>JAAONU010000005.1:27673914-27992002 GCA_012932295.1 Cyclina sinensis
CAAGGTCAACGCTGCATATATCAGATTTGTACCCCGTCATATTAGACTGTTCAACAGAAAAGTACACAGATGCAGATACATTATCCTTTTTCAAGTTTCACACAGAAAATGATAAAACGTACTTACAACATGAGTCTGTTGTATAGATCTAATTACTTATACACATAATCTGATGTTTTAATACCCTAGTTTCAATTTAATCAAAACTTAGTGTCTGTGAATTGGATCTTATTGAAATAAACTAGTTAATATTCTTACATCTAGAAGTTAAACTTTGTTTTGTGGGATTTTTGAGTATGAGAGATATTTAAACCTTCCAATGCTAAAATGGAAGTATTTTGCCATCCCTACTAGAAACTGTTGTATCCTTTTAGCTGCAATCTTAACCTTTGACCTACTGACCTAAAAATCAAGAGAACAGTACTTGTGACAGAATATCACATTCTTCATGCATATGGTATAAAATGTTACCTCTCCATATCTTTTCCATGCTCCCAACTGGTCTTTCCAATACCACAACCATTCAGTGGTCAATGGTTGGCGTTCAAACTCCACTGAGGAGGCAGTAGATAATCTATGAATGTCATACTTTTGTCCATCTACACTGGTACCAGTCATTGTCTTAAATGTTACTTTTACGCTAGAAAATAGAACAGCAACATATTTTAATGCTAGAAAACAGAACAGTTACATACTTTGACACTTGAAAACAGAATACAATACAGTTACATATTTCTGCAACAGTATTACCCACAGACAGAACAGAAATGTTATATACTTATACTTGAAAACAGAACATGACCAAACACTATCATAACAAGAGCCATCTTACACATGGTTAATTCACCCCCCAGAGTCATTGTTCTTGCATACTGCACTTCCTACCAATGTACTATTAAGTAAGTTTGAAGAAAATCCCTCAAGTACTTTTGGAGTTATGCTTCTGACAAAGTTTTTCAAGTAAATCCGATAAAGGGGAATAACTCTAAAAGAAGGCAAGGAAGAGTTATTGTTCTTATACAATGCACTTCCTCCAAATGTACTCTGTCAGTGTATGAAGTTTGAAGAAAAACGCTCATGTTTTTTTTTTAGTTATGCTTCGGACAATGTTTTACAAGTAAATCTTATAAAGGGGAATAACTCTAAAAGTAGGCAAGGTAGACTTACTGTTCTTACACATTGCACTTCCTCCCAATGTGCTCTGTCAGTGTATGAAATTTGAAGAAAATCGCTCAAGTACTTTTGGAGTTATGCTACGGACAAAATTGGGATGGACACAGAGATGGAGACCATTTCTAATATCCCCTTTGTCTTTGGAGGGGGAATAGATAAACATTTGGTCAGCCCTCATTAAATTGTGTTTTTTGACAGATATACTATCCTAGGACAAAATATAAACCATATAAGACACTTTTACTGTGGGGGTTTCAAGAAATGATGAATTTTCACTTCAAACCTCACCTGACTTAGTGGGTTTATTAAAAGGTACAATGTATAGAGAAACACAAGGTTTTTTCTAAAACTGACCATAAAAACAACTGTTACTTGGTATGTAATCATTCACATTATGAATACCTACTGACTGCTGACAAAAAACAAATAAAATGAAAAGCCAAAAGTGAAAAGAAATGAAATATGATTACCTGGTATAAACATAGCACAAATTTACTACAAATTAATTCGTTATGAGAGAATGTTATCAACATTAACATAAAATTTCAGGGCTCAAAATAAGCTATATATTTTTTTCCATGCACTATTCTTAACAAACTGGCAAATTATCAAGTAATAACTGAAATCACAATTTTCATTGATTTACTATGTTGAAAAGTCTTGTTACAATTGAAATATATTTAAAAAGAAAGAAATTAAATTTAAATTCTATAAAAGTTATTGTTGGAAACCAAAAAAATGTACAGTCAATGTAAAACTGCCAAAACTAGAGAAAAAAAATTTGCTTGAGAGCAGTTTGAACCCATGCCCTTCAGTGAAAATGTCTCAATCCTACACAAATTAATGAAAGTGAATACTCTTCAGAGTGGAGGTAGTGTATTTGGAATCTAATACCTTAAAGCAACATAATACAATGTTCAACAAATTAAACTAGCTTATATATCTACATTCTGACAAATTATTAGTCTAACTAACCCTTGTCCAACATCCATGTAATATTCTTGATTGTCTGGTTCACTGTAGGTCAGTTCCATCTCCATGTTGATGGGTGGGGAAAGAACTTGCCAATCCAACTCACCCTGACGTTTGCATAACCACTGGTAAGGCAGATCAGCATGATAATTGCGACATGATTCACCAAATGCACATCTACCTCGTAGATGAAAGAAACATATGACTTGACGGGAATTCTGATCAGTGGAAATTCCTCGACTCAAACCAGGTCTTCCTGTAATACATTGTGTGAAGAAATCACATGGTGTTCACAGCACTATTGTAGCCACTTAGAAGAGCTAATAGTGGAGAAGTTATGCAACTTATATTTCTGATTATTTCAAAACTTTTTGAAAAGTCTAATGGCTACTTCAATCTGATAACCATTATTTAACCCTTAACCTGCTGGAACCGAAAGTGATTAGCCTTTGCCACCAGTATAGAGCCAGGCCAGCCTGCACATCCGTGCAGTCTGACCAGGCTCTATACTGTTGGTAGCTCAGTTTTTTTGTTCTGATATTGAAATCCCTTAAACTTTGAATGGACTGTTCGAAATTCAAAGCTGTGCAAATCCATTACAAAAATTCAGCATGTTCAGGGTTAAGAATCTGACAGCTTACCTAGAAGCTAAATTAGAATACATATCAGTTTATGGCCATTCAAAATCATACTATAATGTAATGTGAGCACATAAAAAGGCAAAAATGCCATCAAATGAGTTAGGCCTTTTTTCCGATACAACAATATCTCTACCTGCTACTGCTGGCCTCTGTGCTGAGGAGGGACGCGGCAGTCTCTGAGCCAATACTGGACCAGAGGATGAAGGTCGTGACCTTAGTAAACCAGACTGGGCTTCAGCTGGCATCATTCTTCCTCTCTCTGTGTACACGGGTGGTCTAGGCAGTCCTTAAAGATTGATGAAATCAGCATTATTATATTAACCTTTTGATGTAGGCTTGGGCAATGGTTGAAAGAATTTCTGAGTCTTCAAAACCAAAAACTATCATCTTCAGAAAAAGTTAGTCCAGTGTTAAAGTTATGTGACAATGGAAGGTTTTCAGCTGATGGAAATAGATTATATGTAATACTAATTAATGAAAAAAGGTAGAGGAATATTACTCACAGAAATTATTGTGAATAGCTAAAAACTTTCAGGTAACGAAAATGTTCTGTCACCCTTTTCCCATTCTCTTATTCAATCAAAAGCAATATCTATAGCACAAAAAGGTTTCCCTTTATATTTTTCTTTTGACAAAAAATAGGGACTGACATCAGCTTATCAGTGGAAAAAAAGTCACATCCCTGTGTTACAGCCTCTATATGTGACTGTACCCACAAAATTACAAAACTACCAACAGCTATGTGTGACATGGCCATTCTGCTGGAGACACTAGTGTTCCCTGTGCTATCTAAAACTTGGGATGAAAAATAGACCTTTTCGGAATTTCAGTGTTGAACAAAAACGGATATAATTATATACATGTATGACAGTCACTATTATAAAAATACTGGGGATGCAAACAGTAACTTTTTCATTTACCAATTAAAAGATGCTTTTACCGGTAAATTTACTGGTTAACCGATTAACAATAAAAATAATTTCACGCTGGCTAGTCACGGTATATGAATCAATATGTACACTTTTAAAGTGAAACCGGAAGTTGATGGGATAACGTTTACTTTTCAGATCCCGCGGGTCAGAAAGATTATAGTGATCGTTTGTCAGATACATATGCTTTCCCCTTGTAAGTCATTTCTCATAGCTTAAAATTCATTCAATAAGTGCATGTGATCATTCTTGGTAATATTCATTAACTTTTTCAGTCTGTTTATGTTTTATGTTTCATGTACACATAGCATAACAATGTAAAGTTCTACTCAAAGTTCATAAAACTTGTACAAGTGCGATGCTGGTCGAGGGCCGGGGGTGAAGACGTGAGTTATAGTATGGTCTGCCATTCCCACTCGGGAGTAGCACTGTTGTGGTCCTTGGAGGGCTGCTTATGTCTGATGTGGCAGCGCTACTTGGAAGTCATGCCATGGAGCTGTATGGTGGCAGAGCACAGCTTTTGTAACAATTATCTATTTCGTCAGTATATTAAAACATTAAAAGGTTAAGTTCTGATGATTTCAATTATTTATTCAATATACAAAAATATCAAATAACTTACCATTGATGGCGCAGGCAGCATCTTAATTAATCTTAATTTGAACAATTTTAAGAAGATGACCTTTATGCAAATACGATGTAGCATGATGAAATGTTGGAGTAAGAATGAATTTCAATCGCTTTGAAAAAAAAATCTTGATTAGACGTGTTAATTGTTGACATCATCAATGCCAATATTCCTTTAATCTCAAGTTAAGGTTTTTCGTGAGTATGTAACAGAGTGGTTTGTCCCCCCAAACTTTTATAATACATTAATAACAAACTTTATATAATATCACACTTGAATCTTATTCTTACAAAATGACTTTAATGTGAAAGCCACCTATGCTTTCAAACTTTGGAAATTTGTGTTTATTATTAGATTGTTGGTAATTGATGAAGATTTCTATTTTTGATATTTGTTTGTACATATTTTGTTGTTTGTTCCAACAATCCTGACATTGTCTTACTCTGCATTTTACCAAGCCACCTTTCATCCTGTTATAACTCTTTTGATGAAGACTCGCCCTAGATGTGTTCATTAACAAGGTTAACCATGGTCAGACATATATAGTTTTATATCTTTTGAAGAACAAGTTCACACCACCTGTTATGATACCGTATAAAATGAATTTGCAATAAGTTATGGCCTACTCTACATTACTTTTCCTTGATTAATTAGTTACAGAAATCTGCTATGTTGTTAAAGGCCTGACCCCTAACTAATTGTTCTCAGTAAATACTAGATCAAAGAATGTATCATATACAGTAAAACCTGCCTTAACGGTCACCTTTGTATAGCGTGACCCTGCTCATAATGGTCACTTCGTGGTCCGCCCGATGAAATTCACTATATAATGCACCTTTTTATAACGTGACCCCGCTCAACGCGGTCAGCGTAAACACCGCACTTCAAGGTATATAGCGGCCAGTAACCTGTCCTCGATTGGTAGTTTTCACGACGTGTGAAAATTTCAAGCGCATAGGGAAATCACTTTGATCAATGTAAAAAGAATATTGCGCGCCACGTCAACGATAAACGAGTCGAATCTGTAACAGCTTTTGATTTTTAAAACCTTTTTATAAAATATTTTTATCTGTTTTAATTCAGAATACTTATTTATCTTTTAAATGCATGTAAATCATTTTTTTTTTAAATATCACATGTATCTTTAAAATACTTTTATCTTTTTTAATTCAGAATACTTATTTCAAATAAATCATTTTTAAAAAAAATCACATGTTTATGATTATAAACAGAAGAGTTATGTGCATGTTTTTCTATAAGTTAGTACAAACTGATCATCTGAAAATATACACCTGTATATAGTGGTCACCTGTCTATAGTGGTCACTTTTGCGGTTTCCCTTGGATGACCGCTATATACAGGTTATACTGTAGGTGTTAAAATAGCCATATGGATGAATAAAATATAGTAAAAAGTCAACCTTAATTATGAAAGACAAGTTAGAATGTATGTTTCAAACCAATAATATTTTTTAGAATCTCTTAGGGCGTGGCATAGGTGTGGCATGTTCCGAATTGCTGGAATAACCTGTATATAAGCCAAGACAGCTTCAGGCCTGGCATAAACCAGTGACTGAAGTAAAAATAAAGTTTGGATATCTCTTTATTATAGTCTTGTGCTTAATTTATTCAGGTATGTTGACTTTACCTTATTTTCTTTCTAACTAAATTTCCTTATTTTCTTTCTAACTAAATTTTGATGCATAAGTGATTAGTTGTAATTCATAAGTATTTTCAGTAAATACATAAACATTGTTTGCTTGACTATGGTATATATTATTATTGCATTTTTTGTACTTATTTTATATTCTATGTAATTTTTGTATATGCATAATTATAATCTAAATTGCATATTCATAATTTTAGAAATACTGAAAGTGAATAGTGCATTCTTAGTGAATATAAGTGTTTTTTCTAAATAAGTTATGATTTAATGTAAATTTCCTCTTGTCAAGTCTGTATTTCAAAATAGGTTTTTCCCAAGTAAATAATGCTCATGGATGATTGATTGTTATCCCTAGGTACTTTTCATATGCGAGTGAGTTCTAACGAACAGTTATCCCTAAATTAATGTGTTTTTATTAAAGCTTGATTGTTTTAACTTAAGGAATTATTGGTTACAATATGCTGCTATTCTTGCAAGTTCAGGAAATTGTTGTACTTTGAAACTATAAGTATTTTTGATAGTGTATATATTACAGTTAGGTGTTGTTTTGTGAATATAGTAATTAGTAATTTTATTATCCATTCTTAATATTGATTATGCATTCAAAATGTATTACCCTGTATTAATACACATTGTGCATTATCATTTGTATGATATAAACCAGTGACTGAAGTAAAAATAAAGTTTGGATATCTCTTTATTATAGTCTTGTGCTTAATTTATTCAGACAGAGGTAAAGAGTGTCCCCCTACTACGACGTCACAAGTAGAAAACAAACAATTGCAACGGCAAACAGGAGACACAATGTTTACGTAACTGTTAATTATAACAATGGCAAAAGTGAAAATTAAGTGACACGAGTATTTAATCTAGGTGCATTTCGGGTCTATCACCACGATGATCGACAAATACTGTTGACAGCACGGTGCGCTTGTTTGGTTGTTTTAACTTTTAAAAGTTTTATTCGGCAGGTTAACCGGTTAACTTCTTGCGTCTCTAAAAAATATCCTTTTCAAAGATGGGGGTTTCATTCTACGGGCAAAATACCTCAATCCAGAGGTTTTTGGGGCACACTCAGAAAAGGGTTTTGTTTGAAATAAGAGGATAACAAAGTTACATACAAGAACATTAGTAAGAATTGAAAAAATGCTAAGCAAGGCATAACTACAAAGAAAATTCTTGTGAAAACAGACTGTCTTGTAAATATTTAAAACATGCAAGGTAAGTTACCTGCTGGTGTTTTAGGTGTTCTCCTCTTTCTATTTCTACCTATACAGAAGAAAACGAAGACACATGCACCAATGCAAACAGAAAACAGTTTTTTTTTCAACTATTTGAAAATATTTAACAAAAACATTCTATTAACCAACAGACCTTCATAGAAAAACAATTTCTTTTAGAAGTGATTTCCATCAACCCTGCAAAAGACTTTTGATATAACTTGTCAGATGCAAGTATTGGTTACAAAAATTAATTAAGTTAAAAAAGCATCACTGACTGAAGAAAGAACTTAAAATCTTTAAATCATTAAAAAAGTTAACAGTTAGTTAATATAGCTTAAATTATGCATGTAATTAAAGCAGGTGTTAAATAACAGACTGAGTATAGAAATAAGACTTGAAGATTCAGATTATAAATCTTTTCTACATACCGATACTACAAGAATAAACAGTAACACAATGCTAATGAAGGGACTTATCGGTCATTAAATAGTTTCAAATGACCACAAGTGAGTCAGTACATTGCAATGACACTATTTTCAAAAGATAACTAAATCTACCTTTTCGCTTTTGATTTATTTCCACCCCATCCTCTTCTTCAGAATCTGACAGGTCATTCTTGCCATCCTGATGAACATTCAAGGCCAAGAAAGGTTTCTGAAGTGGGAAAGACCCTATACTGCCACTGTCACTTCCTGCACTCAATATGGCTGCACGTAAATCAGCAATTATTTCCTTAGGGGTTCTCTTGGTGTCTACACCATGCTTTTCTAGAATGGTTTTCACATCCTTTGCAAGAATGTTATGGCTTCTTCGACACGATTTGCCAAAACGACATGTGTCTTGGATATAATGTTTACAGATGTGCAGATTTGGACATACCTTTCCACTTTCTGTATTTCGGCAACCAGCCTCTACATTGTAAAACTTACAAATTTTTGGTGATGTAACAGATGTTCGGCTCTCTGCTTTACTAAACAAATATTTTAAATCCTCTGCAGCAATACGTTCTAAATAATTTTCTCTTAAAATCTGCATGTTATGGGTGATGGTAAGATCATGTCCATATGTGCACTGCCCTCCATATGGACACTTTCCTGATAGTAAGTAGAATTTACATACATGTAAGCCAGTACAATAGGGAATAGTTCCTTGGCAGGTTTTGTTTTTTGAACTGTGAGTTTCACATACTCCTACTTTGGTTATTTGTTTCACGAAGAGCTCACCTTCTTCAAAGCATTCAAAATTCTTTGGGTTTTGGAAAACTACTGACTGAAGTTCTTTTTCGCTTACACCTACCATTGAATAACAAATTTCAGATAGCACCATTGGCTTTCGATTCCTTGAAAGAACGACATTTACACTTCTAATGATTTCCTCTTCCCGCTGGGATTTTGGAATGATGGCAAAAGCACACATTTTTCAGTCTGTCATTGAACTTTGCACCAAAGATTTCAACTAATCTGAAAGATATAAAGAAAGACATAAATTATGGATGGTATAAAATACAGATGGTTCACTGCTTAGTCAACGAGTGAATGGCTGCATGCCATTAAGGATAATGTCAGTACTCTTTTCTGAAGACAAATAAAACAAAAAATCAGTAGAACCGATGGATGCTCCCTGAATAAATGCCAATTCCAAAAGGGCTATTGTTTAATATGTATTTTTTTTTAAAGTATGAAAAATAACAAAGGGCAATAACTCCTAAATTTTGCAAAATAGAGTTACGGTTCTTGCACGCTGCACTTCTCCTCATAGAGATCTATCTACCAATAAAGTTTAATGTTAATATCTTATACTTTCTGAGATATGCCCCGGACAAAAAATAAGTATGAGAAATTTCAAAAGGCAATAACTCAAAAATTAATAAAGCAAGAGTTATGGTTCTTGTGCACTGCACTGCTCATCAATGAGATCTATCTACTTATAAAGTTTCAAGTTGATAACTCTTTTACTTTGTGAGATATGCCCCAGACAAAAAATAAGTATGAGAAATTTCAAAGGGCAATAACTCAAAAATTAATAAAGCAAGAGTTATGGTTCTTGTGCACTGCACTGCTCCTTAATGAGATCTAACTACTTATGAAGTTTGGGCTTGATACCTCTCATAGTTTTTGTGTTATGCTCCAGACAAAATTATGACGGAAGGACGGACGAACGGACTAACAGACGAACGGATGGACAAAGCAGCAACTATATGCTCGCCCTTCGGGGAGCATAATAACACTTACTCTCTAATACATTGCAATAAAAAGTGACAAGCAGGAGAGCACAAGTGGCATGTGATAACTTGTTTACATGTAACAGTTACTTCTGATTCTATTATCTTATTATATCCTCAAGACATGACTGTGTTCTCAACAGTTAAACAAAGAATGTTTTATCACCTGTTTCTTGCTCATAAAAATTAAAATCAGACCTTTACTAGTAAACCCAAGAAATGGTAAAATTTCACATTTTTCAGGCTGTTACTATTTTTATCCACTTTCCATTTTCAGGAAATTAGCCTGACATGTATAATTGAGCTTTTTCAGAAACAGAAATTTTAGCGACAGTTAATTCTGAATATGCTCCACTGGTTTTCTTTATCTTCCCCTATTCATCAGTCAGGTAAGAATTCAGCAGTTTATAATCTCATGTTTACAAAACATTTACTTAAGACGTAAGTTGGCTTATAAATCGAGTATATTTTGTAGCAAACAATTACAGTATTACAAGTATTCTCAGTGACTACATTTATCACACACAACCACATAATGATACCATCCACCTTTACTTGCTGTACAAAATAACCTTGACAAACAGCAAAATTTGAAGGTGTGTAACCTTCTAGCAGATGGTGTCAAGTAAAAATCATCAAAAAAATTATGTAACATACCCCTGTAAATTTTACCAGCACATATTACAAAGAGTGAAATTAAAAAAAAATTATAGGTGATTGAACATTGGGAAAAGAGACCATGCGCTTGCTGTCAAAATTCGCAATAGTCTCATAGATCTGATGAAATATTTCATGTTTGAAAAAAGAATGAAAGATGCCTTTGACTTTTTTAGTTAAAATAGACATTTTACAATCATTAAAGTTCTTTTTTCTCAGCTTAACTTTAAATATTTCTTTTTATTTTGTAGTTGAAGATGTTTTATTTAACACTCTGATGTGTTTACATGTGGCGAAAATGCTGTTTGCGAGAAAATATATCGATATTTAAAAATAGCTTGAGTAGACATGTATGTCGAGAACATAAGTTGCCGGATACAGTTCTTCTTCAAATCAGTAATCTTACAAAATAAAGAACAAACTTAACATGAAAAGCTTCATTTGAATATTAATATTATACATGTGTATTCATATTTCAAGTGTATGTAAGAAATACTTGAAACCAATGCATATTTCCAAAACAAGATAATTTCCAAGAAGGTAATGGTTGTCTATTCCTGTATTAACCTGAACAACCTCCCTTGCTGTCAAAAACACATCAGATGAACTCATTCTTCTTAAGAACTAGCCTATACGACTCTGGAATGAATTTCCAACTGAGATTAAGGCTACTCACTGGAGCTTGAAATTCTAATACCGCTTGCAAAACTGATTAGAGTTTCATGTATTCGGAAAGCTGTAAAAAGTGCCGTTACGATGTTTATTTCAGTAGCCTAAACTGTCACTTTACTGATCATCCAATCACAGCGAGGCAGTTTTCTCAGGTATACCTGTCAATAAAACTGCGTCTTGTAATCTACGCGCAGCCAGAAAAATGTGTCTAGGCAGCGCCAAAGTTGCTGTGTCATAATTGTCGCTGCGTTGCTACGGGAAATCTTCACTCAATTTTTTTTCCTAACCGCTTTTCCATTTCTTGCACAGAATGACACTTTTGACAGGTAAAAGGTGGAATTTGAAAGAAACAGATAGGGCAGTGCTTTAATTATTGATTTTTGGCAGGTGTACCGATGAGTCTCATTCTTTACCTAACAGTGTAAACTCTAATCAGTTTTGCAAACGGTAGTATCAATAATGAAGTAATACTATATTCAATACATTGTCTGTCAACTTTCATATAAAAAACACTCATTCATATAATTTTTTCATATATGAAAATGAACTAATTGCATAAAGTATAACTTGATTATTGATGAAATTTCAAGCTCCTGTGGGCTTTCCCAACTGTACCAGCTTTTAAACGTGGATTGAACAAGTTTAATTTACAGATTTTCAATGTAAATAAATACTTGAAAGTTGAAACCAATACATTTTTCCAAAACAAAGTAATGCTAAAAGAAGGTAATGATTGTCTATTCGTCTATTAACCTGAACAACCGCCCCCACTGTCAAAAACACATCACATGAACTCATTCTTCTTAAGATCTAGCCTATACAACTCTGGAATGAATTTCCAACTGAGATTAAGGCTACTCACTGGAGCTTGAAATTCTATCAATAATGAAGTAATACTATACGCAATACATTGTATGTCTCCTTTCATATAAAAAACACCCATTCATATAATTTTTTATATATGAAAGGGGACTAATTGTATACAGTATAACTTGATTATTGATGTAATTTCAAGCTCCTGTGGGCTTTCCCAACTGTACCAGCTTTTAAACATGGATTGAACAAGTTCAATTTATGGAGTTTAAAATTTTCATAATAAATGTTTAAAGATTATTAGTATTAAAAATCTTGGTTACTTTGTTTGTATCTTTTATAATTTTAATGTTCTTGACATGAGCCTGCCTAGTATAGTCAGTATTGACTTTTGGCAGTAGTAGGTTGAAGTTAATCTTGGCACTGTAAGAGTTACATTGTTAACTGAGGATTGAGGAGGAGCGGTGGTCAAGGGGTTAGAGCGTAAGACTCCCGATCCGAAGGTTGCCAGTTCGAATCCCACCAGAGGTGAGAGTCCCCATAGTCTCAATAATGCAACTTCATGATGCTGCCTTTATGTCTCAACCAGAAACCACCAAAATAGTGGTGGAAAATGGATTTTGTGAAATCCCTATTTCCCAACTGTTTTATGGTCATTTCACCCTTACACATCTGGAAACATATTGAAATACTATATTCTGTTTGAATCTGTTCCACAAAACCTCTAAAAAAGCAAAAAAAGATGCTTTTAACCTGCATCAGTTTATTGTTTACATTAGCCTTCTCTGATGGGGTTGTGCACACTAAGAATGCAATAGCCAATGAAAACATTGCTCTATTTTAAACTGTCAGTAAACCGTTATGAAAACTGTACATGATCAACTAGTTCCATGCGTGTAATGTCTTGTCACTTAAAATTATATAGATTTAACGCCAATAATCGCAATTCACTGTACAGGGTTCACATACATTGGTTAAATGTTAACCTCTGCGACCATTTTCCAATAATGGATTTTAGCGTGTTAAATCTGTAAATTTCTTATCTACCACTACAGACGTATTTTTCAACAAACTGATTTGAAACATATTACATTATTTGAATCAGAAAATTGAACTCTTTCATCACATGTATATTTTTTTCTTGTATGTTTCGTAGTTTTTGCGCAAATCGGTGGCCAACAGATTTTGTTGACCCAAAGAAGGAAAAATTTCCACCACATTTTTGGTCCCTTCTGGTTTGTACTCAGAAGGCAGATATCGACCATTCAAAAAATAGCACGATATTTAACTTTTTGAGTACAATTATTTGGACTAACAGACTCCAGTGACATTTCACAGTCCTCACTTTCGGTGCAAGTACTGGTATGAACCCAGGAAGAACTTGCAAATACTTGCCTGCCTAGTATAGTCAGTATTGAATGTTGGCAGTAATGAGTTGAACTTGAACATGAACCTACTAGTCGCCTAGGGGTGTTCGTTTCTGAACAAATCAGTGACACGAGTCACACGACAAATCGGTAACATCATTTTATATAGTAAAAAACAGAGAAATCGGTAACAATAGGAATATTGTTGAGATAGTGATAGAGTGGGTGTGAATAGCACATTTGATGACCGAGATTACTTTTATTGGTGTTTTTTAGATGTTAATTGTATTAACTATTATATAAATATTTATTATTTACATAACATAACATGGAATGAATGACAAATTTATCCAAACGAACTTAAAATGAAACACCTACTTTATCACCTTTCTGGGTACATACAATATTTCTATTTTTACCGATTTTCTCTGTTTTTTTTACTATATAAACTCATGTTACCGATTTGTCTTTTTGATTTGATTTGATTTATTCAGGGAAATATACATAAACACATACTATATTCTCACACATATCATATGCATACGTAACACACAAAAATGCAACAAGAATAGAATTATAATGAAGTATGTTTTATGCTACCCTAGGATTGCCCATTAAGCTAAAAGCTTATTTCCAATGGGGTCCAATTAGTGTAATAAAAACATACTAAATTGTACAATTCATAAATGAGCATCAAAATACAAAATAATTGAAATATTAAAAAAGACAATTATCAATGTAAAGAGCTAACACTACATAATCACATATATTTGTAAATTTATATCTCATTTAAACATGGAACATGTAAATAATTATCACATACAGATCAATTTAGTAATATATAAACAAGTTATTCACTTTTTTGTCAGTTTCTTTTTTTAAATGCATTTTGACGTTCGTTTTAAATCTTTGAATGTCTTTGATGGATTTAATGCTGTCTGGCAAAGAGTTCCAGTCTCTTATGGCGTTGTAAAAAAATGTGTGTGCAACATGAGAATCATTTTGTGGCAAAACAAAATTAAAATTGCTAGATCTCAAATTATTTTCTCTACACATACTAAACAAATCTTTTAAATATGATGGGCTTCTGTTATAATACACTTTATGCATATGATTAAGTCTTAACTGCCTAACTCTATTGCTGACATTCAGTATATTAAGGTCAGAAAGAACAGTATTTGTCACAGAAGTCCTGGGGTTATAATTTTTTATAAAACGCACTACCTTATTTTGAGCTACTTGAAGTTTGTGCTTCAGTGACTTACTCAGACCTTCATACCAAGAAGATGAAGAATAATCAAAGTGACACAGCAAAAGTGCAGGGCACAACTGCCTCTTTAATTCCTCCGATAGGCAACTTTTGTAACGGTATAGAAAATGTAGTCTGCCGTTAATCTTTGAAAGAATGCTCTTAACAATTTTTTCTCCCGATAGTGAACAATCGATATTTAAACCAAGATATTTTACTTCAGACGAAGACCTAATTATGTGATCTTTACATGAAATGGAGAAATTTTGTATATTTTTAACTTTTGATTTGGGACCAAACAACATACATTCTGTCTTGCCTAGGTGAAGAGATAATTTATTGTCAACTAACCAGTCAGAACATTGTTCCAAGACATTACTAAGCTTTTGGGCTATAAATTTTGGATCTTTGTGGGAAAACAATATTGTACTATCATCTGCATATAAAATTAATTTGCAATCAGGATCAATGCTAGTCACCATGTCATTAACGTAGCAAAGAAATAGCAGAGGACCAAGGATACTCCCCTGGGGGACCCCACATGTAATAGGAATTGAATCTGAAGTAGTTTTACCAATACTAACTTTTTGATATCTTCCTGACAAGTATGATTTAAACCAAGAAATAGATTTGACACCTAATAGACTTAATTTACCGCACAAAATGTCATGATTGACTGTATCAAAGGCTTTCTGTAGGTCCAACATAACCATACCAGTGAACAACCCTTTGGAGTTATTTGTACGAATCCAATCAAGTAGGTAAATAAGGCAAGTGTCAGTTGAATGGTATTTCCGAAATCCAGACTGGTGTTTGTAAATCAAATTATTTGATTTCATAAATGACTCTAATTGTACATACACGGCCCGTTCTAGAATCTTTGAAACAATGCATAGAATACTCACCGGTCTGTAATTCCCAGCATCTAGCTTACTGTTCTTTTTATGTAAAGGTCTTACTCTAGCAATTTTCATATCATCTGGGACAACCCCCTCTGTTATTGATGAATTCACAATGAAAGTAATAGGAAGTTTTAACACATTAGCACCGTCTTTTAGAAATCTTGCTGGGATACCATCTAAACCAGTGCTTTTGTTTATGTTGAGCCTACACAATTCCCTGTATACAAAATCCTCACTAACATGATGGAGATGAAATTCTTTTTGTGGTCTGATTCTATAAAAGTTCTTAATGGTATTAGATGTTACACTAAACAAATCCTTTGCTGCCGGGAGTTTCTGTACTAAACTTGATGCTATATTCGCAAAGAAGTTATTAAAATGACTTGCAACTCTTACAGGATCGTGACAAGTTTCATTATCAATCGAGAGAACAATGTTTGGGCTTTCTTTGTTATTGTTATTATAACCGAGAGATTTAATATTCTTCCAGAGTTTTTTAGGATCGTACTGATTATCTGATATTTGGCCTTTGAAATATTCAAATTCTTGTTACCAATTTGTCAGTAAATTGGGGTGTTTAGGTTTATTTTTGACCATATTTTAGAAAAAAATGCATATGGTTAATTCCCTGATGTCTGGCAGGATCCATCTTCTTCATCATACTTAAATGAATAGAAGTAAATGACAAAACTAGATTCTACATTCTAGCTAGTACTAGCAAACACAGAATTGATATCTCTGATTCTAGCTGAATTTCTATCTGAATTTTGTGTTGTCAAAATTTAAGGGTCCCCGAATGACCTCAACCTGAGACTCTCTTTAAGGAAGATCACCCTAACTTAGTAAGAATGTAACAAGAAAAAATTGAACCTGTATCATGATTTTTTTTATCTTCAAATCCTGTGCTTAAGAAACCTGTCCTGTTGCCAGTGCTGTCTGGTGAAATCGAAAGTAGCCAAATTTTTTGTCATCTATTTTTTCAAACATGAAGGTTTTTTCCGGGACAATCCATTTGAATTTTTTATTATCATTTATCTCATATCTCTTACTCATTTCATTGTAGTGGGCAGTTTAATTCTGTCAATTTCGAAAAATGACATTAATAAGGGATAAACTCTGTACAAGTAACGCACTAGTTATGTAGTGTTACCTCCCTTAATCAAATAAATTCCACTAGAGTGTGATTGTCCTCATAAAATCACGTATAGATAAGTTCTTATTATAAATAAATGTACCCACTGGTAGAAATCTCATCCATACCATTTATTTACTGGAATCAGAGACATAGATAACATGTCCGCTGGAATTGCAGTGTATAACGCCTAGTATAACATCATCTAGTAAGAGGGCATGTACACGCTGTCGAGAAACGCTGACAATATACAATAAGAGCAAAAACGCTGACGAATTAGATAAAGAATAAATTTAGAAAACGCTGACAACAAAGATACAGATTAATGGAGTTCCTCCGCTTTCATCTGAAAGTAAAATAATTGATGTATTATAGATCACTATTGATTTAATATAAGTTGATATATTGATATACAACATAAAGAGAGAGAGAGAGAGAGAGAGAGAGAGAGAGAGAGAGGGGGGGGGGGAGGGAGGGGAAAATAATATATTTTAAATAGTTGGTCGCTCACTAAGTTAAAAGTGATTTTTGAATTAATTTAATAATTAATTTAAATAAATTTAAAATAGTTGCTACAAGTGGAATCGGCAACTGAAAGTTTAATTACATTGTAAAAGTATTTTTCAACTTTGTTCCGTGTATTAATATATTATTATTATTATTATTATTATTTTTATTATTATTATTATTGTTATTATTTTAGTGAAGGTATTAACAATGAAAACAACAACAACAACTCAAGTTTAAAGAATATTTCAAACAGAATTTTAAATATGATATAATTTATCATAGGTATTTATATGAAAAAATGCACGGACTTAATTTAAAAATAAAAAAGTAAATTTTTGTTTCGATGATGATATTATTAGTGAAGGTAATCAAATAATCTTGTCATTTATATAGGTATTAATTGGTGTTTTATTTTACTGTACTCTATATTAATTACTCTTCAAAAACCAATAATTTGTTTGTGGTCTTTGTTAGAAAAAACATACCATTACATGGGAATTTACTATCTTAAGAACTGTGATTTGTTTGTTACTTACATTAATAATTTTAATACCCTTCTTTATCTTTATAATTTTTTTTTAACTCAACGCACGTGAACCAAGATTTAACAAGAAATTTTCTGTATCAAAGACGTATAGCTGCTGGGACAAATCACCGTAAAATAAATGCACTTAATAATTCCTTGTTCAAGCGTATTTTTAAACAACGTTGCACACTTTTTGAAACTAAACTTAATTTAAATCATGATAACTAATTAGATGCAGTAACACTTGCGTCTTTGCTTTTGTAAATGCAAGTTGTATATTTATCACAAACATTTAGGTATCTTTTTACCTCTCACGGGATATAAATTGGTGACATATTGGGCCGGGTATTCTTACTGTGTTAATTATTATATTATGTACTATGTATATGATGCACTGATATGTAACCATTTGTTGTATAACAAATGTCAAAGTAATGAACGATAAACTAACTTAGTTATTATGCTTTTTCTTTTTATTATTATTATTAGTATTATAATAATTATTATTATTATTATTATTTTGGTGGTACTTGTTTGTATAATATATGTATAGTCAAACAGTCGGTGATCTTTTTTTATTCATAACGCTGATGAATAATACTTTACAATACACTTTTGTATTATGAAACATGTTTGTGTTATATAAAGATATATTACACAAAAATCAGTATTCTTTCTTTATTTCATCCGACTGGCTCTGGCAGTATCTGAATCAACTGGTCATCAGTGTTCTTCAGTTAATTAAATCCATAGTTTACCAATTATGAGTATACTTTTTCCCTCAATTACTTAAAAAAATATTCATTATAATTCTTTTTTTTTTACTTTATTTCAAACTTAAATGTATGCAAAAATATAGAGCGCCAGCGTTTTCCCTACATATTTCATATCGGCAGCGTTTTCCCACTTACTGTATGTTGTCAGCGTTTCGCGTCAGCGTTTTATACCGTCCTCAGTAACAGGATTATCGTGTAAATGTGTTCGGTATTGTCTGATCACATAGTCAATATAGTCAAAAACTCCCCCATAATACTGTTTTGATATTTCACTATTAAATTCCACAGTTGGTAAAAATTAACAGGAAAATTCAAGTACCAGCAACATAACCCGAGGAGACGACTGAGTTATATGTTTATATATTTACATAAGTACAAGTTCAGCACCATTTTCATATTTGTAAGTGTACATGTGTAACAGGTAGCGAAAAATCTCGGCTGGTCCGGGATTTGAACCCAGAGCCTTTTCCTTATAGGATGAACATTCTACCAACTGAGTTACCGAGCATCACGGTTCTGCCTAATTTATCACCAGTAAACCTGTACCCGGCCACATATACCCCCTCCAACTTTAGAATTCGTCCCGAATTCTCAGAGTCACAGAGAATATTGTGAAACATTCTGAAACATTCTGAAGGTAATTTACGTTGGGTGCCGAATGTAGCAGGCGGTATAAAATCGTGGCTCGACCTGGACTTGAACCCAGTGCCTTCCGCTTACAGGGCGGACACTATCAAATGAGCTACCAAGCCACACATGTACGTGATCAGAACAGCCTAGATTACGCATAAATGTTTTCTGAATACATTTGTCAGACTATTTCAATCGACACTTTCATGTAGGGTAGAGCTGTATGTAAAGATCTACAAGATAATCGTGCAGGCCTTATCTAAAGACTCTAGGCAATGCCATTTAAGATACCTAGATTTGGCTATCTCAGCAAACACGTCACTGCTTGAAACAAACAAACAAACAAACAAACAGTTTTATTACGCTTCTGTATGTAAAACAAGTGCCCCTTAGAAGGGACCACTATTGCCCATTGGAGAATAGATCTAGCAGCATCTACAACGGTCAACTATATTATGACACGTACCGAATATGAAAGCTTAAGACAAAGTGGCTTCATGGATGAAGTACAAGCAGCTGTCTTACAAGCCTATCCTGAGCACAGCTGCTCAGGCAAGCATAAATGTACCTATGTCTTGTTAGGCTAGTCCTCGTTTCAAAAAACAAACATGATTCTTTAGAATGAAGAGATGAAAGTAGATTGAAGTAGATGTTTAAAAAGTTTTGTCATGCGAAAGAAAGACAGCTTAAGGTATCACTGTTGCTTTCTGGAGAGAGAGAGGTTTTACGTCAAAAGTGAATTAAATAAAAAGTAACGTCTGTCTTTATTAATAAATATTTGTCCATTAGAACAGGTTGTTCTAATTTGTAAAAACTGCTGTATTTTGTAAACGTGCCCGGCAGAAGGTACAGATAAACCATAGCCTTATCGATTAGTATAGAATGTTTGGAATGCAAAGGGGATGTCAGTCCTCATAATGTAATTAAGATTTTTTATCCAAACTAGCGGAAGTGACAAAATGGTCCCTTGTCAAAAGGAGCAGTGTTGTTATGGGGTTTATTTGATTGTTATTGCAGTTTTAAAATGTTGGCGGCAATAATCCTTTGCGACCAGGACAGGCACATCCGAACAGTTTGCCCATGGTTTGTCCGTTCAACATTCAGACAGTTAGAATTCAGGTTTTATGTCTGTGAATGATGAACAAAAGGTAAAAGCTAAATGATGGAAAATTAAATTGAAATACTTAAACTGGGTTGGAGTTCAAGTAAAGAAAAAAAGAGGGACATATCCTATAACTGGAATTCGTTTGAGATATTATGGCGTTTTCATTGGCTCAAATGCCGGATGCTTTATCTGAAATCAAAATTATTGCTCTATCGAATCACATGCCAACATCTTTACCTATTATGTTTTGCAAACACCGGTGTCTGAAATCAAAACATACTTCAACACGAATGACAGTAACAACGCCACATCACTATCATTATGACGATACAAGAAAAATAAAAAAAGACAAGAGTTTGCCATCGAGATACCTCACTGGTCAGAGAAAGCATCTAGACGCTAAAAATTCCAGAAAACTACTAACACATTTAAGATTGATCTTAGAACACAACAATACATGTTAATTTATCATTATTTTCATCAAATACGCTGAAATATATTTACAACTAAATGAAGTGGAAGTTTTTTTCGTGAAATTACAAGTCTATTAACTTATTCATATTTCAAGGTCACAAAAAGGCTACAAATAAAATTAATAAATCATTAGAATAAAATATAGGATGTTGAGTAGAGAAACTCACTTATCATTGCTGCCATTGTTATACAACAGTCATGTTTAACATCTATTTCTGAGCCTTATTGCACAATAGATATACTTTTAGTTAAATTAACCACCTGTAAAACAATTTATTAAAGCTAATATGTACCTTGCCTACGAACTGACTGGATTGATTCAATTTAATTTGAAATAAATCGATACAGTGGGGTTCCAGGCTATATTTCGCTGAATATCATGACCCATATGTAGTTCGCAGTATACTTAGTATGAAAGAATATTTCAGTATTGTGTAACTAGATATATAAACACAATAATCAATAACTGATATATGAAATATACAACTTTCATCAATTAAGATTCAATATCTGTTCCAATGATGTCATTCATAAAGCGTTATCAATATTACGCAATTATGTTTTCATTGTACTTTTTACAAATGCTTAACATAAAAATGATGCAAATTTATTTGTCCTCTGACGGATTTAACGGTGTCTTTGACTTTGAATAAAAACAAGAAATCCATCTAGTTAACGTTTTCTAAATTCATAGTTGCAGTAGGTGTTGTAAGGTTCTAGACTGGTAGATACACACTGGTAGCAAAATCTTAACTGCTCCTGAAAAATAAAAGATCATTTGCTCATTGCCGTGGTAACAAAGCTAATTTGTTCTTTATTTATTAACTACTGAGTATCTTATTGGATACAATCTGTTCGGTAGAGGAAGTAAAATGTAAACGTAAGTCAAGACATTTACCGCAGATGAAATCGCTAATCTTCGTTGTGCTCTGACTCTCCGGACAATATTCTCAACACTCACTTGTCTTTCCGCTTCAAGTTTCTCCAATAGAGTGTACACAGCACAGAACAGACCACTTCTCTCGTAACCATTTCTGCACGATAGAGTAATAGCACAATATCACGTGTTATGAAATATACCAGCCAGTCAGAAGCTTTCAAGATACAAAGTTTTTGAACGTTAAGACACTTTTACCTATATCGCATTAACTTTTTTGAATAGTTTCAAGAGGGGTCATACATAAAAAATGTAAGAAACAAAAGGTAGGTAAAAGCATAATAACGACAAGAATATCTTTAGTGAATTGCTATTTATTCGTATGTTTTATTTGGCCAATACTGATTAACAACCTGATACTAAGAACTATTTGGTATGTGTAGGCAATGACTTATTTGAAGTGCCCTTATACAGCACTTTTACCAATACAGCTCCAACATAGTTATGTTCCCTTTATTGGCTTTAATAAATAAAAACGCATTTCAATATTTAAGATTTATTATGTTACTCACAGACAATGTACAACAATATTCGGCGAATCAGTTTCATTGATATACTTCTCAACTTCTTTTATGAAGAGAACGAAATCTGCAGGATTTTCTGCTACTTTTTGGCCGTTTCTCCAGTTTGTGTATTGAAAGTGGTAAACCGCTTTCAATTTTCCCTTCAGAAAAGACATAAAGGAGTTAGAACAATTATGATTAAATCTTCTTTGCGCAGCTTACAAATATGTTAATTAGCAGTAAAGGATTTATGAATTACGATAATGTTTGTCTTGGCGGCAGCATGCTATCAACATTCAGCATACAGGGTCAAAAGTATACTAGAAAGGTTAAGCGTAAAGGCTGATGATTTAATCCATGCATTTGTTTTTTTTCTTTTCGTACAAATGAACAAAAACACTAACCAGTTTTACAGCATTGCGAATAATATATTTCTTGCTTACCATCTCAGAGTTTTGAATAAATAATTTCTTGAGAACATATTGCGGTTTACTTTCAGGCATCGAGCTTGTCACTGTGAAGTTGCCATATTTGCAAGTCTCATTATCTGCTGGTAGATATATACCAACGTCCTGGAAAAATATGCTTTTGAATTTAATGTATACATTTAAGTTCATATTTGCTTATTTTTTAAATAGCTGCGTTCCATATAAGGTCTTAAGATTTTCAAAACTAGGTTTATTATCTACATATATTTCAAGAGAAAGCATTAAATACTTAACAAAACGGACATTTGCCTTTCTTTATGATGTTTCACTTAGTTATATTGTTAAGCAAGAAATAAAACCTAATAATAGATAATCTGTCAAAACGATTTGTTGTCTCCCATTAATTAACAAACTAATTCGACTCAAGTCCTGATCGTCTGAGCACTAGATTTTTCAAATGCATGCAAAATGTAATGGAGAAAACACATCTCTCCATCAGTAAGTTGATTACTAAGATAATGCTATTTTATAATTACATCATTCTTCGATGATGGAACTGATGTTTCAAGGGCAATAACACAAATAGCACTTTGCTGATAAATCATACAGAGAAAATCTTCCGTCGTGCTCGGGAGTGGTGATTGGGCAGCGATGAAAAAATTACTGACTTTGAAGCTCTGTAAAAACAGTTCAATTAATTTATAATTTACTGATTAATACTATTTTGAGAGCAGTAATTCATTGCTTGTTTGCTAAACCAGTTTTAAACTTAACTCTTTTTATATTTAAATTTATGAAGGGGCATTTTGAAAAGCATAAATCATAAAAAATGGAAATTCACTACTTCTTTGTCGTGCGTAGCCAGTCAGATTACATGCCTTGTCGATCTCTGGTATATTCTGACTGTTATTTTTACAGAATTTATCCATCCATATAAAGTCAACTTTTTTAAAGTTGTTTAGAATCAATTTGGTCTTATTATCCGAGAGTCACATTGTTTAGCAAAGCATTTACTATAAGTATAAGCGACTCACACTTATATACACGGCGTTGATAAAGTCGTGATCTCCAGACTTCCGGTTTAGATACAAGCGCACACGTTCACGGTCTCCTTTAAATTCATAGGGAATTCTTTTAATTGTTAAATGTTTAACACTTACTATAACATGATTGATACAAAAAACAAAAGAAAATAAATACGTAAAACTATATCCAGATAAAAGCCGAAAGTGATCAAAAAGAGGAAACATGATGGATTTTTAAAAAAGAAATATACAAATTAAAATGGAGGCACACAAAGATTTCAAGTACACAAAGTGTATACAGCAGTAAAGAACCTACTCACACTTAAAGGATATGTCATAGAAACGGTAAGGCAAACAGACACACTTAAGTTTTAAGTGACATAATTCCTTTATAATTTGATACCAATAGTTAGATAGCGATGTTATCAACCTAAAAACGGTTCATACGCATTCATAATACATTTCGCTAAAACTGTTTCTGAATATTACAGATGGAAACTAATTTTTGACTGACATCATCAATACCTGGAATGTCAGATTTTTGTCGGGATTTATCTTGATGCCTCCTTCTATTTTCTTCTCGTGACACTATATTGTCTTCTTTTTCTGTGTCCAACTCTTTTTGGAGTGTCTGTAAGAGGACAAGTAAGTGTCTTGAAATTAAAATGAAATAATTTCCGTTAGCTCATTTTAGATATCACAAAACACAAGTTTCTTGAAGTGTTCTAATGAATTTTAAATTTGCACTTTAATCTGTACTAAAATTACAAAAGAAAGGCATTATGATAAATATTCGCGGTAAGTTAATTCCAAATAAGAAACACACATACCTGAAATCTAATTGTAAACATTTCGTCTGTTTCAAATGCCATGGTCTGAATCTGTTCGACTGTAACCGCCTCACAATCAAATAACAGAGAATGTACTAGCGCTTTGTGTAGAAAAATGTACTGCTCCTGTATGTTGAGTGAAAGATAATTTAAAACCTTACGCTCCTTGAATTTGTATCGGGTTGGTACTTAAAATTTTTCTATCTGTATCCCTTCCTCTCTAGAAATATGCCGCTGTCAATGTTTAAATTTGACTATTAACGAGGCAATATGTAAATAATATCAAAGCATCTAAAGTAAATGCTTCAAATAGCAAACGATCTGGACGAAACATAACAAATTATACAAAATCTCACTTTGTTTTTGATACGCCGGGCACAAAAATGACACCTTTATAAGGTATGCTGCAAAGAAACTCAACTTTTGAAATATCGTTTAAAGTATATATACTGTGGTCTGAACCATTTTCATCCTTTGCATTCTCAATTTGCTGACACAACTGAACACTTCAACCAAATCCTCTTCCATTCCTTGTTCTACCAGAATATCTAAAGCAATGTATGTTCCACTTCTGCCTACACCTGAACTGCAAATGAAACATCAGTATTAAAATGTTAGTAAAATTTAAACAGTCTCTTTGCAAACTTGTTTTGATTTCACCTAGGCATTGAGAATTTGTTAGATAATAGTTCTCTCCATAGGTACTGTTATAAGTTTTCTCAAGTATAACTTTTGGAATTGGTGTGTTGTTCAAATACTTTCACTTCTAAGTCACTTCGACAAGATATCATGAACAATTTTAAAATTTTGTGAATATCCTAATTTTCTTAGAAAATATTTACACACGTAGCCCTATAAACCATAAATGTTAATTGTCTTCCAAAGTGTAAATTTAAAGATCTATTTGTAAAAGAAATCTAAAGTTTCCAAGCTTAACTTAAACTATACATACTTAGAAAAGAATAAAAGCGATTAACTATATGCATATCCTTTATCTCGTTCTACCTATTTCTTATATATTTGCTAAACTGAACACAGTTCTAACCTGCAATGGACTACCACAGGACCATCTAAGGTTTCAGGTACAGTCTTAACCCTTTGTCCAAACTCAACTAAACTTGTAACATCAGAGGGTACCCCCTTGTCCGGCCATTCTGTGTAATGCAGCTGCGTAATATTTCTCTGCTCATTTTCCTGAAATTTACATTCCAGATGGCCATTATAGCTCTCAATCGCTCACCTGAGTATGACTGTACAAGACGACAAGTACAATGTAATGGATTTATTCTAGTACATAAAACGCTGGCAGTAATTATGTATAATATATATAAATATATTTTCTTTACATTTCTTTATATATATGTATATATGTATTTGTAATTACCATTATATTCTTAGCGTTTTTTTCATAGATCCATATTAAAATTATAATCCTGTAGTTTGAGCAAATAATAACCCCAGGGACAACATTTTAACTACCGAGGTAGAGGTTTGCTAAAAAAGCTTTTCGCAAACTATTGCGGGAACTTGAAAAAAGAACAACATACAGGAGCAGTACATATTTCTACACAAAAAGGAAATAGTAGAGCGAAAATGGTGTTATAGTTTTAATATATTTTTACTTCAGAGGTTGAGACAATAATGACTCCAGATGCATAATTTGAATAATCTGAATAAATGTTCACTTGAAAATGCTACATACCAAACTTAGAAGTCACAGCCTTATGGCCTCTGAGAAAGAAAGTTGTTTTGAGATACACTATTTAATAGTCTAGTAACGTTATGTTAAATATCTGAGCCCTGAAGTAAAACCAAAAGTGACCCAATTGGCAAAGATTGATAGTGGTCAACTTGAAAAAGCTTTATGCACAATGTTAGAACTCTGGGCCCTTCTGTTTCAGGTAAGGGGATCTTCAAAGATTTTCGTATCTTTATCTCTGTAAAACCTTAAACCACCACCCCACTATAGAGGCAAAATGATTTAAGATTAGTTTTTCATTCTTGTTGCCATTGCAACCAGCTATGTGACGAAATTGAATTCTTTGAACAACTTTGGTGGAGCTTATCTGATATCTTTTATCAATTTTGACCAAGTGGTTTATGAGATGTTGTTTAAAGGAAAAGTCGAATACGCACGACGGACGACACGACAGATCATCACATATGCTCACCATGAATATGTTGTGCTCAGCCGAGCTAACATAACAGTTACACTATATCTTAATTCTTTCTTCCAAACTGTTTTTGAAGTAGTTAAATTATATTGTTTCTGTCGACAAGAACTGCTTCCGACAATCGTGCTAAGTGTCTCTCAATATTTCAAAGCAGTCAGTACAAGATCCTCTACCTTTGATATGGTGAATGTTCTGACAGAGTACTCGGAGAACTCTTCGACGCTCAGACATTTCACTATCACCTTACCATACTGCTCTTCTCTACCTGCCACCGGCCAGTATTGTTCACACTTCATTCCCTGCAGTGTTCAAAAAATTAGTGTTTTATGAATAATGGGAAAAATTTACTATATACCTATGCATGTAGAGTTTTATTAAATACTTTAACACGGCTAACCAGATTACAAATTTAGTATCTGTATGACTTGCATTTTATCTTTCACGAAGCGTACTACGGCATAACTACGCATTGCATATCTTATCTGTTCAACGTGCAACACGTGCCTTCATATCTGCATACCACCCACACAAAATCAAATACTGATAGCAATATTCCGATGACTTCAACTGAACAATCTTACTGATTTCTCTTGAAGATTTGTCAGCATGACAATAACATCCGACTTCTCGTGCCATACCATTCGCCAGAAATTCTTGAAGCCGTCTGTTGTTTTTGTTGTAGGTCCTAGTAATATGTGCAGTGTAATTAAACTTATTTTAGTTACAATTGAGACAACCAATTTGAATGTTTTCGTAAACCATATGTCAAAAAAGACGTCTTCTATGTTCAGTATTTCCGCCATATTTTGACATTTTATTTGGAACTATTTTCTTAGCGGATGATTTGGAACAGCTTTTCTTTCAATACAGTTCAAATAAATAAAGATTATGGTTATTTCGGTCATGTAGTAATAAGAACATGACATACGTTCGCATTTCATGTAAATTTCTATTTTCATAACTCCTCAAGGAATGATATTAATATGCTTGCCAGAGGCTTGCTTTGTAACGTTGTCGTTATTTTGTTGAATTAAAGATTACATGAATTGCAAACTCGTGTCAGATTCTGTTTAAATCGATCATTTAATAATTTCTACGAAATGCATACCAACATATAAATTTTGAGACAGTTGATGCCAAAAAAAACCCCCAACAAAACAAAAAAAAAAACAACAACAACAAAAACTTGAAGACAATCTTGGTATACAAGTGTTCATGGTTATTTAATAGATAACAACAATTAATATGGTTTTGAGACTGTTCAAAAGAAAATTGAATTACCAATGGAGGCGATGTAAGCCTTCTGCCTGCGATAGCCCTTTACAAAAAATACAAATACATATTATTATTTACTTTAAGCACGTATACTTTAATTCCACAAACAGATCAATGACAAAACAATATAAACTACAGAAACTCCTTACAAAGGGGTAATAAAAGTGTCGCAATATCCCGGTAATTAATTGTTTCAGACTTTAAAATAGAAATTGAGAAAAATGAATGTGAACCAACAGTAAGGTTATAGCAGAAGTGTTATTTGTTCCGCGGGCTTCTATATCCTACATTTGTTATGATCAGGAAGTGCCATGACATATTCTTCTCCAAATGATATTTGTTTCTTACAGTACTTTTTGTTTGATTTTTTTCTGGAGAAAATGAGATGTGCAGTTATTCATTTTCATTTCGGAAAGCAGAACCCATAATAAGAATGCACGATACATACATTAATATAGCAAGCGTTGATAAAAAAGTTTGGATCACCAGGGATAGTAACTCGTGTATGGTCGACTGAAATAAAAAAAATCATCATACTTATATTAGTTTAATATAACTAACTTAGATTTTCTGGACATCTGTGCATAAACATTACACATTCAATATTTTATCCATCAGTCATCCATTAGTCATCATCATTATCATCATCATCATCAAGAGACCAAAAGTGATAGAATGTGTTACTACTTGTTTACTTCACTTTCTCTTTATTTGTGTAATATGATATAAGAAAAATATTACACATTCATACTCATTATTAACTAAATGAAAAGTGTTTAGGGTGAGTGCATGCATCAGACATAGAAGAAAAGAATGGTTCCTTGCTTTAAAACTTTTAATAATTCCCCAACAATAATAACAACTTACATGGGTAAATACCATTGTATCGGTTTAAGGTAACATATTCTGGTCTTTTTGCTGTCTTGCAAACTTTTGCCAAGTCACCAAGTTTAGGTAATTGCTAAAAATATTCGAAGACAGAAAATTGCATCAAGACACTGTGTTTTAAATATTTTATTCATCATTTACTTAAACAACAAAAACATTCCTTAAATTGTCATGTACAATGGTATCATTAATTCAGATCTTTAATCTGCATAAGGAACATATGTGTTTTGTTTGTTTGTTTTAATGCAACATCTGCCATCTGACTCGTGTAGTACATAGGAACATAATGACTTTTTATAACAAAGAATAAGGGTGTTAACGACAATACGGTACCTAGATAAAAGAAATGTTAATGAGGTTGCAAACAAGTAATAGGGATGTAATATTGCGGAAGACATAACTACTAAGATAATGTAAATAACGTCGTCTAAATAGTTTTCGTCCTTGAAAACCTGTACCGTAGACCGGATATTGTATTTGAAAAATAAAAGACAAACGGAAAAAAAACAAACAAACACGAATTATCTCAAAAATGTACGTAAATATTCTGCTTTGTCTTTCTCTTAGTCATTTTGTTATACCTGAAATATGTATATAGTATTAGCATCTTTATACGGATATGTCATAAAATGAAACTAGATTAAAGTTCTTTAGATTATTTGAATTGCCAAGAAGAAAAAAAATAGCGCGATTAACGTTTGTCTTATAATTCAATTTATTTAATCGACTTCAAATTATTTTAACATTTGATGGAAAATATACCTTAAAATCCTTTTCAAACAAATCAGCTTCTCTTGTTGTGACATATGAAAATAGATTCATGACTTTCACGCTAAAACTAAAGGAAGCAGTGTTGTAGTAATCTTCTAAATCTCTGTGTTCTGTAAGACTTTGTTGATCAGTCATGACTTCGTCCATGTTTAGGATTTTTCCTTCTACAGAAATCATTTTGCCGTCTTGATTTTTCTCTAAAATAAGCAACACTCCATGCGAAAACCGTATTTATACGAGTAGTATGTCATATGTAATGTAGTCATTTACTCGTATATTAAAAGTAAAATAGCTGATATTATTGTCATTCAAAATGGTCAATTGACTCTAAAATAAAATATGTCTTCTATTATTTAGCTTACTTGAATAAACTGAGGTAACAGATATTATAAAAACGCTTCGAAGCGATTTACAAATTCCGGAATTGTTCTATCAACTCATCAAATTGTAGTTGGACTACAAAAAAAGTTATATGTTCTTCAAAGTCTACCAAAGCTGAATATCATTTACAAACATGGACTTTGTGCCGTCAAATATATTTCTAGGTATAGGCCTTCCTTCTTCTCCAAATAGATATTTTGCTTTACAAACTGAAAATTATCTAAGTACCCACCGCAGATAGAATATACAGACTCTTCTTCAGCAGCATCAGTTGTCTCGTCCTGACTTTCAGATGCTCTTTTATAACTAATACTGCTTCCGACACTCGTTTTCTTGGATTTTCCGCTGATTTTGTACGAAGAAACAATAATATAGATTATTTTTAGAAAGTAACTAATTTACCTATATATAATTAGTAAATATGCAATAGCGCAATTGATGAAAGTAAACTGCAGCAAATATCACGCTATAAATACTTTTTAACAATTTGATAAAATTATATTCCAATAATTGTTTCTAGGTGATGGGAATTGTTAATAGTGTAAACTGTTTTATTGTTTGTTTAATATCTATAAGGCTTAGTGTATCATCTTGGCTATCAAGTTACAGCAAACGATGTACAGGATGATAAATATCAAACATACCATCTTTTGAACAATACCACTGACACAAAAATAACCACCAATAAGCCGACCGTTCCGACAACAGGTGCTATCAAATTAAAGAGCTCGTAAGTCTGACCTTCAAACAAAATAGATACAGGGAGAAAATGTTAAATTACCAGCATACATAGGTTTATAAAGATTTTTAATCACACAGATTCAACTGAAAATAATCACAAAGAAGCTGTTTTTCTATAACAAAGTAAGTATTTTTTGTAATTTTGAGTCGAGAATTCTATTTCTTTGCAAAACTTTTATTAAAAGATAAATGTAAGTAAAGAGCTATTAGCGTTTTCTTTTGGTTTCTACTGCTCTATAAGCTGGAGTGTTGTTAAACAAATCAACGCGATACAAAACGTCATCTAGCAAGGAGAAAAGATTCACTTAGCAAGTTGAAACTCATATTTTTTAAAATATACTTTTAAACCCTGGCATCTCTTAATTGCTTTTGATTTGTTGAGGATTCACTCAAGGTAGATAGAGGATACATTTATAATTTACCTGAGCTTTGAAGACATACGGGCTCGTAGTTTTCCCTATCACAACCGTGTGTGCATTCACCAGTTTTTTGCATACAGGTTCTGTTGACACATAAGCTGCTACAGGATTCATTGCATGTCGGACCGTAGAGACCTTCCATACATCCGTATATACAAGTTCCATTTGACTGTTCACATTGACTTAAAATAGTTTCTTTCAAAAGGCTACAATTTTTTGAGCAATTCAACGTGCAAAATTGTCCGTAATAGTCTCTTTTACACTCTGTGCACGCGCCTGTTGAAATGTTACAATGTAAGCAGTTACCGTGACACTCTTCAGTACAGTTTTGCTGAAAAAAGCCAGGCTCACATTTCATACATTCTGTATTAGTAGAGCAAATCATACAATTTCCACTTTTAATACAACATCTGTCTCCCGAGTAGCCGTCTTTGCAACCATTTACACAAGCGCCTGTTACTCTATCACAAAAATATCCGACACATTGTGGAGAACATTTATCAGTGCAGTTTGGGCCAAAGTATCCAGGATTACAAGAGTCACATTTGGGTCCAACATATTGTCCAATACAGCCTGTACAACTACCTGAAATAGGTTCACATATTCCACCATCGCAATTATCTGGACAACTAAAGTTACACTGTTCCCCATACTTGCTTTTTTTACATGAATGGCAATAAGTTCCATTAAAATTTTCTTCACATCCGTCATTACATGTACCGCTGTATCTTTCGCATGCTTTATTTTTACAATTCAAGGGACATGTCTCATTACAAAGTTCCCCAAACAATTCAGTTACGCATGTGTTGCATTTTTCGCCAATAATACTGTCAGTTATACAGTTATAAGTGCAATCTCCTGACGTCTTATCACATATGTTCCCTTTACAATATGTGGGGCATGTCAGGTTACAGAAGTTTCCATATTTACCGTTTATACATTCCGTGCATTTATCACCAGTAAAGTTGACAGAGCAATTACAGTTTCCTGAATCTATTACGCAAGTATTGTACTTACAACCTACGGAGCAGTTATTCTGGCATGTAAAACCATACTTTCCGTTCACACATTGCGAGCAGTTGTCATAAGAATAACAGTTTGAACAAAATTCACTACATTCAAATTCACAGTTAACTATAGTACCCCCAGTCACATTGTCGTTTTTATATCCCTTATAATATCCATCTTTGCAACTGGTACAAACTTCTTTCGAAATGCAAGAGGCACAGTTAATTGAACATGTGCCACTACAGTTGCTCGCTTTGTTATAATATCCAGTTTTACAAGAAGTGCAATCGCTTTTATCTATTGAACACCTACAGTTCCCAGGACAGTATGAATACTGACATGTACTCGATCCATGTTTATCGTAGAAGCTGTCTTTACACTCGGTACAGAAATGGCTTGACGTACACGATTTACAGTTGGGAGGACATACTGATGTACAGTCTTGATATGGTCCAAAATAATATCCATCTAAACAAGCAGTACACGAGTCATCGTTCGATCTAGAGCTACAGGATTTGCAGTTTTCATATTGACAAAATTCATAGCATCTTGCTCCCGTGTGCCTGTCGATACATCCTTGTGTACACCACTGCCATCCGTACCCTCCCAACTTACATTCTTCATTTTTGCAACATGTGCAGGTGCCGTTGCAATTAGGATCTATAGCTGTAAAGGTTATGTCATGAAAAGACTTAGAGATAATTTCAGTTTCCAGCTTTTGACATAGGAATTTAAATTAAACAGATGAATATTTAATTGATACTTAGAAAGAAAAGAAGAAAAACTGTAAGAAGAATACAACAGGATTAAACATAAGGGGAATCTATAAATGAATAAGTTACCGTGATGCCGGGTGAAAGAAAGTTCGATACATGTATTTTTTTTATTCTTTATCGTTAAGCATCAAAATACTTATAAGATACTACTAAGAGGTTATTATGGGATACATTGATTATTAAGCGGAAATTGACTAGCTACGTATTGTTTTTTACAGAAGTTTGTTGAAACGAATGCAATATTTACCTCTTGCGGCAGAACTTCCTTTTGACAGTACACAACACAGTAACCAAAACAACAAGACCTATAAAATTTCATGAGAAACTATTTTAATTTAAATGCAAAAAAATGTAAGTATAATTTTGACAATGGGAAAAAAATCCAATTGTTTAAAATTGTAAACAGGATTTCGCAGGCATATATAACAGTTGATGTTTTTTTTGTGCTTCAACATCTTATGAATTATTGCTTTTTAGTGACAATACATCATCAAATTGACAGAACAAAATATTTTTTTCTGAAACGAAAATTTAAAAGTTGATGCTCAACTGCGGCGTTAAAATCACGTTATATCACGTCATTCGCACATGCTACCAAGCATTTGTGCAATTTATGAATCGGTCAATACGTGTTTTTGACTCCGCCGTCGAGTCAATACGATCGTTTATCAAGAATCACACAACGTGGTTCAGTTCAAGAATTGTAAACAAGTTTTCTGCAGATTAAGTTCTCAAAATATGTTCTAAAATGTGTTTATAAAGTATACCATTACGGAGCAATAGTACTTGCACTTAAAATGCTCTCTGAAGATGGCGTTAGTCCGTCCTCGATTGGCACGATATCTACACATAACAAAATAAACGACTTTTTAATTACAGGTTATATTTACAAAATATTTGCTGAAAACTGATAAGTGTTTTAATAATAGCGTTAGCAGCAATCAAACAATCTCAAAAAAGTTATAAATTACGGGTTTTACATTGAAATTGGAACACTTTTAGTTTCAGTTGTTTCACTGCTTTGATCTCATACAGAATAAGTCACACTTCTGCAACACAGAAATGAAGCATGCAGCGTGTGCAGTAGTAGTAAAATACTCTATAAATCCTTCCCTGGTGGTGCTTTACTTGCAAAGAATTCTGAAATAAAGCCAGTGATATTGGTCAAACAAGTGCATATGAAGAACTTAATACAGTCTCTACTATCAAGCTGTCGAGTTGAAGTAATAGTTCGCACTGTTTGCAAGTGTTCGTTTTGTGTTTACTTATCGCACACAATATATACATATAAAGCCTCGTTTCGATTGCTATGTATATCATATCCAAGTCGAACTGATTTTGATGTGTCTCTACTATAGAAATATATATCGTTGAATTCCAAATTTGACATGATTGATATATGTGGATATTCAAGCAACTGAAAATATATTTAAGATATACTATCAAATCAATAAAAATTTTTTTCCCATTTTTGCGCTTGGTTTTATTTTAATAGCTGCATTATTTGAATAACAATCGAGAAAAGGTAGCTACGAAACAGGTTATGGTGTTTCTAACCTGTCCGTGCTTGTTTTCCTTTATTTCTTTTTACTTCATTTATAAAAAAGACATTCATCAATACAAAACACTTACCGTATCAATTCAGAAACTCTATATTAACTTACTGCTTATTCCTCCTCTCTATATCTTGCTTCAACAAATAATTTAAACCAAAAACAAGAGCAATGCGGAAGATAAACCATACATACACTATGAAGAGGCTCTCTGTCTCATTCTGATAAGGTAGGTTTCAATACAATTTAGAACGAACAATGCCTATAAAGGGAATGTACACATGTACTTACAAACCTGTTTTGTAACTTACACGATCAATTTTAACCTACTTTTCCAGTATTTAGTCAACAATTGACTATGACTATTTTGCATTCAGTAATTTAATGGTAGAAATCAGTAGGCATCTATTTTTGTAATTTTCAGGCTTCTTTAAAAAGAATTCTAACGATGTATAAATGGAATGTGTGACGTTAACATTCCAGTGAAGGCAAGTAAACTGAATTGAATACACAAAGTGAATTAATATCGGACATACAATTGTATTGTGACATACGCCTTTTTTCGTCAATTCTTAGCTACTTAACGAAATACACAACTAGATCAACCATTGAACATTCAGTACCCAGTTTCCAACAATATTAGTATTTTCTTGTATAGCTGTATTAAATGATGAATAATAAAACATGTTAAATCAAACGCATAATATGGATCAAAACATGCGTTTATATTTTCGACAACTACAGCAGAACAGCCAATTTGTGACCCATACCAGACTTTTAAGTATTCCGTATTCCTCGGGTGTGAGGGCGTGGTAGTCTTGAAAGAGAATTCCTGTATGATAGATTTTTTTTCTTGTACTTGAAAATAAGAGACACCATTTAATGTGAATATTATATACCACTATGTGGTGCTTGGTTAAAAATGCGCGCTTCAAAATTTCTGTCAGGAAAAGTAAAATTCACATCATGTTTCCTAAAAGGCAGCTCGAAAAAAAAAACGCCCTTGTGCTCGTACTACTTTTAGAAAAGTCCTTGGAGTAAACATCCCTTTAGAAAAAATGATTTCATAAATGTAGTCACAATTAAAATTCAAACTTAAAATTAAAAATGGCTTTTTAACGAACATATTTTTAGCACTAAATGGGGTTAACTCGATAGGTTTTAGGATTGGAGAAATAACTACTCTTAACTAATAACGCTATCAGTCTGATAAAAAAATGAAGAGCAAGCGAAGAAAATCTCTTTTAAATACATTACCCGAATATTTGGTTTTATTACAAGTCGCCCTGGAGGCGGCGTGTATATTGGAATTTCCACGGGGTGACATAACTCCTTTTAGACTGTAAACTGATTTCACAGTGTGTTCTTTTTAACACGCAGTCTTTTGATTTAAGATCGCGAACCACTCTTAATTTTACGGAAATAGCCGATTTTAAACGAATGAATACGATGTTATTTTTAGTAAGGACGCGACGGTCAAACATGTAGTTTCAAGAATGGGTTAAAATTGTTTTTTTTTCCGAAATAGTTTTTCCGTACGGGAACTGTAAAAAAAAAAAAAATATATTTTAGCATTATAGAGGTAGGAAAAAAATATTTTGATTAGGTCAATGATTTCGGTTTCATTCCACTCCCTTAATAAAAAAAGCATAATGTGACAGCAGCCAATTTCCGTACAGAACAAATGATGCCTATAGACTTGACGTAGACTCATTTTTTTTAACAATAAACATTAACAATTATGAGCCATATACAAAATTAAAGCGCAAAGAGATAAGATTTGATTAACCACCATACATAATCCAACATTACTAATTATCGCAACCCCCACTCAATTTGGCGGCGTTCAAACATTTGACTTGTAAACACTGGACTAAACTGAGATAAACAACAATAAGACACATGCAAAGGACATACTTTTAAAATGTTGCTGTGAAAGGGTATCGCCATCACGTTTCTATGTTTGTATGGTCTTTGTGATGTCAGAACACCGAAGCACAAACACAGAGACACCCACTCATTCGCTCATTCTATTTTTTTTCCGAATTCCTGCAACTTGACACAATGCTGGATCTCAGATGAAATGTCTGAAGGTGTGCGGAAATAATCAGCTTTACCTGTTCCTGAAATAATACTTGTGCGAGGTATAAATTGCCGTTGACTGAACCTCTGGAAAAGGGTTTTGTTCGTCAAAGACTGTCGTCATTATTCTCTAAGAATTAAAATAATGTACGACGGGCGCACTTTGAAAACATGCTTTTTTAATGTTGTTAGAGGTCAAAACGTCTTCATTATACACTATCGAAAAACCACAGGTTTCCATATATTAAGTTGCTTGCTCATTCCTATTGATCAGTACCAATACCACTTCACACAAAAATGATTTCTTTTCCAAGTCGACAATGCGATAATTATCGACTTCTACACTATCGTCATCACCTCCTGTTTGGCGGAATTTGATGGAAAATGTGGCTAGTCTCAAAGTTTTCTTGTCTACATAGCAATAATTATCGTTTTTAAATGAAAATTTAGACGACAATTATCGAGGGAAAAAAAGTACTATTATAATTCAGAAAACATTTAAAAATATACCTGATAAACAAAATCCTATTAGTTTAGTAGATATTTGACAAATAAATGTTTTTTTAATCCAACAAAGTTTTTGTTCAAACAGTGTTGTGGTATATAATTTGGCTCCATCCAGTTGTTACATGATCCACTTTAATCTTGGCTGGTACCTTTTTTCTGAAACCTTCAGTTTCAAACCACACATTGGAATAAGGTGCAAAACATTTTTAAATGTATTTTTTTTCCAAGATGTCTTTAATATATCTATAAAATCATTACTATTGCCAGTTCACACCGTTTACTTTGAATGTTATTTTATGAAACAAATATAATATCTGTGTTGATAAAAATCGTTGCTTAATCGATCCTTTAAAAATTAAAACCTTAGATTATTCTTGATCCCGCGCCCAGTGCTAACTTGGTTCTTGCATTTATTCGGTTAAATGAACAATATTAATACACAAAAATAAAGTAAGGAAACTTAAAAGATCAACAATTTTCATCGGTTATTATTCATATTTTTCCCGAACTACTTATACAGTTTCCTGATAGTATTGATAGCATATGGGCAATATAAATAGTCTGAAGCATATTGACGCTCTAGTATACAACCGTATGTATATGATCTACGAAGCTTCTGCCATTATTTGGTCTGACACCCATGTTTCTTGTGAGCACAAGGAAGCCAGAAAACAAGAATACAGGTCGTAAGTCGTAATCATAATAAATTTTATCATATTATGACGTCCTTTTAATTACGACCTTTTAATTGTGAGACAGTTTCTTTAAAGGTAATGTCAAAAGAGGCATACTTGGCTTTAAAGCATGGCCACAGATACAGTTAGTCAAAATGACATCTTATGTCACATTAGTGACACGGAACACGGTCTGTAGCTTTCAATATCTTAAAGAAACTCCAAGCACTTTCGTTTACAGATATGATCAAGAATACAGATGTTGTAAAATTTCACGTGAAAATAAGGAAAGAAATCGTGTGAATGCGACAGCAGAATATCAAAGTGCAAAGAGCGAACAAAGATCCTGTTCACATAGCTAAAGCTAAATAAAAAGACCCCGTAAAGTTATCCCTCAGTCATACCACTCGTTTTATACGTCATTGCGTTAAGGTAAACATTTATGACACTGCCGCCAGACAAAGTGACGATGAGTAGAGTTCATCTTTTGTTCATTATGTTTCTCTATATTCCCCCCCCCCCCCCGCAGCAAATGTTATTGTGTTCGAATGTTTCATATTTTATGATTAACAGCTTGGTGAATATGATTCACAGTTTTGGAAATTCAAAAGAAACTAAATCCATATGGAACGGTATGGCATGTTGCATTCAAAAGTATTTTATATATGTTTATATAAGAAATTGAAAATAAAGGACTGATTGTTTTGAAATAAAACCGAACCTTTTCTTAACCAAACCTTTTCGCAAAAGAAAGTATGATATAATTATTTAACATCTGTAAAATTGTTAGATATTTTCGCAGGTTTCTTTTTTGTTTAAAATTCAAATGTGTATAAGAAGTTAAAATATTTGAGACTCTTGCTGTTATTTCATGTATGAAATAAGATGCTGTTTTACAGGAAAAATATCTCTACCCCAACCCCACCCTTCGGACCAAAAACTGTGGTCACAGAACTCCTGCAAAAAAGTATAGTGGAAAATCGTGGCAATATGCACACATACACACGTGTTGAACAATTCTATAAGGTTTCATTAAAATATGATCCTGAATGTAGGAGCTGCGTTAACAAAAGATTAAAATAATCAAAATCCATAAAGTCCCGTAATTCCTATGGAAGTCAAGCGGGAAGTTGTCAATATTCACAACAACACTAGGTTCCTGTAGAGTGTCATTAAAAAGTTCAATAACTCCTGCACGAATCAGTCAAGTATAAAATCATACCAGACTGTATAACTATTCTTGGTACTGAACACTTCGGTAAATTTTCATCGAAATCCAATAATGTATCTAGGAGGAGCTGCGCTGACAAATTTTGTGACATACATACATATATACATACATACATACATAATGATTGTATGATTATCAATATCAGTCATATACATTTGAAAGCTAAATCATAACTTTTTTTTTTTAAATTTTTCAAATAATTATTATATTTAGTGTAGAGGTTTGCCATACCATAATGTTAACAAAACCAGATACAAACATACAAGTGTTATGTTAAAATGGCTGAAATAATTGCTTATATTTTTCAAACAGAATTGTTTTGTATTTGAGAAGTGCGCACATAAGTGATCCCAGTCTTGCAGAAGTTAGTGTTATTCATTGTGACAGTTTACTGACAGGCGATATGTAAATATATAAATTTTCTATCATGTTGTACCACACGGAAAAATTCCTCGGTCAATTTACTATTGTGGGTGCGGTATCGGATTATATTGCACAGTTTGTATTATGTATGTATAATTCAATCACAAGTCTTGAAACTATAACAAAAAATTCGATATTCGTACATTTTTGTAAGTGCAAGGTTTTATGCCAGTAGATCTCTTTCTATCCATGTGGAAAGGAAATAGCCGTAAAAAGACATTTATTCATTATATAAATATAATATATGAAATTACTTTATAAGTTAATAATGGAAAGGCTTTGTTTTCTATAATGCAGTTCTTACTTTCGTTTCATATATCATTCTGGTTAATTTATAGAACATCCATATCACAATAGTGAATTCATAGAGTATATCTTGTTTCTCCAGGGATAATATACTCAATGATAAAGAATTGCAGGGTAAGTTTTGAAGATAATTATAGGTAAGTAGTCGAGTATAATTGTCCATATTTTTAAGTAAAAATGAAGATTTATCCATACAGAACAAATTGCAAAATCAATAATTTGTATCTGTTAGTGATTTAAGAGTAGTTGAATGGAATTGAAACAGACCATTGTAATCTGAAATCAAAATGGACTGATTGTGTGAACTGGCTAGTCAATACCGGGTATTTTCCCCATTTGCTCTCTCCACAGCCCCGATTCTTCTAGGCATGGGGTTCATGAGTGAGTTTATTCACCTCATTGGGATGTTGGCCCACTCTTCCAAGAGGGATGCTCTCAGGTGGGCCAGAGTAACAGGGGGAGGCTAGCGCCGTCGAACCTGTCTATCCAGTTGGTCCTGCAAATGCTCAATAGGGGATAGGTCGGTGCTGTATGGCGGAGAATCCAGGGAGTGGATATTGCTGCTAGTGAGAATGTCGCGGCAGATCCTCTCTACATGGAACCGAGCATTATCCTGCTGGAATGTGACGTTGTTTTGCTGCAATAAAGGGACACCATGGGGTCAAAGGATGACATCTCTTTACCTAGCGGCAGTTAAATAACCCTCTACCACAACCAGTGGTGATTTAACTCCAAGTGTGATTCTTCCCATACCATAACCGATCCACACCAAACATATCTCTCTCTACAACGCAGCAGTCGCAAAACGTTCTCCACGACGTCAGTATACACGACGTCGACCGTCTGCTCGAAATAAAGGAACCGAGTCTCATCAGTAAACAAGACCGGCCTCCACTGCCTCAATGCCGTGTCTAACAATACGTTCTATAGTGCAAACATGGACACCGAAATGTCTGACAACCCGTATTTGCCTTTGACCTTGCATTATCATCGCAACGGCCTGACCTCCCTGAACTTCCGGCAGCCGTGCCATTGTTTAATGCTATCAAACATAATCAAAATATCGGAAAATGATATGTCTCTACCTATTGGTATGACGAGCTGTGTACCTCCATGTCACAACACTGCTGTGCAGGAGTTTTTCCCGTTTGATACTTTCCCCGAGAGTCATCGTTAGGCAATCACGTTATGCGACATTCGACACAGGACCACTTGCAATCTAACCTAGAGAGTTGCTTGATCGATTTTCATTGTTTTTGACCAAACGTTCGCAGGATATTGCAAGTAATGTCACCCTGCGTTTCTTTATCCCTTGAGTATAGTTTCAAAGTAATCAAAGACCACTCTTTCCCACAACGTTTCAGCTTTTGTTAGCCTTTATCAAGAACAAACACCAATTATTAGATCTACATGGTTATTGGCTACACTTTCTATACATACAAATCACATAAAAAACTTTAATTCCACTGGGCCCGTTCAAAAGTAAAAATAGCACGTGACATAATTTAACTGCATCATTTTAAAGATGGCGACTGTAAACAGAAACCTCGCAAAAGTACGCGATCAAAATATTGAAGTTCCACGACTTCAGTGAGGAAATATTGGAATATGGTTTGAATAAGTTTTGTTTTAATGTCGTTTTTTAGCTTGCAAATGCGTTCAGTTTTATCATGCACGAACTACAAGATATCCCCCAGATGTACCGTTTTCAGTTAAGACCCCTCCACATTGTTCTCTTACAGAAGTGGTATCTAGATTCCTGTTATTACTTTCTTTTTTATTGTAGCGAAACATAATCTACATGATCTTTCCGGCATAGTACTAGCTAGCACAGTGAAATATATCACCAGTTCTAATTGGCTGTTCATATACTAAATTAAGCCTGTGAATTCTGACTATTAATCAAGTCAAACAAGGTATACGTTGCAAATTTTCCCACGGCAGATGAATCTAGAGTAACAGAAACATCACTGTTGGTTCCGACGATGAATCGGCTGATTTTGTTGCTATTATTGCGGTGTAATTATGACGTTTTTGTTACCCAAATAACAAAATTTAAAAGGTCGTACGTACCTCTCGTCGATCCATACTCGGTAATCATAAAAGGTCGTAACTGCAAAAATGTTTATTATAAGATGAATAAACATTTGAAAATAACATTACAGAACATTCTGTTACACAGAGGAATATCATTAAAATAAATGAACAATGAGAAGAAAATGCACTTACAGTCTAATAATACTAGAGCGTCGATATAACTTATACGCACAGGCTTGGAGATGTTGTTAACACGGGAACTATTTATTCATTACAGAAATTGTTTTGTATCATTTCCTTTCTTCAGATTACAAAGTCTGGAGAAATCATAATAGACACCATTGATTACACTCGAACCTATTGTAAATAATAGACCTGATGTCTTTTTTCTAAAACTCGGTTATTGTTTGAAAAATACAGATACATGAATATGTACAATAAAAGGTTATTTTTGTTTTAAGAAGTTACAACATGGGCAGCAAAGGTAATAACAGAACAGTTAAACTAAACTCAAAATGACGTAGGCTCTAAAAACAATTTGACAGTACATTTGTATGCACAGGCCTCAACTGCAGTTTAAAGGTCTGCGAAACTAAAAATATTCAAGAAACATTGTCATGCCACCGCATCAGCATGGAATAGGACTCTAATATTTATCACTATAACAATATTCAATAGTCGAATACCCTGTTTTGTTTTTAATAAGCGGGCTTCATTTGTGTGCTTACACATAAAAGGGCATTTTCTGGTAAGCAGCTGTTCATAATTTTACAGAAAGGCTAGGTATTGTAAACAGTTGCGGCAGGAACACTTTCGAAACATTGAGTTTTTGCCATCACATATTTATAATTTTTGCCTCCAATTCTTATATCACCTCATTGATTTTGATAGAAAGGACATGTAACAGAGTGTTAAAATGGTAATTTTAAATGAACCCTGAGCTTATATTCCTGCACAAACCAGGTAAAAGTAATTTCATGTAATTACATCACTGATAAAGTTTCTTTCTGTGTTCAGAAATTTAACATGATTAGTCCTCGTTTGGAAGCTTACCAACAGAAAATGTACAACTATATGCGGCCGATATACTTTTAGGACTTTTAAACGAAATGAATGAAATCTTTAGGACTGTTTACTCCCTTGTGTTCGTTTCTCCATTTCGTCAATTGTAAATGATAAATAGCTTTTTTATTCTCCCTATGATGCAAATCAATTTATGTATAAGTATTGTATTATCAAGATTGTAAATGTTTATTGTAGGTTATACGTTATGGTAAAACCACCATTTGAATGATTGGCTTTCAAAAAATAATCAGAAATTTAAATGTTCATTATACAAATTATCTTATTTATTTATTTGTCACTGAATATGTGTTCAAAGCGCTATGTTTTTTTCGCCCAGTAAAATATTTCTTTATACCCATTATTACACATAAACTGGTAGAAATGTTTAAGCATAACAACCATTTTCTTTTCCGTATACACAACAATGCAGTGTTTTTTCTTAACCGCTTTTCTTTTACCTTTTCGATGTCTTGAATAGATAGTTTATTGTGGACACACTGCGGTTTACTTTTAAAATCCGAGCTTGTCAACATGAAATCGCGCATCTGTACGTGACATTATCAGCAGAGATTTAATTCCCGACGTCTTTAATAATAAAAGAAATCATTAATATTATATTGAACAAGTTAGTTTTATTTGTTGATTCAGTATGTTCAAGAATGCAATATCTGAACATTTAAGAACTATAGTAAACCTTGTACTGAGACTGAAACGTTATATAAACATGATAAAGTATTTTTGTGGTGTATCGTTTCAAAATTATAGTCACATACTAAATTAAACACAAACTTTGGTTAGCAGAAAACAAAGTAACAAATATTAAATTGAAATCAAGCTATTTCATATTTTTAAGATAGGGTGTACTAAGTACACATTTTTTAAGACTTGCATGTACATCTACATAGCGGAAGTTGCGTTAGTAGCTACATATATGTCAATTAATGTTATTTAACAATAATTCTGAATAGTCATATTTACTTCTAGGTTCGCGACTTAAATGTTCTGTCAATTTAAAATCTGACTTAAATGTTCTGAATTGATATGAATAAGGTCAGAAAATACTAAATAGAAATAGCTTGTTCGATAAAGGATTGCTCTATCGAAAGGGTCTAACTGACCAAAACAACTCATTGGGAAATTCAACTGTTGACATATTTTTGCAGAATAATGTTGAATACATGTTTTATAAAACAACAACAACAACAAAAAAGAAACTTTGATATATTTTTAAATTGGCTTTTTGTCTAATTCATGACTTTTATAAATAAAGCAAATAGATTTCAAATGGCCTCATCAATGCCCTACCTGCCAGATACAGGTGCCTTTTGCACAGAAAGGCGATTACAAGGTGACTGGAGAGTAGTTAGCCATATCTATGTACGAAATGTGCACTCCAATATATTGAAACTTTGGAAACAGCTACCAGATTTACACATGAAATAACTGAAAAGTCCAACAGCAGTTATGTCGATAAAAATGATTTTCTTCAAAAAGTAACTGGTATCCGACACCGTCCTCGATGAACCATTTGAAAATGAAGAAACCACACCACTTGCTGAGGAAGTTTATGAGCCTGGGGAAAATACTTTTAAGGGGCTTTTCAACACTGTTGAAAAAGAAAACCAGCCAGCTAAGATACTTAAACCTGCCACTGATACTAACATTGATCTGGTCAAGGTACAGATTTTACTACTGACAGGCAAAATGGGCTATGAAATTATTAAAAGGTATTAACAGATTAATAACAGATCTAAAATATTTTTCATAACGCAAATGAAAACATGGTTTTACAAATATATTTAAACCTCCAAAATAAATGTGACGTGAAAATAAATGACTGAAAGTATTAGAAAAACTATTTGAAACAATATATTTATATATAATTTATCAGAAAATAGTCTTTTTATTAAGGCTTGGCCTCGAAGAAAACTACAAACCATAGTATTCGGAAAAATAAAATGTACCTAAAAGGTTTTGCAAGAGGTACTTGAAATGCATTACATGTCTATAGCTCCAGATTCTCATGACAGGATTTTGATATGTCTGTGATCATATTATTTCAAAGAAGTCAGTCTTAATTTTTTTGGAATTCTTCTATATTTTTTTTGAAGAAAAAGAAATTGTTTATCAATATCTTTTCATCCTATTTCAAGACTGGATTAAGGAAGCTGGATATGGTCATGTTGATTTTGAATGGCTTCCTGCTGAAGAATTTGATGCACTCCTTGAACGCTTTTTTTTGTTTTGGCACAGACCAAAGGTGGCAAACACTACTCAAAAGCAGCATAAGTTTGAATTCCGTGCTGGTATCAATAGACACTTCCAATTAGTAGATTGTTAAACTTAATGAATGACAGAGACTTTCAGTCCTAAAATCAAGGCCTGACAGGTCTGGAAAAGGTGCTGAAAAGAGAGGGAAAGTATATTAGCTACCATAAAGAACCTATAGAGCAAGCAAATATAAATAAGTTGTATAATCTGGTGATTTCAATAAAAACCTACCAAAAACATTGCAAAATAGAGTTTTGCCGAAGACTTCCTTTATAAGATTATGTTGATAAAATGTAATAGTAATCAAGGCAATTTTGCTAAATAGTTTTCATCCTAAACCTAAACCGAAAATAAAATTTTGCTGTTCGAAAGACTGACGAAACACGAACTATATAAAAAAGCTTATTTCAAATTTTCGTAGGGAAATATTCTGGTTCTTGTCTTTCTCTTATCATTTCTTCTTACCTAAAATTTATACTTAAAAACGAAGATTTACATAATTGTCATAAAACGAAACTAGTCTAAAGTTCATTAGAATATTTGAGCTGTCGATAATTAAAGGCTGAAATTGAGCTCCAAGTTATTTCTATTTCATTTTGTTTCGTTTTTTTCTATTTTACTTTTCCAATTATTTTACAGGACGTATACATATACCGTAACGTCGTTTTCAAACAAATAAGCTTCTCTTGTAGTGCCATATAAAAATAGATTCACAACTTTCGCGATCGAATTAGCGGTAGCAGAGTTGTAGTAGTCTGCTAAATCTCCGTGGTCCGCAAAAGTTTGTTGGGTATTCACGGTATCCTCTATGTCAACGATTTATGGCTTGACAAAAATACTATTGCAGTCTGGTTCATTGTCTAAAATAAGCAGTATTCCATGAAAAAAACGTGTTTATACGAGTGGTATATCCTAAGAAATGAGGAAATGAAGTCTTTATTCTTATATATGACTAAAATAGCTGATACTATTGTCATTGCAAATGGCCTGATGGCTGTAAAAAGAAATCTTATTTATTATTATTTCGTTTACTTGAATTGACTGAGGTACCACATTTAAAAAAACTTCAAAAATCTTCGCAAACTCTTTTCGTTTGCCTTATTAATCAAATAGTAATTAGACTACGAATAAGGTTTATGGTTCTTCAAAGTTATATTGGCAAAGCTGTATCACATTTTATAAACACGGACTTTATGTCGTAAAATATGTCTCTAAGTAAAGGCTTTCCTCCATGTTCAACTGAGCATTTTGCTACAAGGACTGACAATTATCTAAGTGACCACCGCATATATCTGAATACACAGGCCCTCCTTCTACAGCAACGGCTGCCTTGTCTAGGATTTCGAATAACTTTCTATATCTAATGCTGCTTTCGACACTCGTTTTATTGGATTTTCGGCTGCTTATTGCAAAGGAACATTAAATTAATATAGATACAGTATAAATAATCATTGATTAACTACTTTATAGAAGTACACAGAATATAGAATATCGTACAATATGTACTATCAAATAATATAGCTTGGATGTCTGACCTGTAACCAAACAGAATAGTTGAATTTACTCAATATAATTTACAAAATCAAAATACATCGCTATTTCATAATTTCATTATAACCTATTCATTAATAAATTTGCACATAAAAAAGTGTTTTAGTACCTCAGAAAAGAATTTAAAGTTTTATTTGTTTCTTAGATCTCGTCAAAAAAAACACTCTTCTAGGATATATTTCTCTGAGAAATAGTTTAACAAATGTATGGGTAACAACTATGAAAATATGAAATATACTTGTACCATAGTAACAGCAATAGTCCATCACACTTAAATATTGCCTGCAAGGCCTTTGGTTAAGACGTCTAAACTTGGAAACACAAAGTCGGTTTCCTTATTTGATCACAAAAACTCTTTTCTCGTACCATTATGAAAATAAAAGACAATTATTGTTCTCCGAACGCAAACTAAAGGAACTTGATTTCAAAACCGTTTGGATTTCCTCAACTTCATTCCGATCACTCCATGAAGAACTCCTTTCTTTACTTTCAAACAATCAACAAGATATATAAAAAGTGAAAATAAGGAAATTTTATTGAAACGTTGCAATTTTAAATGTTAAGTATATTTAAACATTCATAAATATCTATATATATGTTTTTGTCAGGAACTAATCATGCCTCTATTAGAGGATTACTGCTCCTTTAAAAAACTTTTCATCTATTTACATGTATTACTTGAAAAGTAATATCACACAGTTTGATACGGTGCATGATACGGATTTGCATTCTCGCTTAATACGCTTTGTGGTACTTTTGAAATTCCTATGTATTATTTCATTAAGCATGGGGCAGTCAAGTCCTAATTTTTTTCTCATTTTATCAAAACTTCTTGCACGTTTCCCTTGTATTTTTCACTATTTACTTAATAGAGGAAAAGATACTTTTCATTATAAAAAAAATATTTACATTCGGTAATTAAAAATTCGTATATACACAATAAACATGCTATCACAACTGTTCATTATATCTTCTCCGTAACATTTTTTAGTTGACGACGTTCAGGAAAACTTAAAATCGAAAAACTAAGAAATAATAAAAAAAAAAAAAAAAAAAAAAAACCAGCGCGGAAGATAATACGATACACTTATGCAATAGAGACTGCATCCGTTTTAAAAGAACACAATATTAATAGTGCTTTTAAACGTTTATAATGTACGCATGCGCTATTTAATCAATTTTGATAGTTAGCTGTGAATGTTTCGACCTCTTTCCCAAGTTCAGTTTGTAAACTGTTTAGTGCATTGCATGATCAAATACTTCGTAGGAATAAAAAACAACATTTCAACGGATTACTTTCATTGATCACTTTTCCCCATGATGTGTTTCGGTCATATATATTTTCATTTCTTAGTGTAAATGTTTGTTTCATACTATTTTCATTAATAAACATTTAACTTGTAAATGTGTTGTTCTATTAAAGCCTGCCTCTAAGAAACACCAAACAAATGCATTGGGTCCTTACAATTTCCGATTAGCTAAGTCAGACAACTTTTGATGTTAAGAAGTAAAAACATCTTCAACAACGCAAGTTAATCATTAAGTTCATTACGTGTCTAATCTCCTGTCCACTAAGGTGAGGAGTAAACCCAAACACTAAATTACTGACAAAATCTGTCTGTCCAGGCGACTTCCTTGATGAAAACACTGTTAAGTCCTCATGCAACACTTCAACTTACATACGCAGTGAATAACTGCCAGGACTGTTAAAAAGACGAAATCTGTAACTGTCCTTATACTTGTATAGACGAAAATCTTTTGTGAAGTGATATAGAGCCCATTAAACTGTTGATTTAGTTTTAACTAAAAATGCACAAATAAATTGTGTTATTGAATTATAGTCGTGTAATTGTTAAAATATATCTGTTATTTTTTAGTGTATTTCAGGAACATTTTTCTAACGCTGAACAGTACTTTTATCTGATAGTGGTAATGCAGCTCACATGAAAGCTCGTCTAGATGCTTTTAAGAAAAAAACAACAGTTTAATACATTAAATCGAGCTCCAAACAGGATTAATTGGATACATGGTAGGTGCCGAGATGTAATTTTAAGTCAATAATGTTTTAAGCTTCAAAATTTTTGTAATGAGCTTGGGTAATATTATTTTATAAACAAAACAATTCTCGGAGACAGATTCGTAGAGGATTTTGTCTATTTTTTTCAATCTAATGCCTATTTCCTTCTTTCCAACAATTAATTTTTATTTTACTGCCAATTCACATTAGACATCCTGGTAAATTGAAGCAACTGTTCATGACAACAACAATCGGTGACACTGGTATTACGAACAAGTTTTGGAAACCTTTTCATCACCACGGTTCTGCTCTGGTGTTTCATGTTTTGTACAGTTCTCTTTCCGTGTTTTACTTTTATAAACGTCTAATCGAAACGCAGTCTGAAATTCGGAGCGTATCGAGCATAACTCTATCGAGAGAGCTCAATTTTTGTTTGCCTCTTTTCAGTCCGTGCCTGAGGCTTATAACATTTGCATAGAAATATTTTGAAGAACTGATTTTGAAACTGTTCCTGTTTCAAACCTTGATGATATTAATAGTGATTGTTAATGGGCCTCCTTGATATTGTATATCATTCCGTAGCAGCAGCGGCAGCAGCAGCAACAACAGCAACAACAACAACAACAATACAATGCATTTATAACTATATCAGCGACAATATAAATGAATATTATAAATGAATGAAGGAAACCAAACTCCAATTGTTCACTATGCGTTTCGAATTTATTTGACTGTTCTTCAGGTGAATGATATTATATTAACATTTGTTATAAACAATGTCTAATCTTGGTGTAAAAATGATGTTATTTTAATGTACAAATCAACGTTGCTGTTTGTCGTAAAATGAGGTCACATAGCAATATAAACGACGTCGACTTTGGCGCAAAAGGAAGTCACGCATTTTTTGGCACACAAATCAATTTTAGCAAATACGCATGTTATAAGAAATAAGGAACATCTAAAAATTATGTTATGTTGATAAAATTAGGAGTACAGGATCTTATAGCTTCAAAAGTCACTGGTGGAAAAAAATGCATAAACAGCAAAGTGTGCAAAACATTCCAGTAACAACTGTACATAACATTAAATAAATTATAAGGCAGATCTTAAATTTAATGTTTAATCTGTACTGTAAATTGTAGAGACTTAATAAAGTCTATATAATCTGCACTAACCAAAGTTATCATGAGAAGCTATACAATATTTCTGAATTAAGGCCCTTCGAAAAGACTGTTCCCAAATTATGAATCCAGTAAGTTTCCTTAATGAGACCTTATTGTTATGTACCTTATCAATTGACATGAAACTAAAGTCATTTAGACAGTGATCATTATGATTAAAATGTGAAGCAACACGTGTAGAAAAATCAGGATTTAAATAGCTTTTGATATCGAAACCGTGATTATTCATTCGCTTAGACACATTCTGGCTGGTCAAGCCAACATATTGCATGTTACATCTTTTGAAAGTTATTAAATAAATTTCATCTGAGCTTGTTAAATTGTAATTTAATTTAGTGTGTATGATACTGAGAGCTAGTAAAACTATCACTTTCAATGATGCAAGAGCAATGAGAACATCTAGGACGGTGGCATTTAATAGATGTATATTTAACATGATTGTTCAGAGGTTGAAAAATAGTTTTTACAAGAATGTTCCTGATACTCTTTGGGCGTTCGAAAGCCATGACGGGCTTGTATTTGTGTAGGTCTCTTACAGCGGGATTATTAGAAAGTTTCAACAAATCCCAGTACTTCTTGATTATAAAACCAATATTTGGTAAAGACGGATTGTATTCTATAACAAAAGGTATAATATTCCTGTTAAGACTTTGAACAATGGGTTTTAAAGCTTCAGTTTTAGACATAGTTTTGAACTGCTTAAACAGACTCAACAACGGCATGGGATAGTTCCTGGCAACAAAATACTCATATAACTCATCAAGTGACTCCTTGAACTGGTTATCCTCTGAGCAAATACGCCTGTAACGTTTAGCCTGGCTGAAAGAATACTGTTTTTACATGCCATAGGATGACTAGAAACATAATGTACAAACTGAAGAATATTTGTCGGTTTTACATCAACACTGGTACTAATGTTGTTTTTCTTATCAATACAAACATCAACATCAAAAATGTTACGTGAGATTCTGAGATATTGTAAGTAAATTTCGTATTTGGATGAAATGCATTAAGTAATGCAGTAAATTTATATAAATCCTCTAAAGAGTGAGTCCAAAGCATAAAAATGTTATCCAAGAATCTAAGCCAGGCATCAGATTTATATTCACAGCCATCCAAAAAACATCTGCTCCAGTTCACCCATAAACAAGGACGCAGAGCATAGTGTCATAGGGCTATAGTGACAAAGGAAGTTTTTTAGGTGATAAATTTAAGATTTTTAAGTTTATGGATAAAATCACTAGCATCTTTCACATAAGATGGCAGAGTTGCATTAATGGCTGTAAATGGAAATCTAAATATTTTGAAATGTTATCTGTCCATTAATTATACATGCGGATATAATGTGTCTACCTGGATATCCATGGGTAACTAATGATTAAGCTTTTTATGGATTTTATCCAAAATGTAAAATTGGGTAGTATCTCAGTGACAAACGTTTTCATCTTTTGCTTTTCAAAGACTTATATACTGATCCATCTAGTGCTAAAACATGTTTTAAATGCATCTTTCTTGATATCTCTACTAATTTTGTTTGTTTTTTCTTTAACCATAAACAACTTAATTACTTTCTATCAAGTCATTGAGAGATCATATTACAGTTGTATCTTTTTTTGGTCAAAGTGTAGTATATCTATTTAAGATCCCAGGAAGGGACTCATACCTTTAAGTGCGCAGATATTTTAAAGCTCTTAACAAGGTAATCGGTGAAAACTTAAAAGTCTTATGAAAAATACATGTTTCTAATTGCTAATCCATTATTTGAACATTAATTAAATTGTACAAACATTTATATAAAGGTAATATACTGCGGTGCTAATGTTATAGTAATTGTTTGTATAGTAAATTGAACAAGAATTATTCTGGCAAAACTAAATAATCTGTTTTAACTTTTTTACAATGGAGTTGATTGTCTGTTTTAAACATCTGATATAATCCAGACTTTCACCGGGCGAAGTATACGAAGATATGTAGATAGGCTTGCCGTTTTCCGATATTGATGTTATAATCTAAAGCAACTTTTAGATTTTACTTTTTAACTTTATATTTTACTGAAGTTGGTTCTTAATAGAGATGGTATCTTCTCTGGGTAATACCGAGAACATGTTCTCGACTTAACTAGCATCGCTTACATTATGTAGAAGAAACATGTGTCAAGATAGTCTCTCTGTAGTAAATGCATCTTTTTGACTAGATAGAAGGTAGTCTGGATTACCTGCCCCTGACACTACGTTATACGATGGGACATGACTATGTAAAATGAAGCAGGTATTCGTATATTAACGGATAATCATAAGACAGAAAGAATGTTGATTCTTAAACTTATATAACTGTCATGTCATTATAGGCCCTGTTTGTGCTCGTGCGAGTGTATGAGTCATTGTGTCTGAGTGTCCCTGTAAACAGGTCTTGATTGAAACAGTTTTGTTCATATGCATTGCCATTTCGAATGTATATATAATAATATCAATACTAGCTCATCATAAACTTTTGAAATGTTTGTTCTTCGTTTTATTTATATATATCATTCTGCTTATTTAATTTTTTATATATATCATTCCACTAACTAATTTGAGCTGAAAGGGGTATCTTACTAACAAAACGTCGCCCTGACATGTTTACATCAAACCCTCTCTTCTACATAGTTAATTTTCATTCAAGTGAGCAACACTCATTCATAACGTTATGTTCACAAAGGAACTAACAACTGATTAATTACAATGAGGTAATTAGTTTTCTTACTTGATATCAAAGAGTTTAATAAAATTACAAGAAAAAATATGTTTAATGAGAGCACTCGCGTGTAATTTAGACTGTGAACATTAATTTGATAATTATATGCCTCATAACAATGTATTGTGCATCCAAAGCATTGGCTATGATGTTTGATCTATGCAAAAGAACGATGACTGAATTTATTCATAGCATCTCTATCAAGAATGTACATGCATCAGAAATAGAATAAGTTGTTTTAGTTCTTTTTAAATTGACTTTAAATCCTTTGACATAATAGTGTTAGAAACATGAAAATGAACACATAGTTAATTCATTGCTTTGACATTATAATAATAATTATAATAATTTCAACAACGATATTAAACAGATGGGTTTTGTCTGTTGATTCGTGTTTTGTTGTAAGGAAACGTGTGTACGACGATACAATAATCGAAGCATCTAAGAATTAGAGTAAATCTGGTTTGAGACTAAAACGTTACATAAATGTTTATTAGATTGAACTTTTCGAAATACTATAATTATATGAATTATTGTTACACATAAACAAAGCAGAATTTCATCACAGAACTAGACCGTTTGATTCTCAGCAGAGAATAACCGTGATCATGACATATCCTTTCATTTCTAGTGTGCAGTACATAAGACAACCACAGGTTAGTTTTACATGTTTTTATAAAAGGAATACACTTGTTAAATGCATATAAGTAAATTCATAACATTAAGTACTTGAATGTTCACGTCGGAAGTGGCCTAAAATTAATCCACATAATGTCAGCTAATGCTAAAACAAGAATTAAAAAAATAAATCTGAATAGTCATATTAACATCTTGGTTCTGTTGCTAGCATCTGCATCAAATATGAATATGGAAAATACAAAATAAAAATAGTCTGGATGATAAAGGCTTATTCTATCGAAATGATCTATTTGACCATGGAGAACTTAACTGTTAATGTTAACTTAACATAATTTTGCAGAATGATGCTTATTAAATGTTATTTTTAGGTATTGGATATGTTTGCACTAGCTTTTTGTCTATTGGTCTAATAATAGCATTTTGGTATTCCGATAATGGGGTAGAAATTTCTGCCATGTTGGCAGTATACCACTGCCTGTGAAGTTAGTGTGAAGTCAGATTGATAAAGACCCGATTATTTGAGCATTTAGGGGGCAAAATGATGTATGTATGCAATGAAATGAGGTTTTAGGGAGAAATCACGTGATCAAGGTCACAGTTAAGCGGGTATTGTTTAAACAAAGTAAGCGGAAAATGAAATCATATAACATAAGCCTGTGAAAATATTTAACAGTATTTGACCGAAACAACTGGCTAAGAACCTACTGAATTACATTTAATTGATGGGGCTTTAAATTTGTCAATAAACAGATTCATCGAAAGTTTAGAAATACAAATGTAGATTGAAGTGAACCTAAAGGCAATGTAATAGCCATTTTAGTTTCGAGTAGACGAAACAAGAAATTTTGTTTAAAGCAAAGAATGTTTGATAACAAAATAAAAGATATATTTTTTATACTTGTGGAAATGTCTAACTACATATTTTAACAAATGTTTTATTTATTTTAAAATGGTAATAATGTTTGATGAATGATTTATCCAAAAATATTCTTAATAAAACGAAATCTGTTTACCATTGCAGAGCAACAAAGAGTTCTTAGCTGTTTTGTCCATATAATATATAAATTTCGATGAAAGGGCATTCTTAAAATAGCCGTATCTTTATGCGTATATTTATATATCATTATAAATAAATAAACATGCACTTTAGAAGCGGTAGGTAAAATAAGTATTTTAAGTCAGTCTATATGAGAAAGAAGAAAACTTTATGAAAAGATGACTTGTCCAAGGAAAATTTCTCACTACAAATCAGCACGACATATAGTACCAAGCAATCATATGCGTTTATCAATACGCATGTTGAAAAACAAAAACAAAAGTGTTAAAGTTAAAGTTCTATCAATATAAGTGTTTAAAGATTGTTTTGTTTCTTATATTAAAAATGTCCCACGTTACAACACAGGATATTGTATACATCACCATAACTATGTCACAATATAAGATCCTTTGAGTCACAGGAATGAGTCAATTTCTTTTATGTGATGGAAACTTATGTTTCAATACTAAAACATACACTTAATAGGCATATAGACAGACGAACAGATGATTACATTATCCCTTTTTGGGCACCATATATGCGCCTTTATAGTAATAATATTAGTTAATGGAGTTATGTTTGATTTTCAGGACACTGTGTTTCACTTAAACCTAAATAATCGCTTTCAAGATACAACTAAAGATAACCACTTTTACTGGATGGAATAATGCCTTCAATATCCCCTACCAAATTTTGATTGTTGTAAAGACCATATGCTACGTCTTGAATTAAAATGAACCATTTACCGAAAGACATGGGTACAGCCAAATCTTCCTATCAAGGTTCATAAGCATTGTCGTTTGATATCAAAGCATTTTCACAAACATAATTGACGAAACTGTAATCATATAAATTATCATAAAGATACTAGAAAAAACGCAAATCCTACTTTGGTAGCGAGTTGTCTTAAATGGTAGAAAGAAATCATCCAGGTTCATACATTTGTAGCTCAAAATAACATAAATGTATATGTAAATGATGCACAACCAATTAGAAATACACAACAACCACTGATTGTGTTTTGAAATATACAATTCTCATCAACTAAGATTTATTACCTGTACCATGTAAGTCATTTGTAATCAAATGATTTTCTAACAAAATGAGGGTAGTAAGCTTATGTGATTTTACAAAGTTAACACATAACATGAAATTTCTGCAGAAATATTTATCCAGTAAAATATTCATCAATTGTTTGCGTTTACTCTATATTAAAAGCGACACGTCCCTCTGCCAAATTTCTCAAACGGCATAGTTGGAGTAGGTGTTGTAAGATTCTATATAGGCGGATACACATTGGTAGCAAAATCTTAACTGCTCCTGAAAAAAAAAGATCACATACATCTATTTTTGCATTGCCGTATTCATGGTGTTAAAATAACAAATTTGGTGTTTATTTTCAACTACATGTATTTCATTAGACACAAAATGTTTGTGCAAAGCATAAAATGAATAATAATGTGCAAATATTACCACAGATGAAATCGCTAATCTCCGTTGAGCTCGGACTCTCCGGACAATATTCTCCACACTCACATGTCTTTCTGCTTCCAGTTTCTCCAACAGAGTGTAAACAACACAGAACAGACCACTTCTCTCGTAACCATTTCTACAAAATAGAGTGATAGTACAACAATACCTGTTGTGAAACGTACGTCAGACAGGAGCTTTCCATATGTTAATATTTTCTGAACGTTTGTAAACTTTTACAAACATTGCATTAACCTTTTTATAGTTCAAGAAAGGTCATATAAAACTGTTAAAAAATAAGGTAGGTAAAAATTAAGAGCATAAAAATAATGCCTTAAGTGAACCGTTATGTATTCGTGTAACCGATTTAGACAAAACTGAGTAACACCCTTATAGTAAGAACTCTTTGGTATACCTTATACTGGCTATTATAAAAAAGATGAAAAGTTAAATATTTATCATAAGACTTATCATGTTACTCACAGACAATGCACAACAATTCTCGGTGAATCAGTTCGACTGATGAACTTCTCAACTTCTTTTATGAAGTGAACGAAATCTATCGGACTTTCAGCTACATTTTGGCCATTTCTTCAGTTTGTATATTGAAAGTGATACACAGTTTTCACTTCACCCTTTAGCAGAGACAAAAAGAGAGTTCGAACCATTATGAAAACACTTTTGCACAGTTTGAAATTACATAACTTAGAAATGATGATTTATGATGACGAATGGTGTTGTGTATTTTTTTAGATCACTGAATCAGACAGAAATATTTAAAGAATCTTTTTTTATTATTTGATTTTTCTAGCTAAATCCATGTGAGGTTATCCCGAACGAGCCCCAACTTACGAACATGAAAGTCCGTAACTGAAAGATGCAATGCAGCTTAGAATACACAACCCAGAGCGGGATTCGTACCTCGATCTCCCGTGTGACACGCCAACACTCTAACCACTGAGCCAAAAAATCGATTCCCTGACGCAGTTGTCAGAGGTTGTATTTATACAATTATAGGTAGGTGTGTACTAGACCGTAACAATAATAATGATGATTGTCTCGGCAGCTGCATGCTACAAATTTTCTAGATACAGGGTCAAAAATGTTACTAGAATGACTAAGAGTAAAGTACGATATTTTAATTCAGGTAATTAGCTTTTTGTATTAAGCACATGTGGATATGTTTTATCTATACTCTTTTTACGTGCATATTCCGGCCATGTTAGCATCAAAGTTGACTAAAAACGAAAGAAAACGCTTATCGATTTTACAGAATTATGAATGATATATTTCCTACTTACCATCTCGGCGTTTAGAATAAGTAATTTCTTGGGAACAAATTGCGGTGTACTTTCAAACTTCGAACTTGTCACTGTGTAATTGCCACATCTATAAATCTTATTATCTGCTGGTAGATAATTACCCATATCCTGAAAAAATACACATTTGAAATCAAATTATTCATTTTGTTGATTAGTTGTGCTGACTTATTCTATTTATTGAATGGCTTTGTTCCAGAGTGTAAAACTAGATTTGATATCTACCGACATTACAAGATAAGCCATTACATACTTCATATCTAAATGGGTCTTTGCCGTTCTTTGTGATGTTGCACCTTGTTACAAGTATATTGTTTAGCATAAAATAAAACTTTATAATGGTAAATATGTACCAAAACAATTCATCGTATCGATTTTAATAAGTAAACCCCTTGACACAAGACCTGATCGTTTCAGCACTTAAGCATTTCAAATGCATTGAAAATGTAACGGAGAAAACACATTTTTGTATCAATAATTTGATCACTAAAACAATGATAATGTTTTATAATAACATCCTTCTTTGACGATGGAACTGATGCTTCAAGGGCAATAACACAGGAAACACTTTGCTGATAAATCATGCAGAGGAAGTCCTCCGTCGTGTTCGGGAGGGGTGATTGGGCAGCGATGAAAAAATCGCTGACTTTGAAGCTCTGTAATAGAAAGTTCAAATACTTTATATTTGGTTGATTTAGTGATTCTTTCCTGAGAACAGTTATTCATTGTATATAGTATTAACGGATGTCTAGCTTAACAATTTATATGTTTAGATGTATTTGAAGGAATCAAAATCAAATAAAAGGCAAAATCATAAAACAAATCACAAAAGTCACTTCTTCTTTGCATCTTTTCTGCATTGTAGGTCAGTTAACATGCATTATCCAACTCTGGTTTATTCTATTTCGTTATTTTTGCAGTATAGCTATATTTGGACAAATATTGCATAAAGTTAATTTTATCATTAAAAGAACATCCGCAGTAGAATATAATTAATTGAACTATAGATCATTTGAACAGAAGAAAGTGACAATTATATAAAACAATAGCATTTGTAAAGTAGAGTATACACCAAAGATTTGAACCGCACGATGTTCTCGAATCAACAAGTCCGGTATTTATATAATAATGGTTTCAATTTTCTGTTCAAAAGCTGCTAGTCAAAATTTGTTTGCAACAGCTTTGGATCAAAGTTCTTATTATCAGATTGTCATAGTTCTTCAGTGCATTTCCCATAAGTATAGGTGACTTACACTTATAAACACGGCGTTGATAAAGTCGTGATCTCCAGACTTCCGGCGTAGATACAGACGCACTCGTTCACGGTCTCCTGTCAAGTAACAGCGTACACTTTTAATTGTTTTTTTTCAAACAAGAAGGTATACACGATTATGAAAATGGAGGCACACATATATGAGAGTCGAAGCGTACACACATAACATACAACAGTAAAAAAGAACAAACTTAAAAAGATGTCATAAATACAAAAAGCAGACAGACATACCTAAGTTATACGTCACATTATTCCTTTATTTTTATACCAAATACATAAATAGCGATGGTCTCAAGCGTAATACTACGAAAACGGGTTTTTAGGCATTTATAAGAAACATTGCTAAAACAGTTTCTGAATGTTACAGATGGAAACTAATATTTGACTGACAGCATCAGTACCTGGAATGTCAGTTTTTTGTCGGGATTTATCTTGATACCTCCTTCTATTCTCTTCTCGTGAAACTTTATTATTTTCTTTCTCTGTATCCACCTCTTGTTGAAGTGTCTGTAAGAGAAGGTCGGTATAATTATACAACATACTGTATGGAAATTGAAATGATATCATTTCTGTCAGCTGATTCAAGATATCATAAACACATACCTTTATTGACGTGTTCTAATGTACCCTGAAATTTGCATTTTAACAGTACTAAAACACACACACACACAAAGCATTATAATAAATATTCGCGGTAAGTTAATTCCAGATAATGAACACACATACCTTAAATCTCTTTGTAAACATTTCGTCTGTTTCAAATACCATGGTCTGAATCAGTTCGGCTGCAAGCGTCTCACAATCAAATATCAAAGAATGTACAACCGCTTTGTGGAGAAATATGTACTGTTCCTGCAAATTGAATAAACGAAAATTCAGAACCTTAAACTCCTTTAATTTTATTTATTTTAGTTTGAAATGGATCATTCAGAATCATGCTATTGTCCATGCTGCTTATTTGGAAGAAACAAACCGTGGCTATGTTCAAATTGGACAAATTGGATCAGGGAAGCGACATGCAAACAGTATCACAATATTTATCAAAGAATAAATGCTTCAAATAATAAACTCTTTAAACGAGCTATCAGAATTAATAGAAAAAAAAACAAAAAACTTTATAAAATTGAATATGCCTTATAAATAATTGAAACGTTAAGAAGGGTAATTAATATGCTGCAAGGAAAATCTGCATTTTAAAAAGAAAGTATTTACTGCAGTCTGAACCATGTTGACCCTTTGCTTTCTCAATGTGCTAACACAGGTGAATACGTCAACCAAACGCTCTGTCTTTCCTTGTTCTATTAGAATGTCTAAAGCAATGTATGTTCCACTTCTGCCCACACCTGCACTAAAAAAAAAAAAGAAGAAAAATAATGGTATTTTTTTAAAGTTCTTTGCATTTGTAGATTTCACTTATGCGATGGTATTTTGTCAAACTATTGTTTATTCCAGAGCTGCTTTTCTAACTTTTTGCCACTACAACCATTAAAAACGATATACCATTAAATACTGTACACTTAAAGTAAATTTCACAAAATATCACGGAGCCTTCTAAAATTTTGCCAAAGTCCTTATTCTTTGCCTCTGTAGAATTCAATTATGCGATGATATTTTGTCAAACTATTGTTTATTCCAGAGGTACTTTTCTAGCTTTTTGCCAGTACAACCATTGCAAACGATATACCGATTAAATACTGTACATTTAAGTAAATTTCACAAAATATCACGGAGCCTTCTAAAATTTTGCCAAAGTCCTTATTTTATTGTAGGTATTTACATACGTAGCATCGCAAAATACAAAATGAACTTTCTTTCCTTCAGTCACGACTTACCAGTTTGCAGATCTTTTATTTGTTAAAAAAATTCTGTGTTTCCAGGCTTAAGTTAAATATACATATATATTTAGAAAATAATATGTCAATAAATACATATCGTATATCTCTTTCTACCTATTCTCATATTTTTACTTAACCGAACACAACGCTTACCTGCAATGGACTACCACAGGACCATCTAGGGTTTCAGGTACAGTCTTAACCCTTTGTCGGAACTCAACTAGACTTGTAACCTCAGATGGTACTCCCTTGTCCGGCCATGCTGTGTAATGCAGCTGCGTAAGGTTCCTCTGCTCCTTGCCCTGAAATGTATATTCCAGATGGCCATAATAGCTCTTAATTGCTCTCTGTATGACTGTTAAAACGACAAGCACAATGTAACTGATTTATTAAAGTATTTGAAAATGATGCATGCCAGTTATCGAAGCTTTTAGCATTTCTATATATCTCTATTTTTGTTGCGTGACAGTCAAAAATCTGGTTTGAAGTCATCGACAAAACGACGTAAAAGTTGACATCATAATTAAATCAACGATAAATGCAAACACACAATGTTTTCTACCGACTTTGAATAACCATAACGTGTCTTTGAAAATTCGTGTCTTCGAAGGTTACTGAAGCATGGGTTTGGATCATAGAACAACTTAGAAACTATAACGCATGTTGCAGGTTACGTGGTATGACGTCCAAATCGTCAATGATGTGACAATGCTTAATACAATGTTATATATGGATTGTTATTTCCACTCTCAGTGTATCTTCTGGTAGTCAGATTGCAATTAAATTCATACAAAAGTAATTTCAAAATAGTCTATTATCTGAAAGTGAAAAAACCACTGAAAATGTAAAATTTGACCATATTGTTGATATTCTCACGATACGGCCCATATATATCTGTAATAACTATTACATTTTAGATAAATATGTGACATTCATTTGGGGCTTAACTTGAACGATCTTGGTTAAATGTTCACTAGACAATGATACAAACCAATTTTTTGAAGTCTAAGATAAATGGTTTCAGACAGAATGTTTAAAGCGTTTGTTAAATATCTGATACCTTAGGTCGAGCAAATAACGATCCCAGGGGTAAAATTTGAATTTTCTTGGTAGAGAATTGCTAAATAATCTTTAAGCAAAATATTAGAACTCGAAGATATTATAAACATAGTAGAACAAGAAGGATTTAATATATCATGACTACAGAGTTTAGCCAACAAAGACTCCAGGACCACAGTTTGAATAACTTTGGTAAATGTTTACTAGACAAAGCTGACAAAGCTACATACTGAACTTTGAGTTATATATATATATATATATATATATATATATATATATATATATATATATATATATATATATCTATATATATATATATATATATATATATATATATATCGACTCTTTAGAATATTATATCTTAAAACATATTTTTATCAGAAACCATAAGGCTGAGAGCCTTGAACCCTGGTGAAGGGCCAAAAGTGACACATGGGTAAAGTTTGATATTGATCTCCTAGCCAAGGCTGTTAGTAAATTTTTTAAAATCTTGTCTTTTTGTAAGGAGGTTTTCAACGATTTTCGTATCAATATCTCTTTAAAACCTGTGCCCGCGTGTGGAGCAAAAATATCAGGGACATAATAAGAACAATTTTTGTAAAGGTCTGCTAGAAGAAGACACACATAATTATAAAGCACTGCGCCCTGTGATTAGACACAAGGAGATTTTGTAAGTTTTTCATTCTTGTTGCCATATCAACTAAAATTATGCATAAAATTATATTCTTTAAACAACATTGGTTGGAGCATCTCAGACAACTTCAATCAACTTTGACCAAGGCGTTGAGGAGTTGTTGCTTAAAGCAAAAGTCATCGGCACAAGAATGACGAAGGGCAACGGATTTTTAGGAAAACTTTGTGCTCAGCCGAACTTTTAAAACAATTACATTATATTTTTACTCTTTCTTACATATTGTAAGATCTTAGAATTTAAGTAGATAATAAGACGCAACTCATGAGAGCGCCCGAATACATTTGATATTGTCAAAGTTTAGCAAGAATTGTAGACAAGGTGTTTTTGACAATTATTATTTTATTATTATGATAATTATATTGCTTAACTGAATAAAACTTATTGACATTTAACCAAGGTATTAAGCTGAAAAATGATGAAACCTTTCATCGGTATGGAAATGTAAATATCCTGATTGATAATAATCAACATTTTCTTAACATTCGATAAATACAGTGAGTCTGACATTGTCCTTCGCAGTAATCTCCCCTTCATTCAGGGAAGAAACGCTGTGTGGTGTCGCGCTACATATGACAAAATTAGACCTCAGTAAATATCCATCGTCGGTGACCCCCGGTACATATTCCGCACAACTACATTATGTACCGTGGGATAACTGACTGCTGATTATTCGTTTTCATGAATATTTATTAGCAAAGGGATGTAACTCCTCGTGGAATGAGATGCCGCATTACAAATAGACACTCTTCAGTGTGGAGAGTAGGCATAATGACAAGTTACTTAAAATAGACGTATTTCCCAGGATTCAAACATAGGCGCGAAAGGCAAATTGTAACAAGTAATTTCACTGGCTGAGATTCCGCAAGGGAAATCTTACGGAAACCAATGAAAGTAGGTAATGAATTATTCATGAGTACGAAATTTTACCAGCCAATTGTCTAACGGTAGATAAATAGAGTGAAACGGAATGGATCGAACGTGGGTTTCCGACGATGTAAATATCAGGTAATTTGATTCCGGTCTGTATGATTCTGCTTTTTCCGGTTGCTTTTGAAGTTGTCTATGTAATTGCACCAACAGTTCTACAGTCGGCTACATATAGTTGATACTTTCACGTCTTCAGAATCTTCTTCCCCAACTTGATGCTGTGTATCAATGTTTTTCTTGTGGCGCCGTGGACCAGGGGTAGAACGCAGGGCTCCTGATCCGGAGGTCGCGGGTTCGAATCCGGTCAGAGGCGAGATTCTCTCACGATCTTCACATTCCTCCACACTACGCGATTACTGGTATGCAACCCAGAAAGCAGTCATCCAGCGTGATGATTTTAAGAAATAAGAACTTGTATCGCAATCGATGTAAAATAAATGAGTCTAAACTAAACTTTTTCTTGTTCATATTTGATTCTGTTTACGAAAACTGCTACATCTTCCTTGCTCAAGGTCTTTAAGAAGTCCAACGCTGTCGAAACTAACAACGCACCCATTATGTTTTGGAATCGAACAGGTGTATGTTTCTAATACTCATATGGCAAACACAGTTAAGTGTTTATCATATAAACTGGTCGCAATTATCAGCACTAGTCAAGTACGCAGTTAAAGGTCTATTACCTTTGATATGATGAATGTTCTGACAGAGTACTCGGAGAACTCTTCGACGCTCAGACATTTCACTATCACATGACCATACTGTTCTTCTGTATCTGCCTCCGGCCAGTATTTCTCACACTTCATTCCCTGTGTTTAAATTTGATGTTTCATTTATAATGGGACACTTTCATAATTCAACTACGGATGTTTATTTTTATACAATAATAATAAAATATGCCTTTAATACGGCTAACCAAACTGCAAATTGTATTCGATTAAGTAGCTTGCATTTAGCTATGATCGTGAAGCGTGTTATTGCCGAACTACACACTGCGTATGTATCGCATCAACTAAACGTTTAACATAAAAGTCATAACTGCATAATACCAATAAAAAATTAAATATTGATACAAAATAGTATCTTGATAGCAAATACAAAATAATCTTACTGATTCATCGTGAAGATTTGTCAGCATCACAATAACATCCGACTTCTCATGCCAAATCATTCGCCAGAAATTCTTGAAGCCGTCTGTTGTTTTTATTGTAGGTCCTTATAATACAGGAAGTGATTATATAATATAAATAGTAAATAAAGTTAACTTTCGTTAGAATGGTAGAATTAATTTTCATATTTCTATGACCGTTTTTCCTTTTTTCAGGCCAAAAACATATTACGGTTGACAATGTACATCAAGATCAGAGGCGTTTATTGAAATCTAAATTACCCGTAAATGTCAAAAAACCACAAGATTTATTTTACATTTTAAGCGAATACAATTATATCACAAAGGTATGTACATCAGGTTGTAAGGTTAAGAAAACTGCTGCATATCTACTTGTTTGGTTTTGTCTTTCAGTTAAGATATGATGTTTCGATGTGTAAAAAGCAGAGAAAAAAAAACGTTCTTGTTTTGAAGCACACACTTACGTTTACGCAAGCTTAAAGTCAACAAGTGAAACTGGTCATAAAACTTTAGGGAGTGAACAAAATCTTTTCTTCAAACATTGTTTTTGCAACTGTTGCATTGAGGAAAGCTCAGGCTAGGTACGGTTGACATTTATACAATAACTAGTAAAGCAATGTGTACTCAGGAGATAAAATTATGGTTTAAACCTGTTAAGAAAAAATGTATTACCAACGGAGGCAATGTAGGCCTTCTGTCTGTGATAGCCCTTTAAAAAGAAATACATGATTTCTACGAATTACAAATACAAAATAAAGTTGTGTTCATGTGTTGGACTTTATCAATTGATTGTTTGTAATTTACTAAAAGAGGGAGAAACAATATACACTAAAGAAACTCTAAACAATGGGGTAACAAATTGTCCCAAGATCATAAGTATTCAATGTCAAACTTCAAAATAGAAGAAAGATATTGTGAACAAATAGTAAGTACATGGTAATAGAACAAAAGTTATATTATGCGTATATTATGATCCTGAAGTGCCATGACATGTACTTCTCCAAAAGCTGTTTGTTATTTACTGTTCTTTTTGTTTTGTTTTAAACGTTTTCTTTTGGACAAAATCAAACTTAATCTTTAATAATTGTTAAATTATATTCCGGAAGGATAACCAATGAAACAATGCACAATACATACATTGATATAGCAAGCGTTGATGAAAAATCTTGGATCTGCAGTGATAGTAACTCTTGAATGGTCAACTGAAATAGAGAATCATCTTATAGGTATTACTTTGAAATGATTGAGTTAGATACATCTGCGCATAAATGTATTCAATGTACTTCAAGCACAACCTTCACAATCGTCATTATGATCATCAATAGGTACGTTATGTAGAAAGATAACTTCATTTTTACCTCCCTATCTCTTTATTTGTGTAGCATAAGATAATAGATACGAACTCTTGCCTTACTTCTAAAGAAATAATTTGGACGAATAAATGTATCAGACACAAGAGAACTGAATAGTTCCTTGCTTTAACATGTTTAATTACCTCGCTACAATAAAAGCAGCTTACATGGGTAAATACCATTGTATCGGTTTAAAGCAGCATTTTCTGGTCTTTTTGCTATCTTGCATAATTTAGCTAAATCACCAGGTTGGGGTAAATGCTGAAAGCAGACAATTATATCAAGCTAAAATCCTTTCAAATCTATCATTGTTCATTGTTTACTTAAATAACAAAAGCATCCCTTAAATAGTAATGCACATCAGTATCATTTTTTCAGATTTTGTGTTTTCTTTTTGTTTGTTTTCATGCAATATCTGCAACCTGGTTCGTTTAGTGCATGAAAAAATATAACAAAGCTCGAGGATGAGAATGTTATGAGAACGACAATTCGGCACCTAGACAAATATTTGGGATTTTATTCTGAAAAGCTAATGCAAATACAGTATAGAGAGTAGAGATGTTGCAAAAAAAGTAGGGGATCTAATATTGCGGAAGACTTCCTTGATAAGATCATGTATATAAAAAAATTATCTAAATCAAGGCAAATTTTCTAAACAGTTTTCAGCATAAAAACATAAACCGTAGATAATATTCAATAATGTGAAAAACTGACCAATCACGGAATATCTGAAAACGATATCTATTTGAAATTCATTTAGAAAAATATTCTACTCTTGTCTTTTTGTTATTTCACATTACCTGAAATACATAAAAAACGAAGATTTAAGTAATTATCATGAAATAAACTAGATTTAAGTTCATGAGAATACTAGTATTTGAGATGTCGATAATTAAAGTTTGGAATTGCCCTCAAAGATTTTTTCTCTTTATATCATATGTTTTTTACTTCTAAATTCTTTTTAAATGACGAACAAATATACCCTAAAGTCTTTTTCAAACACATGAGCTTCTCTTGTTGTGACATATGAAAACAGGTTCGCGACTTTCACGGTCAAACTAGCGGAAGCAGAGTTGTAGTAGTCTGTTAAATCTCCGTGTTCCGCAAAATTTTGTTGGTCAGTCACGACATTGTCCATGTCGATGGTTTTTGCATGTACAGAAATTCGATGGTCATCTGCTTCATTGTCTAAAATAAGAAGCATTCCATGAGAAAACCGTGTTTATATGAGTTGTATATCCTAAGGAATAAAGTCTGTTATTCTTATTTTCAGACTAAAACAGCTGACAACATTATCATGTAAATGGCTGTATGGCTGTAAAGGCACACCATAGTTATCATTATTTTGTTTTCTTGAATCAACTGATGTAACAAATTCAACAAAGACTTCGAAAATCATCATAATTTTTGTCCTAATAAATGATCACACTGTATTAGGACTACGGTTAAGGTTAAATATTTTTCAATCATCTTACCAAAGCTGTATTACATTTTACAAACACAGACCTTGTATCGTCAATTATGGTAAAGTATAGGCTTTCGTTCATCTTCAAGTAGACATTTTTTCTATAAGAAGTGAGAATCATCTTAGTACCCACCGCAGATATTCGAATACACAGGCCCACCTTCAACAACATCGGCCGTCTCGTCCTGGATTTCGAATGCTTTTCTGTAACTTATGCTGCTTTCGACACTCGTTTTCTTGGATTTTTTGCTGTTTTTTTTCACCGGAACATTATAACAGATACAACATAAATAATTAATAAACTGCTTTTTAGTAGTCAATATAGAATACCGTGATTCATTTAAAGTTCGTCAGAATAAATATGACTTATAATACATTCAGACAAATTGATTTAAGATATATTAAAAAAATTGTTTTAAGCTGCCCTGACTTTGTTAGCTGTAAAATATGCTTATCTGTTTGATCTTTAAGGGTAAATGTATTTCCATCTTAGCTATCTAGATGCAGCAAGCTGTGTAAAGGATGATATATCAAACCTACAATCTTTTAAATGATATCGTTGCCACAACAACCAGACTCAACACAAGAACCCCTCCGACAATAGGTACTATCAGATAAAATGGCTTGAATGTCTGACCTGCAGCCAAACAGAAAAGTGAAATATACTCACAATTATGTACAGAATCAAACACATTGCTATCTTATATTTCATTATTCCTTATTCTTTAGTAAATTTGTATATACAAGAAGTCTTTTAGTAAAACAGAGCAGAATTTCAAGTTTTATATATTTCGCAGATCTCGTCAAAAGTAAGCGTTATTCTAGAATCGACTGCTCAGAGATATAGTTAAATAAATGCGTGCGTTACAACTATTACAATGAAAATCATAAGCATATGCTACTGAACTACTTTATTGCTTGAGTGAAATAGCAGGTTTCAAATGAAACAGATAAGTTGACATAATTATAATTTACCCGAACGTTGTAGGCATCCAGACCCTAAACTGTCACCAACACAACCATTTATGCATTCTCCAGTGGCCTGCAGACAGATATTGTTACTGCATGATTTGCTGCACGATTCGTTACATGTTAGACCATATATACCCTCTTCACACCCATGTAAACAAGTTCCATTTGATTTTTCACATTCACTAGTATTTGAGTCTTGTGAAAGGCTGCAATTTTCTGAACAAGTCAAGTTGCAAAATTGTCCATAGTAGTTTTTTCTACAAGTTGTGCACACGCCTGTTGATATGTCACAAGAATTTAAGCAGTTACTGGGACACTCTTCTGTACAGTTTGGTTGGAAAAAACCAGGGTCACACTTCACACACTCAGTATTAGATGAACACTTCATACAGTTTGTACTTTTAACACAGCACTTATCTCTTGAATAGCCGTCTGAACAATTAAATACACATAGACCTGTATCTTTTCCACAAGTATCATTGGCGCAAAATTCAGGACATGTCAGATTACAGAACATTCCATACTTCCCGTTTTGACAATCTGCACATTTATCGCCGGTAAAATTCGAGGAGCAGTTACAATGTCCTAATTCATGCAAGCATGTATTGTTCTCACAACCCACAGAGCAATTATCCTGGCATATCAGACCGTGCTTACCGTTCACACATTGAGAGCAGTTATCATAGGAATAACACCGTGTACACGTTTCCCTACATTTCAACGTACAATTATAAATTGGAAGACCTGACACAATGTCGTTTTCATATCCATTATAAAATCCATTTATACAACTGGTGCATAATTCTTTCGAGATGCAAGAAGTACAACTAGTTACACATATGTTACTACAGTTACTAGCTATATCATAGTATCCGGGCTGACATGATGTACAGTCGCTATTTCCATTGTGACATTGACAGCTCTTAGGACAATCTGAATGCTCGCACAACAGTGATCCGTCATTGTTGTGAAAGCCTTCTTTACACACAGTGCAATGTAAGTTAGAAATGCAAGACAAACATTGAAATGGACATGTAGAATTACAGGCTTTGTTTGGGCCAAGATAGTAACCATCATAACAAGCATCACATTCTTTCGATTCGGTCCCGTGTCCACAGGATTTGCAGTTTTCATATGGACACAACTCATAACATCTTGCTCCTCTGTGACCATCGATGCATCCGTTGGTACATACGTTTGTCCATTCAAATTTTGAATCGCATTTCTCATTTACGCAACATTTACAGTTGTCGATACAACTAATATTTAGAGTACCTGTAATAGATTTGTAGTGAACGCTTTTTGATATGCTCAACTTGAAATGTTTGATATAAATTAATTAGATAAAAATGAAATATTACATATTGAAATGCTAAAAAAGGAAGAAGTAGATAAAACTAGACAAAGCAGTGAAACAATGATAAAAAAATAAATTTTCGCGAATTTCGCTTAAATATAATGTCGAATGTTATGTAATATTTCCTGGCAAAGAGTTAAACCTCGATTTAAATTTGTAAGGTAAATATTATTCAAAATGGAGTTCTACTAGCTGCTTATTGCTTTGAAAATTATTTTCCTATGATAGCATCAAGTAGTATTTACCTCCACGACCTTCTTTTGACAGTAAAATGCAGAGTAACAAACCAAACAAGACCTGTAAGCATATATATCAAAAGCATGGTTTAGACATTTGAGAAAAATCAAAATTATACATTTTGTTCAATTTTGTCTAAATGGTCCTCCTTTCTAATTATAACCTAGATTTCAGTCTGATCTTTTACTTCTCATGCACTACGTTCATGAACAGATGTGAACATATATGAAAATACAAAATATACTTGTACCATTATGCACCAATATCCAACACACTTTACTATTGTCTGTAGAGCCTTTCATTGGTGAAGACGTCTAAAACTGAAAACACAAAGTCGAATTGCTTATTTGATCTGATTGAATTGTGTCTCGTGCTATTATGAAAATAGAAGAAAATTGTATTTCTCCGGACACTAACTAAAGGAATTTAATTTCTAAACCGTTTGACTTTCCTCAGCTGTATTTCGAACACTCCATGAAGAACTCAAGTCTTTATTTTCAAACAATCAACAAGATATCAATAGAAGTGAAAATAAAAACATTTTATTGAAATGTTACATTTTTAAATGTTTTGTACACTTAAAAATTCATATATTAATTTTTTCAAGCCACTAATCATGCTTTCAAAAACTTTTCATTCGTATACCTGTATTATTTGCACAGTGATTTCAGACATTTTACTACGGTGCATAATACGGATTGTAGATCGCATAATACGCTTTGAGCTACTTTTGAAATTTCTATGTTTTATTCCGTTAAGCATGGGGTAGTCAAGTCTTATATTTTCCTCATTTTATCAAAACTTCCTGCACTTCCCCCGTGTATTGTTCTCCATTTACTTCATTAAATGGACGCTTTTCATTACTAAAATATTTACATTCGGTAATGACAAATGCGTACATACACAATAAACATGTTATCACCACTGTTCCTTATATCTCCTCCGTACTTGTTTTAATAGATAACTTTTGCCAAATCTTAAAATCGAAAAAAAACGTAGAAATAAAAAGAAAACAACCAAAAAAAGCAAACCCAGCTCGAAAGGTACGCGCTACGTTCAACAGAGACTGTATCCGTTTTGAAAGGACACAGTACGAACAGTACTTAAAAACGTAAAACGTTTAAAATGTGCGCATGCGCTATTTAATCAATTTTGATAGTCAAATGCGTTTTGACCGCTTTCCTCAGTTCTGCAATAGTACTGGAAGATATGTTTCAATTTTTATACGGATTACCTTATATTTCTCCAGTCAGTGCGTCACATGATCAAATATTGAGTAGAAATAAAAACCATTTCTATGTATTACTTTCATTGTTAAAAAACTTCTCATTTATTAAAGCCTGTCTCTAAGAATTACCCTGGTAAGGTATTTACTGAAAGCTATTCATGACTGAACCATGCATAATGGCTGTTTCTTTACTACTACTACAATGTACTCTCGGATACTACTATCGTCTGCAATAATAAAAAATAAAAAAATCCTCTGAGTCCTTAAATTTCCCGATTACCTCAGCCGGAAAACCTTTTGCAACGACACAAGTTAGTCTTCCAGTTCATAAACGTGTCACTAATTTCCCCGTCCATGAAGGCGAGGAGCAAATCCAAACACTAAATTTCTAACAAAATCTGTCAGTTATTAACTCTAAGGATTGTTAAACAGACGTTATTGTGTAACTGACCTTTAACTTGTGTTCTGTAGTGACGAAACACTTGTGTAGACGAAAAATGTTTTGTGAAATGAAATAGATCCCATTAAACTGCTGATTTGAGTTTTACAAAAATGCACAACTAAATTGTTTTGTGCGATTATAATCATGTAATTGTTAAAAATATATGTTATCTTTTAGTGAACTTCAGGAACATTTTTATTACAACTTTATACACATCAGTTAGCGCGGAAAATGCAGCTCTCGTGAGCTCGTCTAGATACTTTTAGATAAATAATCATAATTACAGTCCAATGCATTAAATCGAGGTCAAAGTAGGAAAAATCGGATAGATGTTTCGTGCCGAGATAGAGACAGTTTATCCGGTACGCTGCAAAAACAAATATTGACTCGTTGAAGCTCGCCAATATACGCTTTCTCGCTCACCGAATACACAGTCTCCATCTCGGTACCAACCATGTATTATCTATATAATTGTCATCTTAAATCCAGCATCTCTATATGACTTCTCATTTACAGAATTGCTGAACATTTCTTTGTTGTTGTTTTTTTCAATTTGTATCTTAATCGCCACATATCCGGTTCATTCCGAACACAATGATACAATTAACAACAAATGATAGAAAATGAAGCTTCCTAATTTGTTTTATTTTAGAGTGTTTCGTTTTTTTCCATGAACAAAACAAAGTACCTGATACAACTTTCTCTTGATGTAGATATTGAGAGGTGTAGCTAATAACTGAAAATTCAAATAGAAACTTGTAATCATTAATGTATTCAGCAAAACATAGAGCATGGGTAATATTGTTTTATTAACAAGAATAGCTCGAAGGCCTATAACAGCGTACTCTCCTGCGCATTGGTCGAATGTTTCACTTTCTTACCTCTGCTAAAATTCAGTTTTCAGAACGATATTTTTATTTTTAGACAGGGAAATCCGAAGTTACTTTTCAGCCAATAAGTGACTAGCCTGCAACGAATCGTCCATACATACACTTGACAACCCAAAATGTAAACAAACAATGCATGTTTTTTTTTGTATTTCACTTTTCGAGGTGCTTTTTAATATGTATACGTAAAAAACAGTAAATATCAAAAAGGTTAAAATCACGATGGAATGTTTGTTTTTAGACGTTTAATTGCTGTATTAAGATGTTAACGTAAACGTGTACATGAAATTTGTTTACAAAATTGTCAGAAAACACCTGTCTATTCATAATATTTGCAATCACATGATCGCTTCAACCAATGAAGAATGTTTTCAGGATTTTCCGGTCGTTTGGATATTGGTACACTTTATTGGTTGTTTAAAAGTTCATTGTAAAGGTCAGTATCTTACTCTTATTAAAGCAGCGGTGTAAAGTAACGGTAGTGTATCCACATTGCTGAGGGAGCGTAATAACAGCGTTGCGCGTTTTTTTTTCAAAAGCCTTATCGGTTTTATGGTATGGGAATACTTATAAACATTTTGTCAGCACTCATTAAATTGCTTTTTTTTCACATAATATACTATGCAAGGACAACATATATACCATAAAAGACACGTTTACCAAGCAATTAATAATATTCACTTTAAGCCTCTCCCAATTTAATGGGTTTATCAGGTATAAAGAAACACGATGTTTTTTTTCTGAGACTGATCATTACAACAAGTGTTATTTGGTATGTTATCATCCACATTATGAAGATCTACTGACTGCTGACAAAAAACAGACAAAATGAAAAGCAGAATTATAAACATGGCACTAATTACCATACCCACTTCATTATGAGGGGATGTTACAAACGTAAACTTAAGCATAAATCTTCGGGACTTCAAATTAGCTACAATCTATATGATTAAAAGAATAGGTTCACCGTTTTGTCGGAGAAACAGAGCGACCTCAAGCTATTCGGTGCTATGTCGCCGAAGCACTCATATATGAGGATCTAAAGTTGATATATATATTTTTTTTTAAATAAGTACTGATGTGTACGAAAATAGAGAAAATAACCAAACAAGTACCGGGAAGTACCGGGAAACACCTAGTCTATAAAAAGAAATGCTACAAACAGAGTTTGCCAAATTTACTATGAATAGGTTTTTCTAAATTTACTGAAACGATTACAGCCTGCACTCAGTGATGTAACGAAGCTGAAATTGATAGTTTTGAAGTTTTTTCATGAATTCAAATCAGCCAATGCGACGCTATCCGCCCGTCTTGTATGAAAACCAGTTTAATCGGCGGATTCAGTGGGAGAACAAAGGGAACGGATCTTTGATGATGGCTCCATCCTAAATCATTTGATAGAAGGACGATTGAATGAACCATTCCGTGAACGTTTTATCGCCTCTCCTGTCGTCACTCCAATTAAACTCCTGGGAAATGTGCTAAAAAGAACAAGAGCCAAGCCTGTTTTTGAAATATAATACAACTGGATTTTTAGTAAGAGTTTTCGTGTAAAAGCATTTGAACATGTTGCGGCGGTTCACTGTTCTAATTTACACGCCATTTTGAACACTCCGGTATCGAAAACATTATAAAAGGTAGTAGATTAGCCAGTTTACAGATAAATAAGATCATGTCCTTCTCTTGATAGAGGCATACCTATCTAATGCAAATAGGTAAATTCTCTAAGCCCGCCCTCCTGCGAGTCCCCATCTAGTTATTTTTAGTCATGTACTATTCTGAAGAAATAGGCGAAATATCAAATATTTGAAGCGTCTAGTTTTGGAGAAATTAACAACTGAAACAACAGATAACCAATTTTCATCAAGGTTAAATAGCTTTATTACAACTAAAATATATTTAGAATGAAAGAAATTGAATTGAAATTCTATAAAAGTTACTGCTGTAAATCCAAAACAATGTAAAACTTCCAAAACCTCAAGGCTTGAGTGTTGTTTGAATCCATGTTCTTCAGTGAAAATGTCTCTCTCCTACACAAATTAATGGAAATGAATACTTTTCAAAGTGGAGGTAGAGTATTAGGAATCTAATACCTTAATCAATTCTTTACTGGTGTCATATCGAATTTGAAAACACAAGGACGTAGTTTTAAAAAGTCTGCAACATGATGATTTTACATGTTTATCTTTCATAAATTCTTCCGGGGCTCCACGGCGGCACAGATATTTGCATAGAATTTTCCTATGAAATCTGCGATAAAGTTGGAAGCTTAAGGATGCAGTGTATATTTTGTGTGGCTACATCCGGGAGAACAGTTCCCAATTTTGAGCGGATATACCCTAGCCACAAACATATTTACTTCCCCTGAAAATAACTGCCTTCAATATCCATATGACGTAAAACTAATTAAAATCAAGGTTCAAAAAAAGAAAGAAAGAAAGAAAGAAAGAAAAAGATAGATTGAGTGTCTTTGAATTTGTTTTTTGCAAACTCTGCCACGTTTTGTAAGTCAGGTCTTGAGATTAAAAGTCTAAACATAAATACTAAAATATCAATAATTAATAATCATCAAAGTAAAACAGTCGCTGCTCCAAATGTTTATTGCTTACATATGCTTATTTTCTAATCAAACTTAATAGTTGCATAACTAGGCCAGGTCATGATTGGGACATAAATGTGTAGGCTAGCAGACGATTCACTTCACATAGAACATAAGAAAATTGTAAAAACCCACATTAGTTAGACACGTATTGAATTAGGAAATCTCTTTATTGCAAAATGATCACTAAACTTCTAATAAATAAGTACATGTTGTTTTGAATGTTTGAATAGATAAAACTATTTGTTTTGGTGGTAGATTGAACTTTCTGGGCATTGATAAGTGATCTGTAATAAGCTGGTGTACTTTGTAACATTAGATCGATTGTATGGCACTCGATCCAATTGTATTTCCTTTAGTTATCTTATGTAAATGTCGGAAAATCATGATAAATGCAGAAAATGCATAATGTGAGTTTTCAAACAGATGTTTTTTATATATAAACAGAGTTAGCCGTTCAGTCTACTACCCTTGACCCGAGGCTACATACATGTAAAACTCATGAGACAATCATTGCAAAAATCACCGTTTGCACAAATTGTGATGATAAAATAATGAACGGAATGAACTAATAAAACTGCGTTACATATTATTTACAAAAAAAATGGACTAAATGTCCGTCCAACACCATCTAGTATTATACCATTGTATATAAACTTTATGCAACTTGGCTGCGTGAAAGCTTTTTAAAAAAAGCTAAGCTTGTCATATTTAGAATGAAATATGCATGGCAATAAGCTATGCCAATAAGAGCCTATTTACAGTAGATTAATGCAAAGCATTTTAATTATACTGTGTGAAACTTTAAGCAGCTGATATAAAATCGAAAGAGATGGATGCTATAGGTTTCTTTTCTTCCTTATTTGATTCGTCATTTTCAAGTTGTGAACAAGCAGAACAACCCGTTTCAGGTAATTATAAAAGCAGCATTACTGTTCCCTATTCCGTGTTCTTCAGCAAACATAGCTGATATAAAATTATAGAACTGCAAGTGTTACATGGTGTACTTACTCACTCACGCACATCCACACATTCGCGCACTTGACTCCCACCAACTCATTATCTCACTCTCAAATATGCCAATTTTTTAAAAAAAATGTTTGCGTTACATAACAAGCCGTTTTCTTTCGAGGAAGGACATTGTGTTTCCATGCGGCAGCTATTTTCACTAGCGATAATCTGACTAACATTTGTCAACCTACCCTTTCCTGAAGTGAACCTGTTGTGATATAAATGTAAATGACTTCGCAAACACTATGACAGGTTTAAGCGCCTTGAAAAAGTGCATTTGTTTAGATATTTAAAACTATTCCAAAACACATATTTCAACAAATGTTATAAATTTTCAAAATTTTAATCCGAATGGTAGCCACATCTGCTTTATACACACTGAAAGTTCTCGGCTTAACTAGCATCGCTTACATTATGTTAAAGAAACATGTGTCAAGATTGTCTCCCTGTAGTAAATGCATCATTTTTTACTAGATAGAAGGTAGTCTGGATTACCTGTCCCTGGCACTACGTTATAGAGTACGAACGTAACTTTGTAAAAGGAAGCATTGATTCATATATGAACGTTTAATCATAAGAAAGAAGGAATGCTGATTCTTAAACATATACAACGGTCATGTCATTATAGGCACTGTGTGGGATCATGTGCGTGTATGAGTCATTATGTTTGTGTGTTTCTGAAATCAAGGCTTGATTTAAGAAGTTTTGTTCACATGCATTGTCATTTCGAAACTGTTTATAATAATCAACGTATAACATCAATACTAGCTCATCACAAATCTTCGAATGTTTGTACTTAATTTTTTTATTTATCATTCTATTTTTGAGGCCCTTACATGTTTACATCAAAGCTTCTCTTCTATATAGTTTATTCTCACTCGAGTGAGCAAAACTGTGTCAAAGCGATATTGCTCAAATAGAAACCAACAACTGTTTTATTACAAGTGTTTTTTCTTACTTGATATCATAGAGTCTTATGAAATAACAAGAAACGATGTGTTTAATAAGAGCACTCAGATGTAGTTAAAGGTTATGAACACTAATAATTATATGCCTCATAACAATGTATTGTGCATTCAAAGCATTGGCTTTCATGTTTGATCTATGCAAATGAACGATGACTGATATTTATCAATAGCATCCTTATCAAGAATGTACATGCATCAGAAATAGAATAACTAATCTTAGTTCTTTTTGAATTGACTTTAAATCGTTTTTACATTTACTGTTTTATATACTGAAGCTAAAGTTGAAGTCTTGAAGTAGTTTAGAATGTGCGTTCGCGAACAGAAACCTTTCGTCTAGGCCTTTTTGCGATTGTTTTCTAAAAGTATATAGTATTTGAAAGTTGTCATTGAGTCAAGTTATCTACTTCTAAGTTTTAGTCCAAAATGTCTACAATAACACTGGCCTATATATCAGAGAAACAGAGACATCTAGAATCGCCTTTCAATGTTTCTTGCACACCATACGTCCTGTATAAATAAATAAAAACATTCATCAATGATATTAAACAGGCTGGTTTTATTTGTTGATTCATGTTTTTTGTAAGGAAACGTGTGTCCGACGATACAATAATCGAAGCAATTAAGAATTACAGTATATCTGGTTAGAGACTAAAACGTTACGCAAATGTTAATTAGATTGAACTTTTCACAATACTATATAAGACACAAGCTTATGTTACAAATAAACAAAGCAAAAATTCATCATAGAATTAGACTGTTTGATTCCCAGCAGAGAACAACCCGTGATCATGATATAGTCTTTCATTTCTAGTGTACCAGTACATAAGACAACAACATTTAAGTTTTACATGTCTTTATAAAAGGCAAACACTTGTTAAATGCATATAAGTAAATTCATAACATTAAGTAATTGAATGTTCACGTCGGAAGTGGCCCAAAATTAATACACTTATGTCAGCTAATGTTAAAACAAGAATTAAATCTATAAATCTAAATAGTCATATTAACATCTTAGTTCTGATGCTAGCATCTGCATCATATACGAAAATGGAAAATACAAAATAAAAATAGTCTTGAGAAAGGCTTATTCTATCGAAATGATCTGTTTGACCATGGAGAACTTAACTGTTAATGTAAACTTAACTTATTTTGCAGAATGATGCTAATTAAATGTTATTTTTTTTAGGTATTGGATATGTTTGCACTGCCTTTTTTTCAAATGGTCTTATAATAGTATTTTGGTATTTCGATCTTTGGGCGAACAATTTCTGCCATTTAGATAGATGACCACAGCCTGTGAAGTCAGTGTGAAATCAGATTGATAAAGACCCTACTATCTGAGCATTTAGAGTGCCAAAAGATGTACATATGCAATGAAGTAAGGTTTAAGGGAGAAATTACATAATCAAGGTCACAGTGAAGAGGGTATTGTTTAAACAAAGTCAGGGAAAAATGAAATAATATACCATAAGCCTGTGAAAATATTTAACAGTATTTGACCGAAACAACTGGCTAATAACCTGCTGATTTAAATTTCATTTGATGGGGCTTCATATTTGTCAATAAACAGATTCATCGAAAGTTTAGAAATACAACCGTAGAAGTGAACCTAAAGGTTATGTAATAGCCATTTTAATTTTGAGAAGTCGAAACATAAATTTTGGTTTAAAGCAAGGAATGAGATGTTACCTACATTCACAAGTTTATATCAATCTGAAAATTTCATTGATATTTGATATCACATGAATCGTTACATTGTAAATGGCTGAACGAAAAATACGTTCTATTAGCCTATCGATACTGGTGTCACATTGCAGAATAAAAACATTTAATTTAATACCTGGTCAAAATCGATTTCAATGATGTTTATACATCAAATTTGAAAAAAAAAAAAACAGTTCTGATAACACAATAAAAGACATAATTATACTTGTTGAAATAATTAACTGCTACGGCAATTTTTATCTTCACAAAATTAGAGGATATTTTAACAAATTTCGTTCAATCATTTATTTTAAAATTGTAATAATGTTTGATGAATGACTTATCTAAAAAATAATCTTAATAAAACAAAATCAGTTTACCATCAAAAGTTGCAGAGCAACATGGAGTTCATAGCTGTTTTGTTTTTAAACATACTATATACATTTCGATGATAAGGCATGCTTAAAATAGCCGTATCTTTATGCGTATATTTATACATCATTATAAATGAAACAAGAGGGCCAAGATGGCCCTATATCGCTCACCTGAGAATCATTGCATAGAAACATAAAAAATCAGGATGTAAGTAAGGAGGTCAAGGCCAAGATCATCCACAGTCAAAGATTTAATCTGCATGCAACATTTTCTAATGTCTCATTGTTGTTGCTGAACAGAAGGTCTTCTAAGAATAGGCCCTGTGACCTATTTTTTTGATCCTGGATGACCCATATACAATCCCATCCTAGATTTTATCAAGACAAACATTCTGACCAAATGTTTGGAAAATCGGAAGAAAAATACAGCTTCTATCGCATACACAATGTTTTTCTAAGATTTGACCCTGTGACCTAGTTTTTGACCCCAGATGATTCATATATATTCTCAACCTAGATTTTATTGAGACAATTATTCTGACCAAGTTTCATGAAGATCCAATGAAAAATTCAGCCTCTATCGCATACACAAGGTTTTTCTAAGATTTGACTCTGTGACCTATTTTTTGACCCCAGATAACACATATTCAATCCCAACCGCGATCTCATCAAGACAAACATTCTGACAAAATATTAGATAAATCCAATGGAAAATACAGCTTCTATTGCATACACAAGGTTTTTCTATGATTTGACCCAATGACCTAGTTTTTTACCCCAGATGGCCCATATATAATCCGAACCTACATACCATAGAGGCAAACATTCTGACCAAATATTAGAAAATTCGGATGTAAAATACAACTTCTATCGCATACACAAGCTTTCTCTAAGATTTAACCCTGTGACCTAGTTTTTAACCCCAGATAACCCATATACAATCCCAACCTAGATCTCATCAAGACAAACATTCTGACCAAATATTAGGAAATTCAGATGAAAAATACAGCTTCTATCGCATACACAAGGTTTTGCTTAGATTGGACCCCGTGACCTAGTTTTTGAACCCATTTGACCCATATACAATCCCAACCTAGATTTTATCAAGGCAAACATTCTGACAAAATATTAGGAAAGTTGAATGAAAAATACAGCTTCTATCGCATAAACAAGGTTTTGCTAAGATTGGACCCCGTGACCTAGTTTTTGATCCAAGATGACCCATATACAATTCCAACCTAGATTTGGTTGGGACAAACAATCTGACCAAGTTTCATAAAGATCCAATCAAAAATACAGCCTCTATTGCATACACAAGGCAAATGTGAACAGACAGACGACGGACAGACGGCAGACGACGGACATCCAGCGATCACAATAGCACTCTGAGCATTCGCTCAGGTGAGCTAAAAACATGCACTTTAGAAGCTGTAGGTAAAATATTTTTTAAGTCAGCCAAAATGAGAGTCAGAAAAAGAAGAACATCTTTATGACAAAATGACTTGTCCGAGGAAAATGTCACACTACAAATCAGCACGACACATAGTTACCAAGCAAACATATGTGAATATCAATAGGCATGTTGAAAAACGAAAACAAAAGAGTTAAAGTTCTATCAATATACGTGTTTATAAGATTGTTTAGTTTCTTACATTAAAAATGTCCCACATTTAATACAACACAGGATATTGTTAAAAGTATAAATCACCATAACTAAATCACAATATTAGATCCGTTGAGTCACAGGAATGAGTAACCAATGTCACGTCATTTTCTATTATGTGATGAAAACTTATGTTTCAGTATTACAGCATACACTTAAAAGGCGTATACAGACGAACAGAGGATTACATTATCCCTTCTTGGGCGCCATATTTAATAATATATGTATGTATGTAATAGTAATAATTAATTGAGCTATGTTTGATTTCCAGGACACTGCGTTTCACTTAAACCTAAATAATCGCTTTCAAGATACAACTAAAGATACGCACTTTTTCTGGATGGGATAATTCGTTTAATATCCCCTAGCAATTTTTGAATGCTGTAAAGACCAAATGCTACGTCTCGAATTAAAATGAACCATTTACCGAAAGACATGAAAAAATCTTCCTATCAAGGTACATAAGCATTGCCGTTTGATATCAAAACATTTTTACACATATAACTGACGAAAATGTAATCATATAAATTGTCATGAAGATACAAGAAAACAAAAGCAAATCTTATATGGTAGAAAAAACATCTAGGCTCATACATTTGTAGCTCAAAACAATATAAATGTATATGTTAATGATGCATAACCAGATAGAAATACACAACGGCCACTGATTGTGATTTGAAATATACAATTTTCATCAATTAAGATTTATTATCTGTACCATGTAAGTCAACTGTAATCAAATGATTTTTAACAAATGAGGCTAGCACTCTTATATCATCTTACAAACACATAACATGAAAATGGTGCAGAAATATTTTTCCAGTAAAATATTCATCAAATGTTTGCGTTTACTCTATATTAAAAGCGACACATCCCTCTGCCAACATTCTCAAACGGCATAGTTGGAGTAGGTGTTGTAAGATTCTAGATAGGCAGATACACATTGGTAGCAAAATCTTAACTGCTCCTGAAAAATGAAATATCATATTCATTTATTTTCGCATTTCCGTGGTTACATAGCAAATTTGGTGTTTATTTTAAATATTTCATTAGATACAAAATGTTTGTGCAAGACATAAAATGAATAATAATGTGCGAATATTACCACAGATGAAATCGCTAATCTCCGTTGAGCTCTGACTCTCCGGACAACATTCTCCACACTCACATGTCTTTCCGCTCCCAGTTTTTCCAACAGAGTGTAAACAACACAGAACAGACCACTTCTCTCGGAACCATTTCTACAAAATAAACCAATAGTACAACAATATCTGTTGCGAAACGTATGTCAGACAGGAGCCTTCCAGATGTTAATTTTCTGAACGTTTATATACTTTTACATTGCATTAACCTTTTTGCATAGTTCAAGAAAGGTCATATAATTTTTTTTAAAAAATATGGTAGGTAAATAAAGAGCATAAGAACGCCCCTTAAGTGAACCGTTATGTATTCGTATAACCCATTTTGACAAAACTGAGATAAGAAGTTAAATATTTAAAACTTATCAGGATACTCACAGACAATGTACAACAATACTCGGTGAATCAGTTCGACTGATGAACTTTTCAACTTCTTTTATGAAGTGAACGAAATCTATAGGACTTTCTGCTACATTTTGGCCATTTCTCCAGTTTGTATATTGAAAGTGATACACAGTTTTCACTTCTCCCTTTAGCAGAGACAAAAAGAGAGTTCGAATCATTATGAATAAACTTTTGCACAGTTTGAAATTACATAACTTAGTAATAAATGATTAATAGATAATAATGATGATGTCTCGGCAGCTCCATGCTAAAAATATTACAGATACAGGGTCAAAAATGTTACTAGAAGGACTAAGCGTAAAGTACGATATTTTAATTCATGTAATAAGTTTTTCGTATTAAGACTATGTACATAATTTTATATATGTTCTTACATTTTGTGCATTTCAGGCCATGTAAGCAACCAAGTTGACTAAAAAGGAAGGAAAATTCTAACCGATGAATACATGTAATATATTTCATATTTACCATCTCAGCGTTTTGAATAAGTAATTTCTTGAGAACAAATTGCGATGTACTTTCAAACTTAGAACTTGTCACTGTGTAATTGCCACATCTACAAGTCTCATTATCTGCTGGTAGATATTTACCCATATCCTGAATAAATACACATTTGAAATCAAATTATTCACTTTTTTGATCAGTTGTGCTGACTTATTCTATTTATTGAATGGCTTTGTTCCAGGTAAGATTTTCAAAACCAGTTTTGATATCTACAGACATTACAAGATAAGCCATTACATACTTCATATCTAAATGGGCCTTTGCCGTTTTTCGTGATGTTTACAAGTATATTGTTTAGCATAAAATAAAACTTTATGATGGTAATTTTTTACCAAAACAATTTTTCGTATCGATTTTATTTAGTAAATCTCTTGACACCTGTTCTGATCTTTCCAGCCCTTAAACATTTTGAAAACATTGAAAAATGTAATGGAGAAAACACATCTCTCTATCAAAACTTTGATCACTAAAATAATGATAATGTTTTATACTTACATCCTTCTTTGATGACGGAAAAGATGTTTCAAGGGCGATAACACAGGAAGCACTTTGCTGATAAACCATGCAGAGGAAGTCCTCCGTCGTGCTCGAGAGGGGTGTTTGGGCAGCTATGAAAAAATCGCTGACTTTGAAGCTCTGTAATAGATAGTTCAAATGCTTTATATTTCGTTGATTAAGTGATACTTTCATAGGAACAGTTTTTCATTGTATATAGTATTAATTATGTTAAACCCATATTTTACTTAAATTATATATGTATGAACAAACATTTTGAAAGGCAAAATCATAACAAACATGAAATTCACCACTTTTTTGTCGTGCATTGCTAGTCAGTAAACATGCCTTATCCATCTCTGGTATAATCTATTTCGTTATTTTTGTAGTAAAGTTACATTTGACCGACCGCATAAAGTTAATTTTATCATTTAAAGAACATATTTAATTTAATAGAATGAAGGAAAGTGGCAATCAGATAAAGTAAATAGCATTTGTAATGTAGAGTGCACACACGGAGAGTTCAATGTTTTCGAATCAACAATTTCGGTTTTAATTTAATGGTTTCAATTTTCTGTTCAAAAGTTGCCTTTCAAAATTTATTTGCGACAGTTTTGGATCAATGTTCTTATAACCAGAGAGTTCCATTGTTCATCAGTGCTATTACTGTAAGTATAAGCGACTTACATTTATAAACACAGCATTGATAAAGTCGTGATCTCCAGACTTCCGATGTAGATACAAACGCACACGTTCACGGTCTCCTGTAAAGTAAGAGCGTACTCTCTGGACTGTTTATTTGTTCATACCAGAAGGTATACACGATTATGAACATGGAGGCACAATTACATGTCAAAGCGTACCCACATTACACGCAACAGTCACAAATCCTTACTTACCTATAACGGATGACATAAATACAAACAGCAGACAGACATACCTAAGTTATACGTCACATTATTTCTTTTTATTTTATGCTTTTCGGTAGATTACTGAGATTTCTGTGAAAATTATATTTGATAATTTCACAGTGAAAAATATCAAATATAATTTCATTCTTTTTCCAAGAAGAACTACTTTTTAATAAATTCCCCCTTAGATGCCTCAAATGTACTAAAACTTACTTCCCTTTGACCAAATTCTAGTTACTTCCCCTTCATTGTTTACATGGCGACATACATGTATGATTTTGACAGTTCGTCTGCAAATCAATACAATGGCTGAATCAGACATAGATCCTGACATTTTGTCTGAAATAACTAATAATTTTTATGACAAAGAGGCCTTTGGTGACTTTGAACTGGTGACATCAAATGAAAGATTATACAGATTTTCATTTTCCATCGCTTCACTTTTTTTCAACATGGCGGCCGATTTTTTTTTAAGAATGAACATGCGTAAATTAATTCGCCGAATATAATTTAAAATATAGGTTTCAAACGATACTGCTGCGCTTAATCATGTAAATACATGTTATACACACTATTTAAAAATGGCAATGATTGTGGTTATAATTAAACCGTGCAGAAATTCTTGTCGCACACTTTTCTTTAGCGTATATGTTCATGTAATAGTCAAATTGTAGGCAACCAGTGGGGGGAAATATGCAAATAAAACCCGGAAAGAGCATTTACTCTAGTAAAAATACACCGAAAAAGCATAAAATAAAAAGAAAATTAGTGTTTATTCTGTGTAAGATTGATTTTTATTTCATCGAGTGAGTATCAAAAAAAGTATTCCCTGAATACATGCTGAGAATACTGTTTTTGATGCTCACTCGATGAAATAAAATTCAATCTTACACAGAAAAACACAAATATCCTGTATATTTTTATACCAAATACACAAATAGCGATAGTCTCAAACGTAATACTACGAAAACGGGTTTTTTTCATTTATAACACATTTCGCTAAATGGTTTCTGAATGTTACAAAAGGAAATTAATTTTTGACTGACAGCTTCAGTACCTGGAATGTCAGTTTTTTGTCGGGATTTATCTTGATACCTCCTTCTATTCTCTTCTCGTGAAACTTTATTATTTTCTTTCTCTGTATCCACCTCTTGTTGAAGTGTCTGTAAGAGAAGGTCGGTATAATTGTACAACATACTGTATGAAAATTGAAATGAGATCATTTTCGTCAGCTGAATTTCTTGACTTGCTCTAATGTACCCTGACATTTGCAATTTTAACAGTACTAAAAGCACACTCTAACACAATATTACAATAAATATTCTCGGCAAGTTTATTCCAGATAATGAACACATACCTGAAATCTTTTCGTAAACATTTCGTCTGTTTCAAATACCATGGTCTGAATCAGTTCGGCTGCGACCGTCTCGCAATCAAATATTAAAGAATGTGCAACCGCTTTGTGGAGAAACACATACTGATTCTGTATATTGGATAAAAGAAAATTCAAAACCTTATACTCCTTAAATTTTATTTTAGTTTGGAACTGATCTTGTCATCTTGAAACATGCCGTTGCCCATGCTGCTTTTTACCATGAAACATGCCGTTGTCCATGTTAAAATTGGACAATCAGCAAAGCAACATGCAGACAAAATCACAATATCTATCAAAGAATAAATGCTTAAAATAATGAATTATATAAACGAACCACCAGAACTTTTACAAAAACTAAGATTTTTTATATATCGATAAGAAATGAACGTTAAAATGGGTACTTTATATGCTGCAAGGAAAATCTGCATTAAAAATATTTACTACAGTCTGAACCATGTTGACCCTTTGCTCTCTCAATTTGCTAACACAAGTGAATACGTCAACCAAACGCTCGGTCTTTCCTTGTTCTACTAGAATGTCTAAAGCAATGAATGTTCCAGTTCTGCCCACACCCGCACTGGAAATAAAAATAGTTTAGTTTTTGAATAGTGGTAATTTTTTAAAACGTTCTTTGCATCTGTAGATTTCTCTAATGCGGTGATATTTTGCCAAACTATAGTTTCTTCCAGAGCTACTGTAATAGGTTTTCACCACTCCAACTATTGGAAGGGATATGCAGTTTTAATACTGTAAATTTTAAGTTACTTTGACTAAATATCACGGAGCCTTCTAAAATTTTGTCAAAGTCCTTATTTTCTTGTAAGAATTTACATGCGTAGCTCCACAAACCAAAAACATGTGCATTCTCTAAACTCAGTGTTGCTTAAGTTAAACATACATACTTAGACAAGAAAATAAGTCATTAACTGCATGTATATCCTATATATCCTTTCTACCTTATTCTCATATTTTCACTAAACTGAATACAGCGCCAACCTGCAATGAACTACCACAGGGCCATCTAGGGCTAAAGGTACAGTCTTAACCCTTTGTCTGAACTCGACAAGACTTGTAACCTCAGACGGTATTCCCTTGTCTGGCCATGCTGTGTAATGAAGCTGCGTAAGGCTTCTCTGCTCTTTGCCCTAAAATGTACATGCCAGATGACTATTATTGCTCTTAATCGCACACCTGAGTATGACTGTTTTAAAACAAGCACGACTCAATTGATTTATTAAAATATTAGAAAATGATTCATGCCAGTTATCAAAGTTATTTTATTTTATTTATTCTATATATCTATTTCTGGAACGTAACAGTCAACAATCCGGTCAATATGAGGACATCGAGGAAAGGACGACAAAAACTAATTAATGATTTATGGAAACACATGATGTTTTCTGCCTTGTTTGAATTACCATAACGTTTTGTCTTTGAAAATGCGTTTCTTCAAAGGTTACTGAAACATGGGTATGGATCATAGCGCAACCTAGCTACTATAACGCATGTTGCAGGTTATGTGGTATGACGTCCTAGTCGTCAATGATGTTTAATGAAATGCTATATATGCATTTTGATTCCCACAATTAGTGTACCTTCTGGTAGTCAGAGTGCGATTAAAAGTAGTATACAAAAGTAATTTCAAAATTGATTATCATTCTGAAAATGAAAAAGAAAACACCCCGAAAATGTAAAATTTGACCACAAATTTGATAATCTAACTTGATCAATCTTGGTAAATCTTCACTAGACAATGATACAAACCAAATCTTTGAAGTCTAAGGTAAATGGTTTCAGACAAGATTTTTAAAGCGTTTGTCTATATTGGCCTAAATGAAACATCTGTAGAGCCACATACTTTACAATGGATAAAGTTTGATATTGGTCTACTAACAAAATGTTAGAACTAAAGGTTTTTTTGTGAAGAGGTTTTCCAAATGTTTCGTATCTATATCTCTGTGAAACCTGTGATCGCGTGCGGAGCAAACATATCAGGGACATAAAATGTTTTGTATAGTTCTACTAGACAAAGATACTCTCTGATTTTCAAAGCTCTGCGCCTTGCGATTATACATATTCTGTAAGTTTTTCATTCTTGTTGCCATAGCAATCAAAATTGTGCATAAAATTAAATTCTTTGAACAGCATTGGTACGGCTTTATACATGGAGCATCTCTGAAAACTTTAATTGCCTTTGGCCAAAGAGTTGAAGAGTTGTTGTTTAAAGCAAAACGCAACGACCCAAGACTGACGAAGGATGAGGGATTAAAAGGAACACATTGTGCTGCTTCAAACTTATAAAACAATTCAGGAAAATATTTACTCTTTCTTACAATTTGTAAGACCTTTGAATATTAGTAGATAATTAGAAGGTACTCACAAGTAGGTCGTTTAACTGAATTAAACTTATTGAAATTTGATCAAGCTATTAAGCTTAAAAATGATGAATTATTTCATCGGTATGAAAATGTAAGTAATATGATTGATAATAGTCAACATGTTCTTAACATTCGATACATACAGTGAGTTTGACCTTGCTGTACGTAGTAATCTCCCTTTCATTTAGGGAAGAAACGAGTGCGTGGAGTGGCGCTACATATGACGAAGTTAGACATCTGTAAATATTGGCTTAACTTATACCGGTCCGTATCATTCCATTTTTTTGTTTGTTTCTTTTGAAGTTACATATTGAATAATAATCTTTAGAGAGAGAGTGCATTGCAATAAAGTACGCATCTTTGTTTGTATCGACAAACGTGTTAGGGAATATATATTTTGGCTCTGTTTTTAGACCATTAAGAAACTTAATATGATCAAAGCTTTACGAGAACGAACTGCACACGCAGATTACACAATTTTATATGATACTTTCATGTCTTGTCTATCTTCTGTGCCGACTTAATACTGTGCATGAATGTTTTTTCTTACTCATAGTTGTTTCTGTCAAACAAAACTGATACTGCACTCCTTGCAAAAGGTCTTTGAGAAGTCCAAAGCTGTCGAAACTAACAACCTACAAATTATATTTTCAAATCGACAAGTGTGTGTTACTAATATTCATACTGCAAAAACAGTTTGATGTGAATCATATAAGTAGCAACAAGTATCAGCACTACGCTAGTACGCAGTACAGGATCTACTACCTTTGATATGGTGAATGTTCTGACAGTGTACTCGGAAAACTCTTCGACACTGCGACATCTCACTATCACCTGACCATACTGTTCTTCTGCATCTGCCTCCGGCCAGTATTTTTCACACTTCATTCCCTGTGTTTAAATTTGGTGTTTTTCTTTAGTATGGGACCCTTTTTCTCATGCACCTTTGTATGCAAATTATTATAAGATACTAAGAAAATAAGCCTTTAGTATGGCAAGGCAAACTACAAACTCTATATTAATTGAAGTAGTTTGCATTTATCTACCAAGAAGTGTATAAATACATAACTGCATATGTATCGCATCAAATCAACGTCCAACAGGTAACGTTATAACTGCATACTGCCTACAAACGTTGAATATTGATATAAAATGGCATCGTTATGGCATCAACAAAACAGTCTTACTGATTCATCGTGAAGATTTGTCAGCATCACAATAACATCCGACTTCTCGTGCCACACCATTCGCCAGAAGTTCTTGAAACCGTCTGTTATTTTTATTGTAGGACCTTATTAGAAGTGAAAAAAAAAACTTTCTTTAGAAGGGTACAAATAATTTCATATTTTTATGAACGTGTTGTTTGCACGCCCTAAACACATTACGAATGACAATGGACATCTAAAACAAAGTCGTGTGTTTCAAAAATTTAAATACTCGCTAAAGTCGAGAAACCGCAAGATCTATTTTGCATTTTAATCGAATATACTTATATCAACACCGGTAATGGATCATTTAACAATTTCGACAATATGTTTATCAATATGTAAGTTTAAGGAAACTTGTTTCATATCTTTTTGTATAGTTTTTGTCTTTCAGTTAAAGTATGGTAAAGATTAAGCTGCTGTTTCTATGTGTAAAAAGCATTAAAACAGAAAAAAGAAAACGTTCCTGTTTTGAAGCACACAAGAATAAAGTCAACAAGTGAAAATTGCTCATAAAACTTTAAGGAGTGACCTTTATTCATTTTTTTTTCTTCATTGTTTTAGCAATTGTTGCAATGAGGAAAGCTAATGCTAGGTACGGTAGACAGTTATATAATAACTAGTAACAGCATTGAGGTGACAATTAGTATACAGCTAATTATATTTACTTAGTAGACAGAATTATGGTTTAAACCTGTTAATAAAAAGTATTACCAACGGAGGCGATGTAGGCCTTCCGTCTGTGATAGCCCTTTAAAAAGAAATACATGCTATTTACGTACGATTGAATCGCACATACAAAATAAAGTTGTATTCGTGTGTTGGACTTTGTCAATTGTAATTTGCATATATGCAGAGAAAGTAACAATATACACTTAAAACACTCTGAACAATGGGGTAACAAAGTGTTCCAAGATCCCGGTTATTCATTGTTTCAAATGTCAAATTAGAAGACTGACACAAAATATTGTGAATAAACTGTAAGGATTTGGATCTAGAATAAAAGTTATAGTATGCGTATATTAAGCTTGTTATGATCCTGAAGTGTCATGACATGTACTTCTCCAAAGCCTGTATGCTATTTGCAGTTCTTTTTGTTTTGTTTGAAAGGTTTGGTTTTAGAGAAAATTATATCTTTAATTATTCAATTAAATTTCGGAAGTATAACCAATAAAAAACAATGCACGATGCATACATTGATATAGCAAGCGTTGATGAAAAATCTAGGATCTGCAGGGATAGTAACTCTTGAATGGTCGACTGAAATAGAGAATCATCTTAAAAGTATTACTTTGAAATAATTGAGTAAGATTTTCTATACATATGTGCATAAACTATCGCATTCAATGTGTTTTCAACCAGCATCTTCACCATCATCATTATCATCATCGAAAGGTCGGTTGTTTTACTTCCTGTGTACTTCTCTATCTCTTTAGTTGTGCAATATAAGATAATTAAATATGAACTCTTTCCTTACTTCCTTACTAATATTGGCGAATGAATGTATCAGACATAAGAGAACTGAATAGTTGCTTTAACATGTTTCATAACCTCGCTACCATAAAAGAAACTTACATGGGTAAATACCATTGTATCGGTTTAAAGCAGCATTTTCAGGTCTTTTGGCTATCTTGCATACTTTAGCTAAGTCACCAGGTTGGGGTAAATGCTGAAAGCAGACACTTGTATCAAGCTTAAACCGTTTCAAATCTTTTATTGTTCATTATTTACTTAAATAACAAAGTAATCCCTTAAATAGTAATGTACATCAGTGTCATTTTTTCAGATCTTTTGTATGCATGATGAACATTTGTGTTCTTTTTGTTTGTTTTCATGCAATATCTGCAACCTGGTTCGTTTAGTGCATGAAAAAATATGACAAAGCTCAAGGATGAGAATGTTATGAGAACGACAATTCGGAACCTAGACATGACAAATATTTGGGATTTTATTTTGAAAAGCTGAATGCAAATACAGTATAAAGAGTAGAGATTTTGCAAAAAAGAAGTAGGGGATTTAATATTGCGGAAGACTTCCTTGATAAGACTATGGAGATAAAATGTTATCTAAATCAAGGCATTTTTTCCAAATAATTTTCAGCATTAAAGAAAACCTAAACCGTAGATAATATATTGTTATTTAAAAAAACTGACGAAACACGACATATCTAAATTCTCGTAGGAAAATATTCTACCCCTTGTCTTTCTCTTATCATTTCTCTTTGCCTGAAAAATATACTTAAAACAAAGACTTAAGTAATTGTCATAAAATGAAAATAGATCAAAGTTCATAAGAATATTTGAGATGTCAATAATTCAAGGTTGAAATTGCGCTCAAAAATGTTTTATTTTATTTTATATCATTTTTTTAACTTCTCAATTTAGTTTTTAGAAATATACCTTAAAGTCTTTTTCAAACAAATAAGCTTCTCTTGTTGTGACATATGGAAAAAGATTCACAATTTTCACGATGGAACTAGTGTTGTTGGGAGCCGAGTTGTAGTAAACTGCTAAATTTCCGTGTTTCGCAAAATTTTGATGGTCAGTTACGGCTTCATCCATGTCGTTGGTTTCTGCCTCTACAGAAACTCTATTGCCCTCTGGTTTATTGTCTAAAATAAGCAACAATCCATGAAAAAAGGTGTTTATACGATAAGTATATCCTTAGGAATGAAGTCTTTTATTCTTATATTTTTACTAAAATAGCTGATACTATTATCATTGCAAATGGCCTCATGACTGTAAAATCAAATCATAGTTATTATTATTTCGTTAACTTGAATTGACTGATGTAACAAATAAACAAACAGTTCGAAAATTTTCGCAAAATCTTATCTTTCTTCCAACAGTTAATCAAATAGTAATTACACTACGAATAAGGTTAATGGTTTTTCTTACCAAAGGTGTATCACATTTTACAAACACAGACTTTGCATCGTTAATTATGTTTCTAAGTATGAGCTTTCCTTCGTTTTGCTTCCAGGACTGTTAATTATCTAAGTACCCACCGCAGATATTTGAATACACATGCCCTCCTTCAGCAGCATCAGTTGTCTCGTCCTGACTTTCAGATGCTCTTCTATAACTAATGCTGCTTTCGTTACTCGTTTTTATGGATTTTCGACTGATTGTGTGCGAAAAAAAAACAATAAGATAGGTACATTATAGAAAGTAACAAATTAACCTGTATATACTTAGTAAATATGCAGTAGTGAAATTGATTGACGTTATAATTACTTTTTAACAATTTGATATAATTATATTCCAAAAAATGTTTTAATGTGATTTGAATTTGTTAACAGTGTAAAATGTTTTATTTGTTAATATCTATAAAGCTTAGTGTATCATCTTGGCTATCAAGTTACAGCAAATGATGTGCAGGGTGATATATATAAAATACCATCTTTTGAACAATACCACTGACACAACAATAACCACCAATAAACCGACCGTTCCGACAACAGGTGCTATCAAATTGAAGAGCTCGGAAGCCTGACCTTCAATCAACATAGATATAGAAGGAAAAGATTAATGGTGTATATTTACAAACATACAAACAATTGTAAATAGTCACAAAGAAGCATTCACTTCTTTACTAAAGTATTTTTGTAATTTAAAGTCGATAATTCTATTCGTATTGCAAATATTTTACTAAAAGATAAATGTAAGTGAAGAGCTGTTAGAGTTTTCTTTTGAGTTCTACTGTTCTGCAAACTGTAGTGTTGTTAAACAAATTATTGCGATATAAACATCATATAGCAAGGATAAAAGATTCATTTATCAAGTTAATAGTTGAAACGTTCACAATTACTTTAAAATTAAATATGCTTTTAAAGACTGACATCTCTTAATTGCTTTTGATTTGTTGAGTAATGGATTATATAACTATAATTTACCTGAGCTTTGAAGACATACAGCACCATACTTTTCACTATCACAACCGTGTTTGCATTCACCAGTGTTCTGCATACAGCTTCTGTTGACACATACGCTGCTACAAGTTTCATTACATGTCGGACCGTAGAGACCTTCCACACATCCATGTATACAAGTTCCATTTGACTGTTCACATTGACTTAAAATACTTTCTTTAGAAAGGCTACAATTTTTTGAACAATTCAACGTGCAAGATTGCCCGTAATAGTCGTTTTTACACTCTGTACACAGACCTGTTGAAATGTTACAAAAGCAGTTTCTGGGGCATTCTCCTGTACAGTTTTGCTGAAAAAAGCCAGGGTTACATTTCATACATTCAGAATTAGAAGAGCAGATCATCAATTTTTACTTTGAATACAACACCTATCTCCTGAGTAACCTTCTATGCAACTATTTGCACAAGCGCCTGTTACTCTGTCACAAGTATATCCGACACATTGTGGAGAACATTTTTCAGTGCAGTTTGGGCCAAAGTATCCAGGGTTACAAGAGTCACATTTGGGTCCTACATATTGTCCGATACAGCCTGTACAATTGCCTGAAATACTTTCACATATTCCACCAGCGCAATTATCTGAACAACTAAGGTTACATTGTCTCCCATACTTGCTTTGATAACATAAATGGCAATAAGTTCCATTAAAATTTTCTACACATCCGTCATTACATGTACCGTTGTATCTTTCGCATGTTTTATTTTTACAATTCAAGGGACATGTTTCATTACAAAGTTCCCCGTACAATTCAGTTGCGCATGTGTTGCATTTTGTGCCAATAATAGCGTCAGTTGTACAGTTATGAATGCAATCCCCTGACGTCTTATCACATATGTTTCTTTTACAATATTTCGAGCATGCCAGATGACAGAAGTTTCCATATTTACCATTTATACATTCCGTGCATTTATCACCAGTAAAGTTCGCAGAGCAATTACATTTTCCTGAATCTATTACGCAAGTATTGTACTTACAACCTACGGAGCAATTATTCTGGCATGTCTTACCATACTTTCCGTTCAAACATTGTGAGCAGTTATCATAGGAATAACATTTTTTACACGTTTTTCTACATTGTGACGTACAGTTATCTGCACGTGGACTTCCTGTCACGACCTCGTTTATATGTTCCTTATAGAATCCATCTTTACATATAACGCATGATTCTTTCAAAGCGCAAAAAGCACAGTTATTTGGACATGTGTCACTACAGTTACTCGTTGTGTTATAGAATCCATTTTGACATGAAATGCAGTTACTTGTGCTTGAAGTGCAGACACAGTGTCCAGGACAATTAGAATACTCACAAAGAGAAGATGTACCTTTGTTGTAGAAACCTTCCTTACAATCCGTGCACATGTTGCTCGAAAAACATGATTTACAATTAGACCCGCATTTATTTGAACAGTCTTTATTTTCTCCAAGATAGTAGCCATCATAACAAGCATCACATTCTCTAGTTTCTGCTTTGCAAGATTTGCAGTTTTCATACTGACACAACTCATAGCATCTTCCTCCTCTGTGTCCATCAATGCATCCTCTGGAGCAGGCATTTGTCCAACCGTAAGCATTTTTACATACTTCATCCGTACAACATTTACAGTTATCGAGACAGTAAGGATCTAAATCTGTAATAGTTTCGTTATGAAAAGTTAAAGATAGGCTGCATGTTGACATAATAATAATATTAATAAAAATAAATAAACGAATTAGACATAAAAAAATATTAGTAATGCAAAAGAGAATGACAAACGAAAGAGGAAGAACGATTAAAAGTATCACTATAAAGACGTTATAAAAGGAGTAAAGAATAGTTAATCTTGAAAATGTCTTCAAAGTAATGTTGATTCATATCCTATTCTAAGTACAGAGCAAACTGTCAAATAAAATCTCGTGAGATATAATGATTTCATACACTGATAATTAAAAGTTGGATTCACCACTTTTTATGTTGTTTTGAAAATTATCTTGACGTGTTGAAGGCAACGTCATATTCAAATGAAAATAGCAATTACCTCCAGATACAGAGCTTCCGTTTGACAGTACAAAACAAAGTAACCAAAACAACAGGACCTGAAAGATAATTTCACAGGACATATTTGTTTTATGCGCACAAATCAAAATCCTGTTTAAAATCTTAGGTTGCAAATCAACTTCTGTATTTCAACCAGGTGAACTATCCCTGTCTGAAAAAAAGTATAAATCCGGATTTTAGTTGCATATATTGATGAATGTTAAAGTTGTAAAAGACACCTTTATTAGGTAACCGTATATCAAGATCACGTGACCAACTACGTAGTTGAAATAAAATATACGGCACCTTGTTAGCGGTTCGAAATTGTTATTAGTAACAGGATAAAATATAAACAATAACTTAAGGAATAATCAAGAGCATAAACCCTGAAGATAAACATCACATTTTGTTTAAGACCGCGGGTTGTGTGCCATTTAGAACTGCCACTATTATGAAAAATATAGAATCTGGCACGCGTTAACATTCTTTATAAATAGCATTTGACACGAGTTTTCATTTCATATTAAGTTCAGCACAATGTTTTAAGCGAGCCTGGACGAGTTGAAAGAAAGCCTTTATGAAATGTTAAAAAGTTTCAGATTCTTTTTATCACACAACTAAAAGTCTTACTGAAGAAGTTTAATGAAAAATCAAAAGCAGTTTCAAAAATCCACCAAGAAAAAGGTTCCAGATACTACCGCTTGCGAATCTGATTAGAGTTTCACGTATTTGGAACGCAGTAAAAAGTGAGGTTACGATGTTTATTTCAGTAGCTTAAACTGTCACTTTACTGATCATCCAATCACAGCAAAGCAGTTTTCTCAGGTATACCTGTCAATAGAACTGTGTCTTGCAATCTACCCGCAGCCAGAAAAAATGTGCCTGGGCAGCGCCAAATTTGCTATGTCGTATTTGTCGCTGCGTTGCTACTGGAAATCTTCACTCAATGTTTTGTTTTTCTAACCGCTTTTCCATTTCGTACACAGAACGGCACTAGAATGACACTATTGACAGGTAAAAGGCGGAGTCTGAAAGAAACACATTGGCGCATTAATTGTTTTTGACAGGTGAACCGACGAGTCTCGTTCTTTACCTAACATGGTAAACTCTAATCACTTTTGCAAACGGTAGTAAAATGTCAAAATAGGTCGGGAATACTTAACATAGAAAACGTCGCTTTGAAATAGGACATCGGTATGATAACACACACACACACACACACACACGCACACGCACACACACACACACAACAACAACAACAACATCAAACAAAAAGCTGTCAGTGAAGACAACACGCCCAACTATTTAAGTACTAAATAAGAAAAGGGATAATTATTAAACAACAGCATTGCTGAGCGGCACTAACGCTCGTCTGTTTTGTTATCAGGTCTAACTTGCAAGTACCTACCCATCCACAAAAAAGCAAAATAAGGAAACGAAAAAAATGCAGGTACCTGCGTAAACTATTTTTTATGGGGATGGGTCTTGTGGATTCGGGGGAAGAGATTGGGGTGAACCAATTCATTAAAAACAAAATACAAAAATGATAAATATTTCTTATGGCCGGGGGGAGGAGGGATCTGGTGGAATATTGTTATATTCTTTGATACAGTTTCAAAGAAAACCTGACAATAAAAATGCATTATTTAGCGCTTCTTTAACTATCACTCTGTCTTTCGTGATTCGGGTGTCCTGTAGTGAAGGAATGTGGTTACGTAATATTTGGGAGGGGGAGGGTTGACATACTGTCTTTGTTTTGGTCGGTGACAGTAAAACACATTAATAATAAAATTAGCTCTTGAGAAAATGCCTGAAGGCTATAAAATATTGTCTTTATTTGTTCCTGACTTTTATATTAAATTTAAGAATATCATTCTTCCATACAAGCAAGATATTCAAGACATTATGAAATTTAGCATCTATTGCCGTATGGAACTTTTTTCTATTCTTTATTTCTTGCATTTCAGAAATCTGCTTTTCCAAAGTATTGATATGTAAAACATGTGAGTTCTTGCATGCAGAAAGAAAAATAATAGCTGCAAGGCACACACTTGTAAGATATTCATCTTACAATAATACGTTTGTTTTCCTTCTTATTTTCAACATAATTGTTGTTGATATTTCTTTTAATACAGAAAACAAAATTATTATGACACCTATATAACTCTACCCTTTTAGTCAGATTTTTTTTAAGATAGAAACAGGTACTTTTTAAAAGCAGTTTTTCGTGAAATTTGTGACCGGACTTTGTCCGTCGTCGGTCGTCCGTCAACATTTTCATTCAAACGACATCTTATCTGAAACCTCTGAGCCAAATACGATGAAACTTGCCTGGGATGTTTCTTGCATGAAGTCCTACCAAAGTTGTTCAAAGAATTCAATTCCATCAAGAACTCTGATTGCTATGGCAACTTAAAGGAAAAATTTTGAAAATCTCTGAAACCACAAGGCCCTGAGCCTTTAGAGTTGGTATGTAGCATTGTCTAGTAGACCTCTATCAAGTTTCTTCAAACTATGCCCCTGGGGTTAAATTTGGCCCCACCCCGGGGATAAATTGATTTTACATAGGCTTATATATAAAATCTTCAAAAATCTTCTTCTCAGAAACCACAATGCCTACAGTTTAGATATTTGATATGTAGCATTGTCTAGTAGATGTCTACCAAGTTTGTTCAAATTATGTCCCCTGGGTCAAAATTGGACACGCACCAGGGTTCTCTTGGTTTACATATAGTTATATAGGAAAAACATGAAAAATCATTTTTCTCCGAAACTAATAGGACTAGACCTTAGATATTTGGTGTGGAGTATTTTGTAGAGAACCTTTACCAGTATTGTTTATATGTTGGCCCCGGGGTCAAAATTGGCCCCGCCCCGGGGGCCCTTAATATGTAAAAAAGGCAATATTTAAAAATCTTCTTACTGGAAGCCTCAATGCCTACAGCTTAGATATTTGGTATGCAGCATTTTCTAGTGGACCTCTACCTAGTTTGTTTGAAAAATGTCCTTGGGGTCACTATTGACCCCGCCCGAGGGGTCACAAGTTTTAAATAGCAGTATAGAAGAAAATCTTTAAAATTCTTGTTTCTTAAAATTCTGAAACCACAAGGCCTAGAATTTTAAAATTTGGCATGAAGCAAGCTTTATCAAGCTTTTTGAAATTATTAGATTAGGTTAAAGGTCACGGAGGTTAAATAGATTTATCTACTGTACCTCATAGAGCCTTCATTTATTGACCAATATCTTTGATATTCAGTATATAGGTTCCTTGCATGAACGTCTACCCATGGGTAGGGTTTGAGGTCACTGGGTCAAGGTCAAGGTCAGCACAGCTTATGATAGATATTTCTACTTTCTGCCATATAGCCTTTATTTATTTACTGATATTTTACATATTTGGTCTGTAGGCACTTACATATTTTCAATTAAAAAATGAAATACTGATTAACAGCAAACCTACAGCCAAAGTACACAGGTGAGGGATCCAAGGCTATCATGGCCCTCTTGTTTAACATACAACGTCACAATCACATTACAGCTAATAAATGGGATTTTTTTTATCTACGCTCCGCATTTTAAAACTGCTTCAGTCTGCAGTCTCTTAATGGCGGATGCAAGGGAGGTAATATAAGTCTATGCAAAATCAAATGTCCTCTTTTGTTGGGCTGATTTTCAACCCAGCGACATAATATTAACAACGTTGGAAGTAGTGTACTGGAAGATTCCTCATATTACAAAGCTCTGTGTCAAGCGGTTTAAGAGGAAAAGATTTTCAAAGTTTTTCCTGTACAAATATATAAAGCCCTAGAGCGGGGTCAATATTGATTCTGAGCTCATGATGTGAATCAACATGGTAGAGGTCCACTAAACAATGCTACACAACCATATCAAAACTCTCAGAATCTCTCAAGAAATAAAAAAGTTATGGTAAAATGTTTCAATTTTTGAGGAACATTCTAAGTTTAAATGACAGATAATTCTAGAAATATGGGTGTTAGAGTTATGAACCTTACCAAATATAATGTGGGTTATGATAAGAAACATATATTTGATGTTTTAAGTAAATCTCTCTTGCATCAGACGCTTCACGTTTCCATCTTTTGATTGCACCTTGCTTTCTGTTACTAACCTTCGGGAAACTCATTCGGACTGTTATACGACCCCTGTCCGCTGATGTAGGTGGTATATACATTCGCTTGTTTCTGTATTTAGAGACTGATTTCTAGCCCTTTATGCTCGTTTTCGTTCATGAAACGCTCGCAAGTTTTTTTACGATTTTCTCATTTCTTTTCTTTCTGTCATTTTCAGACAGTGCTGAGGAAGGGACAAAACTCACGTTTCAGATATTATTCATTGTTTCTACCTTTGAGTCTTTGTCTATATGCTTTTTGAATTTCAGCTCTACTCTTCTCCATAACGGTAGACACCTGAAAAAAAAATAAAGATAAACTTTCGTTACCATTGTAAAACCTTCGTTACCGTATCTGAAACGATACACCAGTGCCAATAAAGTTTAAAAAATGGACCGTGCCTACTCAAGTTAAATATCAATTTTTGATTTAAAATAATAAAAAAATACTTCAAGTTTATAAGTAGCTTTTCTTTCACAGGGTTCTCTGCTAAAGTTATAAAAAAGCGGTCCTACTGTTCCATTTACTTACGTATTATGCTTTAATTGCATACATGTTGACAAACATTAGTTACCTATTACAGATTGGTTATATATCATGTTAGAAAAGGTGTAGGTGTTTATGTAACACAACTCCCTATATATATATATATATATATATATATATATATATATATATATATATATATAACCTCGTGTAAACTGCATAATCATATGTACCGAAGGTAACGAAGGTTTGTCTAATAAAAGAAATGTGAAAAATAAAAATGAGAGAAAACTATGCTACTAGAGGCATGCTGTTTTGAAGGTCCAATGTTTCATATAGAGAAATAGAAAAAAATGGGCAAAAATACTGTCTTTTTTCGTACTCAATAAGGGTACATAGAATACACAATAGTATCATACTTACTCTAGAGTGATAAAAGGAAGGTTCGGCAAGCAATGACAAATTCTAGAAAGTAAAATTTTGTTTCAAATTGGGGCCGCTTTTAAACAACATACGGTGACGTCACATGTAAAGCGTTATTTCTCATGTAGTGCTTAGTTTCGCATTTCGGTGTCGAAAGTTGAAGTAACGATGATTTTATGTCAATCATCTTTTAAACAATTTTAAAAGTTAAATTTGTCGCCATGATTTGGTTTTATCTCACAAGTATTTTGAGTATAAGCCGTACTATTAACAAATGCAAAGTGACATTGTGTTATTGGTATGCTGCATGAAAAAACAGTAGTAACGAAGGTTTTGCAATTTTCTTCAGCATTGATTTAATTTACAGCTTTCATCATAACATTACGAAGGTATGTTTTTAGTTGTTCAACATTTTTATATATTGGTAACCTTTTTATACCAATCATGGCAATGAAAATAAATATATGAATAGGATAGTTTAATGTATTCTGAAAAATCATTTACGAAGGTTTTTTAGGTCCATGAAATTCGGCGACAAGCCTATAGATGAACCTCTCTAGATTTGTGAAAGACTTGGCTGCAAATTTTGACACATTTCTAACACCTTATGCTTGAGGCATTCTCTTAATACAAAACTAACACTGACTGAGCTATTGAACTACACAATTTCATACTGACAATGCTAATAACTCCGACGGCGACAGTAACGAAGGTTTAATTTTTGACCATGAAATTGCAGTTATGAAATGGAACTCTCCCACAAGTGCAGAGAAGTTTTGTTTTCTTAGTTCATGCCATGACACTGGTCAATGCCATAAGGCATTACTCAATATTTGTTTGTTGTTTTAACTGTTCTTACACTAGTTGGAAAAGCTATGTGGACTTGCTTATTGAAAAAAAGTGTTAATGCGCTTTGTGCTACTTTTGAAATGTCTGTTTTATTCCGTTATACATGGGGTAGCCAAGTCCTATATTTTCCTCATTTTATCAAAACTTCCTGCACTTCCCCCGTACATTTAACACCATTTACTTCGTTAAAGAGAAAGACGCTTTTCATTACTAAAATATTAACATTTGGTAATAAAAAATTCGTACATGCCGTCTTTCTATTCAAGTCGCTGCATTGTCCTTTTGCAGGTAATTTTCGTCCCGAATTCTCAGAGTCACAGAGAATATTATTAAACATTCCCGAGGTGCCGAAGCAGTAGCCAAATATTATAACGTAGGTTATTTACGTTGGGCGCCAAATGTAACAGGTGGTGAAAAATCGTGGCTCGACCGGGACTCGAACTCAGGGCCTTCCGCTTACAGGGCGGACACTCTACCAACTGAGCTACCAAGCCACACGGTTCTGCCTCATCGATTTATCACCTATATCAGTCCTGTGACATTCTCCCCTGCTCTATACGAATTCGTCCTCGAATTCACAGACATAGAGACTTATAATGGAAGCACATGCGTAGCAATGTAACAGTCACAGACCACGTTGGGCGCCAATGTCGCGGGGTTAGAAAAATCATATACCCAGGGCGGGACTCGAACCCGCGACCCCCCGCTTGCAAGTCAGGTGCTCTACCAACTGAGCTACCCGGGCTGGTGATAGTACGTTAGTAACCATAACACCTATATCAGTCCTGTGACATTCTCCCCTGCTCTATAAGAATTCGTCCTCGAATTCACAGACATAGAGACTTATAACGGAAGCACATGCGTAGCAATGTAACAGTCACAGACCACGTTGGGCGCCAATGTCGCGGGTCAGAAAAATCATATACCCAGGACGGGACTCGAACCCGCGACCCCCCGCTTGCAAGTCAGGTGCTCTACCAACTGAGCTACCCGGGCTACCCGTACATAATAATAATAAAAATAATAATAATAATAATAATAATAATAATAATAATAATAAATAAATAAATTAAAAAAAACGCGAAAGATATACGATACGTTCAACAGAGACTGTATCCGTTTTGAAAGGACACAGTACGAACGCTGCTTAAAAACGTAGAACGTTTAAAATGTGCGAATGCGCTATTTAATCAAGTTTGATAGTCAACAGTACGAAAAGTTATGTTTCAATTTTTATCTGGATAACCTTATCTATTTTCAGTCTGTGCATCACATGATCAAATATTGCGTAGCAATGAAACCATTTCTACGTATTACTTCCATTGAAATAGAACCCATTAAACTGCTGATTCGAGTTTTACTAAAAAATGCAAAAAATAGTTTTGTGCGATTATAATCGTGTAATTTTTAAAAATATCTGTTATCTTTTAGTGAACTTCAGGAACATTTTTATTGCGGAACGTTATATACATCAGATAGAGCGGTAAATGCAGCTCTCCTGAAAGCTCGTCTAGATGTTTTTTAGATAAATCATTACAGTCCAGTGCATTAAATCGAGCTCAAAGCAGGATCGGAACATGGTTGGTGCCAAGATAGAGACAGTTTATCCGGTATGCTGCGAAAGCAAATCTTGGCTCGTTGAAGCTCGCCAAGATACGCTTTCTCCCTCACCGAATAAACAGTCTCCATCTCGGCACCAACCATGTATTATCTATATATCTTCTTAAATCAAGGGCCTCTATGGGATTTCTCATTTACAGGATTACTGGACATTTTCTTCGTTTTGCTTTTTTTCAGTATGTATCTTAATCGTCATCTATCCGGTTCATTCCGAACAAAATGATACAACTAACAACAAATTACAGATGAAAATGAAGCTTTCTAACATGCCATTTGTTTAATGTTTTACACGAAGAAAACAAAGAACCTGATACAACTTTCTCTTGAAGTAGATATGAAAAGTGTAGCTAATAACTGAAAATTCAAATAGAAAATTTTGACCATTAATGTTTTCAGCATAAAAAAGAGCATGGGTAATATTGTTTTATAAACACAAACTATCTCGAAGGCCTGTAACAGCGTTGCACATTTTTTTTCTCAAAAGCCTTATCGGTTTTAAGGTATTAGAATAGAAATAAACATTTTTTCAGCTCTCATTAAATTTATTTTTTTTCCACATGATATACTATCCTAGGAAAAAATATATACCATAAAAGACACTTTTACTATGGAAGTTCCACGAAATGAATAATATTCACTTTAAACCTCTCCCGATTTAATAGGTTATAAAGTATAAAGAAACACAATGCTTTTTTCTAAGACTGACCATTACAACAAGTGATATTTGGTATGTTATCATTCACATTATGAAGACCTACTGAATGCTGACAAAAACAGAAAAAATGAAAAGCCGAAAGTGAAAAGAAACGAAACATGATTATAATCATATGCACTTATTACCATACCCACTTCATTATGAGGGGATGTTATCAACGTAAATCCAAACACAAATCTTCGGGGCTTCAAAATAGCTACAATACATATTCTTAAAAGAATTGGATCGCCGTTTTGTCGGAGAAAAAGCGCGATCTCAAGCTATTCTGTTCTTTGTCACCGAAGCACTCATTATGAGCATCTAAAGTTGATTTTTTTTTAAATAAGCACTGATTTGTACAAAATAGCCAAAAAGTTCTGGAAAACACCTAAGTCTGAAAATAGAAATGCTTCAAGTAGATTTTGCTAAATTTACTATAAACAGATTTTGCTTAATTTAATAGAACGGTTACAGGCTTGCACTCTGCACGAAGCTGAAATTGAAGTTTTTTCATGAATTCAAATAAGTCCATGCGACGCTATCCGCCCGAAATGCATGAAAACCAGTATAATCGGCGGATTCAGTTGGAGAACAAAGGGAACGGATCTTTGATGATGGCTCAAATCATTTGATGGATGGACGATTCAATGGACCACTCTGTGAACGTTTTGTCGCCTCTCCTGGCGTCCCTCCAATGGAAATGTGCTAAAAAGAGCAGCTATTTTCTTTTAAAATGTTGCAGGCAATTTATCCTTCAGGGCAGTTGGGGGAAAAGTCAAATAACCGAACATATTCTCAACTGTCCCAACTCAAGAAGGTAGTTTACATGCTAATGGATTGTAGGAATGAATCAACTGCACATGAATAACTTGATCTTTATTATCCCCAGCCGCACAGCGGTAGGGGATATAGAAATGGTCTTAGTGCGTCCTTCTGTCCGTGAGTGTGTGCATCTGGATTTCGTGTCCGCTTCTTAACTTCTAAACCTCTGGAAGGAATTTCATGAAACTTTGGTCAAAGGTTCATTCCATCAAGCCGATGTGCCAAATCTGTGTTCCAATATGGCCAGGTCAACGTCACAAGTCGAGGTCAAAGGTTTGGGCGACATTGAGCAGCAAGCCAAACAAGTGAGGGTACTTATGTCAGATCACTGTAAAAATAATATGTGTTACCTCCCCTTGATATCTTTTTGAAAATAAACTCAATCATGATTTAGAACATGATACAATCTAAAGTTGCGAGGTGGGGGGCGGGGGGGGGGGGGCGGGAGAACCTAGGTTTCAACCGTGCCAACTAAAGGCCACGGTCACCAGTGGTGTTCAAAGTTTTAGGCCATGCATTTCGTATCTGCTCCATAACTTTTAAACACATGGAAGCAATTTCATGAAATTTCGGTCGTGCCAATCTGGCGAATTCACTCTCCCATACACAGACCTTTTCCTGTCATGGATTTACTATCACTTTAATTAATGGTGAGCCAAGTGTAAAATATTTTTCATTCATACATACATAAACGATTTTTTGTTTCACTTCACATTTCCTTTTCACCATCAATACGTCCGTGGTACTTTACTACATTTAAAAACAAGACCAAGCCTGTTTTTGAAGTATAATACAACTGGCTTTTTAGGAAACCTTTCAGTGTAAAAGCATTTGAACATGTTGTGGCGGTTCACTATTCTAATTTACACGCTGTTTTGAACATTCCGGTATCGAAAACATTATAAAAGGTAGTAGATTAGTCAGTTTACAGATAAAAGATCATGTCCTTCTCTTGATACAGGCATGCCTTTCTAATGCAAATAGGTAAATTCTCTAAGCCCGTGCTTGCGCGGGTTCCCATCTAGTTATTTTGACTCATATACTATTCTGAACAGATAGGCGAAATATCAAATATTTTAACAGTCTAAAACTGCCAAAAACGAGAGGAAAGAATTTGGCTTGAGTGCGGTTTGAACCCATGTCCTTCAGTGAAAATGTCTCTCTCCAACACAAATTAATTGAATTGAATACTTTTAAAAGTGGAGGTAGTGTATTAGGAATCTTATACCTTAATCAATTCTTTACTGGTGTCACATCGAATTTGAGAACACAAGGAAGTAGTTTTAAAAACTATGAGAACATGATGATTTTGCGTTTATTTTTGATAAATTCTTCCGGACCGCCACGGCGGCACAGATATTCATATAGAATATTCCTATGAAATCTGCGATAAAGCTCGAAGCTTACGGATGCAGTGTATATTTCGTGTGGCTACAACCGGGAGAATATGTTTCCAATTTTGACCGGATATACCCTAGCTAGCCACAGACATATTTACTTCCCCTGACGATAACTGCCTTCAATACTCATATGAGGTAAAACTAATTAAAATCAAAGTTAACAAAACAGAAATCTGATGAATTGAGTGTCTTTGAATTTGTTTTTGCAAACTCTGGCACGTTTTGTAAGTCAGCTCTTGAGATTTAGAGTCTAAACATAATACAAAAATACTGTCACTAAGCATAACTAGATAATTCAATAATTAAGAATCATCAAAGTATAACAGTCGCTGCTTAAAATGTTTATTGCTTAAATATGCTTATCTTCAAATCAAACTTAATAGTTGCGTAACCAGGCCAGGTCATGATTGGAACACAAATGAGTAGGCTAGCAGACGATTCACTGCCCTACATAGAACATTAGACAGAAATTTTAAAAAATGAAAATCTAAACTTTCTCTCAACACACAGTAGTTAGAAACGTATTGAATTACTTAATTTCTATATTGCAAAATGATCACTAAACTTCTAATAAATTAGTACTTAAATGTTATTTGAAATGTTTGAATAGATAAAACTATTTGTTTCGGTGGCAGATTGAACATTCTTGGCATTGATAGGTGATCTGTGATAAGCTGGTGTCCTTTGTAACACTAGATCGATTGTGTGACACGTCCTTTAGTTATCTTACATAAATGCCGGAAAGTCACGATAAATGCAGAAAAATGCATAATTTGACTTTTCAAAGAGATGTTTTATATAAAAAAAATAGCCGTTCAGTCTGCTACTCTTGCCCCATGTAAAATTCATGAGACAAACATTGCAAAAAATCATCGTTTGCACACATTGTGCTGAAACATGCAAGAACTTGGAAAAAGATTAAGTCTTTATTTCTGCATCAAAATGTTTTCCTCAGGGGTTGTAATTGTCCATGTGAAATATAGAGATATAAAAATAATGAAAGGAATGAATTAACTAAACTGAATAAAACTGAAATAAATTTAAACAAGTTCAATTTATGGATTTTAAAATTTTCATAATAACTGTTTTAAGATTCTTAGTCAAAATCTTGGTAACTTTGTTTGTATCTTTTATAATTTTAATGTTGTTGACACGCGCCTACCTAGTATAGTCAGTATTGACTTTTGGCAGTAGTAGGTTGAAGTTAACCTTGGCACTGGAAGAGTTACATTGTTAACTGAGGATTGAGGAGCGGTGGTCGAGGGGTTAGAGCGTCAGACTCCCGATCCGAAGGTTGCTGGTTCTAATCCCACAAGAGGCGAGAGTCTCCATAGTCTTAATAAAGGGACTTCAGGCAGGATGCTGCCTTTACGTCTCAACCAGAAACCACAAAAATAGTGGTGGAAAATGGATTTTGTGAAATCCCTATTTCCCAACTATTTTATGGTCATTTCACCCTTACACATCTGGAAACATATTAAAAATCTATATTCTGTTTGAATCTGTTCCATAAAACCTCCAAAAAAGCAAAAACAGATGCTTTGTAACCTGCATCAGTTTGTTGTTTACATCAGCCTTCTCTGATGGGGGGGGGGGGGGTGCACACTGAGAATGCAATGAAAATATTGCTCTATTTTAAGCTGTCAGTTAACCGTTATGGAAGCTGTACATGATAAACTAATTCCATGCGTGTAATTGGCCTTGTCACTTAAAATTATATAGATTTAACGCAAGTAATCGCAATTCACTGTACAGGGTTCACATACATTGGTTAAAAGTTTACCTTTGCGGCATTTTTTCCAATAATGCATTTAAGCCTGTTAAATTTGTAAATTTCTTATCTGCCACTACAGACATATTTTTCAACAAACTGATTAGAAACATACATCATCTGAATCAGAAAATTGAACTCTTTCATCACATGTATATTTTTTTGCTCGTACATTTCATAGTTTTTGCGCAAATCGGTGCCCAACAGATTTTGTTGGGCACTACAAACGCAAAGAAGGAAAAATTTCCACCACATTTTTGGTCCTTTCTGGTTTGTACTCAGAAGGCGGATATCGACCATTAAAAAATAGCACGATATTTAACTTTTTGAGTACAATTATTTGGACTAAGAGTCTCCAATGGCATTTCACAGTCCTCACTTTCGGCGCGAGTACTGGTATGAACCCAGGAAGAACTTGCAAATACTTGCCTGCCTAGTATAGTCAGTATTGACTGTTGGCAATAATTAGTTGAACTTGAACCTGAACCTACTGGTAGCCTAGAGGTGTTTAGCCATATTTCTGACCATATTTAAGAAAAAAAAGCATATGGTTAATTCCCTGATGTCTGGCAGGATCTATCTCCTTCATCATACTTAAATGAATAGAAGTAAATGACAAAACTAGATTCTACATTCTAGCTAGTACTAGCAGACACAGAATTGATGTCTCTGATTCTAGCTGAATTTCTATCTGAATTTTGTGTTGTCAATATTTAAGGGTCCCTGAATGATCTCAACCTGAGACTTTCTTTAAGGAAGATCACCCTAACTTAGTAAGAATTAACAAGAAATAACTGAACATGAATCATGATTTTATTTTATCTTCAAATCCTGTGCTTATTAAGAAACATGTCCTGTTGCCAGTGCTGTCTGTTGGTGAAATCGAAAGTAGCCAAATTTTTGTCATCTATTTTTCAAACATGAAGTTTTGTTTCCCGTACAATCCATTTGAATTTTGAATTATCAACTACTGATATTTATCTCATATCTCTTACTCATTTCATTGTAGTGGTCAGTTTAATTCTGTTAATTTCGAAAAATGACATTAATGAGGGATAAACTCTGTACAAGTAACGCACTAGTCCCGTATTTTAGCTGATAAATCTCCAATGTAGTGTTACCTCCCTTAAACAAATAAATTCCACTAGAGTGTGATTGTCCTCATAAATTCTTCATTTCTTAATAACGTATAGATAAGTTCATATAATAAATAAATGTACCCACTGGTAGAAATCTCATCCATACCACTTATTTGCTTGAATCAGAGACATACATAACATGTTATCTATGTCTCCGCTGGAATTGCAGTGTATAACGCCTAGTATAACATCATCTAGTAAGAGGGCATGTACACGCTGTCGAGAAACGCTGACAATATACAATAAGAGGAAAAACGCTGACGAATTAGATAAAGAATGAATTTAGAAAACGCTGACAACAAAGATATAGTATATTAACTTTAAGGGAGTTCTTCCGCTTTCATCTGATAGTAAAATAATTGATGTATTATAGATCACTATTGATTCTTTCAAAAAGGAAAATATAAGTTGATATATTGATATAAAACATAAAGAGAGAGAGAGAGAGAGAGAGAGAGAGAGAGAGAGAGAGAGAGAGAGAGGGAGAAATAATATGTTTTAAATAGTTGGTCGCTTAAATAGTTGCCACAAGTGGAATCGGCAATTGAAAGTTTAATTACATTGTAAAATTATTTCTCAACTTTGTTCCGTGTATTAATATATATATGTATTATTACTATTATTATTATTATTATTATTCATCTACATCTACATGATACTGCTTCACAATCAACAATTGATTATACTAAGCAGGCACGTTGTCTGGGAATAGCTGTTAAGATATGTTAAGTGCAAAGTTATCAAAATAAAAGAAACTACAAAAGTAAAGTTAAAAAGGTAAAAACAGTGTATAGATTTAGAACTGGTGGAAAGGATGCAGCTGCCCAGTAAAGGTGTCTATACTGGGACTAGCTTGCAAGGACACAGGTAGACCATTCCACAGACGAATACTTCTTTGGAAGAATGAGTGGGAATGATATTGTGTCCTTGAATGTGCTATAAGATAGTTCAGGTTTCTTTGTGGGTGTCAGGTGGTGATAGTCAACCCTAACAAGATTGTGTTGGATCTTATACAAAAAAGTGGCATAGCTGATGTTACGTCTTTGTTCTAAGGTTTGCCGTTTTAGATCCAACAACATTTCGGACACACTACTGGTGTAATTATAATCATTAGTTACATATCTGGCGGCAGATCTTTGAACTTGTTCTAATTTATAGATTAAATATTTTTGCCAAGGATGCCAAACCGTAGAACAGTATTCTAACTGGGGCCTCACATAAGTTTTGTAGGCAGTTTCTTTGACCTTTTTATTTGAGGTTTTAACATTTCTTTTAATGAACCTGAGTGAATTTTTGGCTTTAGATGTTATGTTGTTGATGTGATTGGTCCTGGAAAGGTCTCTATTTATTGTTACGCCTAAATATTTAGCTGCCTCTGTGGTTTTCAGTTCAATACCATGAAGTTTGTAAGGGAATATGACAGGATGTTTTTTTTCGGCTGATTCTAAGGATTTCACATTTATCAGGGTTGAATTCCATGGACCAATCAGATTCCCAGTTTTCAAAACTATGAATGTCATTTTGAAGGGTTTCAGCATCTCGGGTGGATTTGATGGTTAGATAGACTATTGTATCGTCTGCGAATAGTCTAACTTTGCCCTTAACACTGTCAGGTAGGTCGTTAATGTATGAGAGGAATAGGCAAGGCCCAAGGACCGAGCCTTGGGGGACACCTGATAGCTAGGACTGGTAGGCTGTCCGAGTGTTGACCTTCTACCGCAACCTTCTGGGTGCGACCATAAAGAAATGACCTGATCCAAAAAATACTCTCGGAATTAATACCTAATCTCTCAAGATTGAGAAGAAGTTTATGATGATCGACTTTGTCAAATGCTTTGCTGAAGTCCATGACTATAATATCGGTTTGCTGGCCTTGTTCTAAGTTGTCATGGACTTCCTGGGAAAAAATTATGAGGTGGGTTTCACAGCTGTGTTTTGACCTGAAGCCGTGTTGATGTGGACTTAAAATATCATGTTTGTCATAAAAAGACATGATATTGGAGACAAGTATGTGCTCCATGAGCTTAGAGGCAATACAGGTTAAGGAGATAGGTCTATAATTACTGGGTTTACATTTTAGGCCCTTTTTATAAATGGGAGCAATGACGGTATGCTTCCAGTCATTGGGAACAATATCTGACTTCAGGAAGATTTGAAAGATATAAGTAAGGACTGGGGCTACTTCATTATGAAGTTCCTTTAGTAACCTTGGGGATAGTTGGTCGGGTTCCGAGGCTTTACTGGGGTTTAGACCTTTAAGGAGTTTCCGTACTCCATTCTCGGTGATAATGACATTGGGCATCCTTGGATGATTTTGTGGAGTGAGTATTTGTTTACAGGACTGAGCAAGACTTAGTGGCTGTGGACGAGAGAATACTGACTCAAACTGTTTGTTTAGTATGTCCGCCTTGGTCTTGGCGTCTGTGAATGTTTGACCATCACTCTTGAGGGGGGCTACTCCACAATTTTCAGTCTTATTGGATTTGACGAAAGATTAGAATTTCTTATTCGCCCCTGGTTGTGAGTCATTTGAGAATATGACCTTGTCTAAATACAACCAGTATGAGTTCCTAATAACTCGTTGGATTTGGCCTCTAAGATTCGTAAACTTATTTAACAGGGCAGGTGATGGAGTGGTTGACTTTTTGAGTTTGGAGTAAAGTCGATCACGTTTCCTTATTTGGCGGGGTTATTATTATTATTATTTTTTATTATTATTATTATTATTATTATTATTATTATTATTATTATTATTATTTTAGTGAAGGTATTAACAATGAAAGCAACAATATCAACAACTCAAGTTAACAGAATATTTCAAACAAAATTTTAAATATGATATAATATATCATAGGTTGTTATATGAATAAATGCACGGACTTAATTTAAAAATAAAAAAAAAGTTTTGTTTTGTTTTGATGATGATATTGTTTTTATTTGAAGAAATTAGTGAAGTTAATCAAATAATCTTGTCATTTATACAGGTATTAATTGGTATTTTATTTTACTGTACTTTATATTTATTACTCTTCAAAAACCAAGAATTTGTTTGTGGTCTTTATAAGAAAAAACATACCATTACCTAGGAATTTACTATCTTAAGAACTGTGATTTGTTTGTTACTTACATTAACAATTTTAATACCCTTCTTTATCTTTATAAATGTTTTTTTTACTCAACGCACGTGAACCAAGATTTAACAAGAAATTTTCTGTATCAAAGACGTATAGCTGCTGGGACAAATCACCGTAAAATACATGCACTTAATAATTCCTTGTTCAAGCGTATTTTTAAAACAAACGTTGCACACTTTTTGAAACCAAACTTAATTTAAATCATGATAACTAATTAGATGCAGTACATGTACTTAACACTTGCGTCTTTGCTTTTGTAAATGCAAGATGTATATTTATCACAAACATTTATGTATCTTTCTACCCCTCACGGGATATAAATTGGTGACATATTGGGCCGGGTATTCTTACTGTGTTAATTATCATATTATGTACTATGTATATGATGCACTGATATGTAACCATTTGTTGTATAACAAATGTCAAAGTAATGAACGATAAATTTACTTACTTATTATGTTTTTTCTTTTTATTATTATTATTATTATTTTGGTGGTACTCGTTTGTAAAATATATGTATTGCCAAACAGTCGGTGATCTTTTTTTCATTCATAACGCTGATGAATAATACTTTACAATACACTTTTGTATTATGAAACATGTTTGTGTTATATAAAAATAATATTACACAAAAATCAGTAATCTTTCTTTATTTCATCCGACTGGCTCTGGCAGTATCTGAATCACTGACGTCATCAGTGATCTTCAGTTAAATAAATCCATAAAGAGTTTACCAATTATGAGTATACTTTTCACTCAATTACTTAAAGACATATTTATTATAATTCAATTTTTAACTTTATTTCTTACTTCAATGTATGCAAAAATATAGAGCGCCAGCGTTTTCCCTATATATTTCATATCGGCAGCGTTTTCCCACCTACTGTATATTGTCAGGGTTTCGCGTTAGCGTTTTATACCGTCCCCAGTAACAGGATTATCGTGTAAGTGTGTTCGGTATTGTCTGATCACATACTAGTCAATATAGTAAAAAACTCCCCATAAAACTATTTTGATATTTCACTATTGAATTCCACAGTTGGTAAAAAATTAACAGGAAAATTCAAGTACCAGCAACATTACCCGAGGAAACGACTGGGTTATATGTTTATATATTTACATAAGTACAAGTTCAGCAACCATTTTTCATATATGTAAGTGTACATGTGTAACAGGTGATGAAAAATCGTGGCTGGTCCGGGATTTGAACCCACAGCCTTTTGCTTATAGGATGTAGACTCTACCAACTGAGCTACCGAGCCTCACGGTTCTGCCTAATCGATTTATCAACTGTAAACCTGTACCCGGCCACATATACCCCCTCCAACTTTAGAATTCGTCCCGAATTCTCAGAGTCACAGAGAATATTGTGAAACATTCTGAAGGTGCCGAAGCAGTAGCCATATTATAACGTAGGTAATTTACGTTGGGTGCAAACGTAGCAGGCGGTATAAAATCGTGGCTCGACCTGGACTTGAACCCAGGACCTTCCGCTTACAGGGCGGACACTATCAAATGAGCTACCAAGCCACACTTGTATTTTATCAGAACAGCCTAGATTACGCATAAATGTTTTCTGAATACATTTGTCAGACTATTTCAATCGAGACATTCATGTAGGGTAGAGATGTATGTAAAGATCTACAAGATAATCGTGCAGGCCTTATCTAAAGACTCTAGGCAATGCCATTTAAGATACCTAGATTTGGCTATCCCAGCAAACACGTCACTGCTTGAAACAAACAAACAAACAAACAAGCAGTTTTACTACGCTTCTGTATGTAAAACAAGTTCCCCTTAGAAGGGACCACTATTGCCCCTTGTAGAATAGATCTAGCAGCATCTACAACGGTCAACTATATTATGACACGTACCGAATATGAAAGCTTAAGACAAAGTGATTTCATGGACGAAGTACAAGCAGCTGTCTTTCAAGCTTATCCTGAGCACAGCTACTCAGGCAAGCATAAATGTACCTAGGCACATCCGAACAGTTTTCCCATGGTTTGTCCGTTCAACATTCAGTCAGTTAGAATTCAGGTTTTATGCCTGTGAATGATGAACAAAAGGTAGAAGCTATATATAAATGATGGAAAATTAAATTAAAATACTTAAACTGGGTTAGAGTTCAAGTAAAGAAAAAAAAAGAGGGACATATCCTATAACTGAAATTCGTTTGAGATATTATCGCGTTTTCATTGGCTCAAATGCCGGAAGCTTTATCTGAAATCAAAATTCTTGCGCTATCGAATCACATGCCAACATCTTTACCTATCATGTTTTGCAAACACCGGTGTCTGAAATCAAAACATACTTCAACACAAATGACAGTAACAACGCCACATCACTATCATTATGACGATACAAGAAAAATACAAATACATGTTAATTTATCATTATTTTCATCAAATACGCTGAAATATATTTACAACTAAATGAAGTGGAAGTTTTTTTCGTGAAATTACAAGTCGATTAACTTATTCATATTTCAAGGTCACAAAAAGGATACAAATAAAATTAATAAATCATTAGAATAAAATATAGGATGTTAAGTAGAGAAACTCACTTATCATTGCTGCCATTGTTATACAACAGTCATGTTTAACATCTATTTCTGAGCCTTATTGCACAATAGATATACTTTTAGTTAAATTAACCACCTGTAAAACAATTTATTAAAGCTAATATGTACCTTGCCTACGAACTGACTGGATTGATTCTATTTAATTTGAAAAAAATCGATACACTGGGGTTCCAGGCTATATTTCGCTGAACATCATGACCCATATGTAGTTCACAGTATACTTAGTATGAAAGAATATTTCAGTATTGTGTAACTAGATATATATAAACACAATAATCAATAACTGATATATGAAATATACAACTTTCATCAATTAAGATTCAATATCTGTTCCAATGATGTCATTCATAAAGCGTTTTCAATATTACGCAATTATGTTTTTATTGTACTTTTTACAAATGCTTAACATAAAAATGATGCAATTTAATTTGTCCTCTGACGGATTTAACGGTGTCTTTGACTTTAAATAAAAACAAGAAATCCATCTACTACTAGTTAACGTTTTCTAAATTCATAGTTGCAGTAGGTGTTGTAAGATTCTAGACTTGTAGATACACACTGGTAGCAAAATCTTAACTGCTCCTGAAAAATAAAAGATCGTTTGCTCATTGCCGTGGTAACAAAGCTAATTTGTTCTTTATCTATTAACTACTGAGTATCTTATTGGATACAATCTGTTCGGTAGAGGAAATAAAACGTATACGTAAGTCAAGACATTTACCACAGATGAAATCGCTAATCTCCGTTGTGCTCTGACTCTCCGGACAATATTCTCAACACTCACTTGTCTTTCCGCTTTAAGTTTCTCCAATAGAGTGTACACAGCACAGAACAGACCACTTCTCTCGTAACCATTTCTGCACGATAGAGTAATAGCACAATATCACGTGTTGTGAAATATACCAGCCAGTCAGAAGCTTTCAAGATACAAAGTTTTTGAACGTTAAGACACTTTTACCTATATCGTATTAACTTTTTGAATAGTTTTAAGAGGGATCATACATAAAAATGTAAGATACAAAAGGTAGGTAAAAGCATAATAACGACAAGAATATCTTTAAGTGAATTGTTATTTATTCGTATGTTTTATTTGGCCAAAACTGATTAACAACCTTATACTAAGAACTATTTGGTGTGTAGGCAAGGACTTACATGAAGTGCCCTAATACATTGTAATACAGCACTTTCACCAATACAGCTTCAACATAATTATGTTCCCTTTACTGGCTTTAATAAATAAAAAACGCATTTCAATATTTAAGATTTATTATGTTACTCACAGACAATGTACAACAATATTCGGCAAATCAGTTTCACTGATGTACTTCTCAACGTCTTTTATGAAGAGAACGAAATCTGCAGGATTTTCTGCTACTTTTTGGCCGTTTCTCCAGTTTGTGTATTGAAAGTGATAAACCGCTTTCGATTTTCCCTTCAGAAAAGACATAAAGGAGTTAGAACAATTATGATTAAATCTTCTTTGCGCAGCTTAAAGATATGTTTATTAGCAGTAAAGGGTTTATGAATAAGGATAATGTTTGTCTTGGCGGCAACATGATATCAACTTTCAGCATACAGGGTCAAAAGTATACTAGAAAGGTTAAGCGTAAAAACTGATATTTTAATCCATACATTTGCTTTTTTTCTTTTCGTACAAATGAACAAAAACACTAACCAGTTTTACAGCATTGCGAATAATATATTTCTTGCTTACCATCTCAGAGTTTTGAATAAATAATTTCTTGAGAATATATTGCGGTTTACTTTCAAGCCCCAAGCTTGTCACTGTGAAGTTGCCACATCTGCAAGTCTCATTATCTGCTGGTAGATATATACCAATGTCCTGGAAAAATATGATTTTGAATTTAATGTATACATTTAAGTTCATATTTGCTTATTTTTTGAATAGCTCCGCTCCATATAAGGTCTTAAGATTTTCAAAACTAGGTTTGTTATCTACATATATTTCAAGAGAAAACATTAAATACTTAACAAAACGGACAATCATTTGCCTTTCTTCATGATGTTTCGCTTTGTTATATTGTTAAGCAAGAAATAAAACCTACTCATAAATAATCTGTCAAAACGATTTGTTGTCTCCCATTAATTAACAAACCAATTCGACTCAAGTCCTGATCGTCTGAGCACTAGACTTTTCAAATGCACGCAAAATGTAATGGAGAAAACACATCTCTCTATCAGTAAGTTGATTATTAAAATAATGTTTTTTTATAATTACATCATTCTTCGATGATGGAACTGATGTTTCAAGGGCAATAACACAAATAGCACTTTGCTGATAAATCATACAGAGAAAATCTTCCGTCGTGCTCGAGAGTGGTGACTGGGCAGCGATGAAAAAATTACTGACTTTGAAGCTCTGTAAAAACAGTTCAATTTACTGATTGATACTATTTTGAGAGCAGTAATTCATTGCTTGTTTGCTAAATCAGTTTTAAACTATTTCATATTTACATTTATGAAGGAGCATTCTGAAAAGAATAAATCATGAAAAAATGGAAATTCACTACTTCTTTGTCGTGCGTGGCCAGTCAGGTTACATGCCTTGTCGATCTCTGGTATATTCTGACTGTTATTTTTACAGACTTTATCCATATAAACGACCATATAAAGTCAATTTCTTTTTAAGTAGTTTAGAATCAATTTGGTCTTATTATCCGAGAGTCACATTGTTTAGCAATGCATTTACTATAAGTATAAGCGACTCACACTTATAAACACGGCGTTGATAAAGTCGTGATCTCCAGACTTCCGGTTTAGATACAAACGCACACGTTCACGGTCTCCTGCAAATTCATACGGAATTCTTTTAATTGTTTGATAAATGTTTAACACTAACTATAACATGATTGATACAAAAAACAAAAGAAAATAAATACGTAAAACTATATCCAGATAAAAGCCGAAAGTGATCAAAAAGAGGAAACATGATGGATTTTTAAAAAAGAAATATACAAATTAAAATGGAGGCACACAAAGATTTCAAGTACACAAAGTGTATACAGCAGTAAAGAACCTACTCACACTTAAAGGATATGTCATAGAAACGGTAAGGCAGACAGACACACCTAAGTTTTAAGTGACATAATTCCTTTATAATTTGATACCAATAGTTAGATAGCGATGTTATCAACCTTGACACATAAAACGGTTCATACGCGTTCATAATACATTTCGTTAAAACTGTTTCTGAATATTACAGATGGAAACTAATTTTTGACTGACAGCATCAATACCTGGAATGTCAGATTTGTGTCGGGATTTGTCTTGATGCCTCCTTCTATTTTCTTCTCGTGACACTATATTGTCTTCCTTTTCTATGTCCACCTCTTTTTGAAGTGTCTGTAAGAGGACATGTAACTGTCTTGAAATTAAAATGAAATCGTTTAAGTCAGCTAATTTTAGATATCACAAAACACAAGTATCTTGAAGTGTTCTAAAATTTTAAATTTGCACTTTAATCTGTACTAAAATTACAAAAGAAAAGCTTTTATGATAAATATTCGCGGTAAGTTAATTCCAAATAATGAACACACATACCTGAAATCTAATTGTAAACCATTCGTCTGTTTCAAATGCCATGGTCGGAATCCGTTCGACTGTAACCGCCTTACAGTCAAATAATAGAGAATGTACTAGCGCTTTGTGCAGAAAAATGTACTGCTCCTGTATGTTGAGTGAAAGATAATTCAAAACCTTACGCTCCTTGAATTTGTATCGGGTTGGTACTTAACATTTTTCTATCTGTATCCCTTCCTATCTAGAAATATGCCGCTGTCAATGTTTAGATTCGACTATTAACGAGGCAATATGTAAATGATACCAAAGCATCTAAAGTAAATGCTTCAACTAGTAAACGATCTAGACAAAACATAACAAATTATAAAAAATCTCACATTTTTTTGATACGCCGGACAAAAAATGAAACATTTATAAGGTATGCTGCAAAGAAACTCAACTTTTGAAATATCGTTTAAAGTATATATACTGTGGTCTGAACCATTTTGATCCTTTGCATTCTCAATTTGCTGACACAACTGAACACTTCAACCAAACCCTCTTCCATTCCTTGTTCTACCAGAATGTCTAAAGCAATGTATGTTCCACTTCTGCCTACTCCTGAACTGCAAATGAAACATCAGTAAACATCAGTATTAAAATGTTAGTAAAATTTAAAATTTAAACAGTCTCTTTGCAAACTCGTTTTGATTTCACTAAGGCATTGAGAATGTGTCAGATAATAGTTCTCTCTATAGGTACTGTTATAAGTTTTCGCAAGTATAACTTTTGGAATTGGTGTGTTGTTCAAATACTTTCATTTGAAAGTTTGTGAATATCCTAATTTTCTTAGAAAATATTTACACACGTAGCCCTATAAACCAGAAAATTTTAATGGTAATTGTCTTCCAAAGTGTAAATTTAAAGATCTATTTGTAACAGAAATCTAAAGTTTCCAAGCTTAACTTAAAATATACATACTTAGAAAAGGATATAAACGATAAACTATATGCATATCCTTTATCTCGTTCTATCTATTTCTCATATATTTGCTAAACTGAACACAGCTCTAACCTGCAATGGACTAATACAGGACCATCTATGGTTTCAGGTACAGTCTTAACCCTTTGTCTAAACTCAACTAAACTTGTTACATCAGAGGGTACCCCCTTGTCCGGCCATGCTGTGTAATGCAGCTGCGTAATGTTTCTCTGTTCATTTTCCTGAAATTTACATTCCAGGTGGCCATTATAGCTCTAAATCGCTCACCTGAGTATGACTATACAAGACGACAAGTACAATGTAATGGATTTTTCATAGTACATAAAACGCTTGCAGCAATTATATATAATATATATAAATATATTTTCTTCATATTTCTTTTTATACATATTTGTAATTACCGTTATATTATAAGCGTTTTTTCATACATCAATATCAAAATTATTATCCCGTAGTTTGAGCAAATAATAACCCCAAGGACAACATTTTAACAACCGAAGGAGGGGTTTGCAAAAAAAAGCTTTCCGCAAAATATTGGAACTAGAAAAAAAAACATACAGGAGCAGTACATACATGTATTTCTACACAAATAGGAAATAGTAGTGCCAGAATGGTGTTATAGTTTTAATATAAATTTTTACTTCAGAGGTTAAAAAATAATAACTCCAGATGCATAATTTGAATAATCTGAATAAATGTTCACAAGAAAATGCTAAATACCAAACTTAGAAGTCACAGCCTTATGGCCTCTGAGAAAGAAAGTTGTTTTGAGATACACTATTTAATAGTCTAGTAACGTCATGTTAAATATCTGAGCCCTGAAGTAGGACCAAAAGTGACCCAATTGGCAAAGGTTGATAGTGGTCAACTTGAAAAAGCTTTATGCACAATGTTAGAACTCTGGGCCCTTTTGTTTCAGGTAAGGGGATCTTCAAAGATTTTCGTATCTTTATCTCTGTAAAACCTTAACCCCCCGCGCCTTTAGAGGCAAAATGATTTAAAATCAGTTTTTAATTCTTGTTGCCATTGCAACCTGCTATGTGACGAAATGGAATTCTTTGAACAACTTTGGTAGAGCATATCTGATAACTTTTATCAATTGTGACCAAGTGGTTTATGAGATGTTGTTTAAAGCAAAAGTTGAATACGCACGACGGACGACACGACAGATCCTCACATATGCTCACCATGAATATGTTGTGCTCAGCCGAGCTAACATAACAATCGCACTATATCTTAATTGTTTCTTCCAAACTGTATTTGAAAATAAGTAGTTAAATTATATTTGATCCTGTCGACAAGAACTGCTACCGACAATCGTGCATAGTGTCTCTCAATATTCCAAAGCAGTCAGTACAAGATCTTCTACCTTTGATATGGTGAATGTTCTGACAGAGTACTCGGAGAACTCTTCGACACTCAGACATTTCACTATCACCTGACCATACTGATCTTCTCTACCTGCCTCCGGCCAGTATTGTTCACACTTCATTCCCTGCAGTGTTCAAAATTTAGTGTTTTATGTAATGAGAAGATTTTACTATATACCTATTCATGTAGAGTATTATTAAATACTTTAAAACGGCTAACCAGATTACGAATTTAGTATCTTATCATTTTCATTTAGTATGCCTTGCATTTTATCTTTCATGAAGTGTACTACGGCATAACTACGCATTGCGTATCTTGTCTATTCGACGTGCAACAAGCATCGAAATAACTGCATACGACGTACACAAAAATCACATATTGATACACAGTAATATCCGATGACTTTAACTGAACAATCTTACTGATTTATCTTGAAGATTTGTAAGCATCACAATCACATCCGACTTCTCGTGCCAAACCATTCGCCAGAAATTCTTGAAGCAGTCTGTTGTTTTTGCTGTAGGTCCTATTAATATGTTTAGTGAAATTAAACTTATTTTGGTTACAATGGAGACAATTCATTTGTATGTTTTCGTATCCCCTATTTCAAAGAGACATCTTCTATGTTCAGTATTTCCGGCATATTTTGACATTTTATTTGGAACTATTTTCTTGGCGGATTTATTTGTAACAAATTTTATTTCAATACAGTTCAAATAATTAAAGATTTATGGTTGTTTCGGTCATGTAGTAATAAAAGTCTGACACACGTTGGCATTTCATGTAAATTTTTATTCAAAGGAATGATATTAATATGCTCGCCAGAGTCTTGCTTTATATCATTGTCGTTAATTCTTAGAATAAAAGATTACGTGAAATGCAAACTCGTGTCAGGTTCTGTGTATATCGATCATTTAATAATTTCTAAGAAATGTATATCATAATCATAATGTAAATTGTGAGACAACTGATGGATTGATTCTTGTACATTTTTGATACTTATATTAAAAAATCAAGATTAAGCTGTTGTTTCAATGTGTAAAACATAAAAAAGTATATAATAATAAGCAAAAACATTGAAGACAATCCTCGTATACAGGTGTTTATGGTTATTTAACATACAACACTATTCAATATGGTTTTGTGACTGTTCAAAAGAAAAATGATTTACCAATGGAGACGATGTAAGCTTTCTTCCTGCGATAGCCCTTTACAAAGAAATACAAATACTTATTATCATCTACTTTAAGCACGTAATACTGTATGCTTTAATTCCATAAACAATTTTAACTGATCAATTACAAAGCAATATACACTACAGAAACTCTTTACAACGGGGTAATATATAAAAGTGTTGCCATATCCCGGTAATTAATTGTTTCCGACTTTAAAATAGAAACTGTGTACAATGAAAGTGGACCAACAGCCAGGGTATAGCAGAAGTGTTATTTTTTCCGTTGGCTTTTATATTTAAAGTTTGTTATGATCCGGAAGTGCCATGACATATTCTTCTCCAAATGATATTTGTTTCTTACAATTTTGTTTGTTTGTTGTTGTTTTTTTTTTTCTGGAGAAAATTAGATGTGTAGTAATTCATTAACATTTCGGAAACAAAACTCATGATAAGTCTACACGATACATACATTAATATAGCAAGCGTTGATAAAAAAGTTTGGATCACCAGGGATAGTAACTCGTGTATGGTCGACTGAAATAAAAATAATCATACTTGTATAAGTTTAATATAACTAACTTACATTTTCTGGACATCTGTGCATAAACATTACACATTCAATATGTTATCCATCAGTCATCCATTAGTCATCATCATCATTATCATCATCATCATCATCAAGAGACCAAAAGTGGTAGAATGTGTTACTACTTGTTTACTTCACTTTCTCTTTATTTGCGTAATATGATACAAGAAAATATTACACACTCATTATTTACTTAATGAAAAGTATTTAGGGTGAGCCCATGCATCAGGCATAGAAGAAAAGAATGGTTCCTTGCTTTAAAACTATTAATAATTCCCCAACAATAAGAACAACTTACATGTGTAAATACCATTGTATCGGTTTAAGGTAACATATTCTGGTCTTTTCGCTATCTTGCAAACTTTTGTCAAGTCACCAAGTTTAGGTAATTGCTATAAATATTTTAAAATTGCATCAAGATACGGTGTTTTTAATATTTCATTCACCATTTACTTAAACAACAAAAACATTCCTTAAATTGTCATGTACAATGGTATCATTACTCCAGATTTTTAATGTGCATAAGGAATTTGTGTTTTGTTTGTTTTTGCCACATCTGCCATCTGACTCGTGTAATACATGGGTACATAATGACTTTTTATAACAAAGAATAAGGGTGTTAATGTCATGAGAACGACAATACGGCACCTAGATAAAAGAAATGTTAGGGATTTTATTTTGAAACGCTATTTTCAAATAAAGTACCGATTGTAGAGGTTGCAAAAAAGTAACAGGGGTGTAATATTGCAGAAGACTAAACTAATAAGATAATGTAAATAACGTCGTCTAAATAGCTTGAAATTCGTCCTTGAAAACCTGTAACAGTAGACCGGTTATTTTATTTGAAAAAAAAAAGAAAAACAAACAATCACGAATTATCTAAAAAATGTCCTTATTTAAAAATTTCGAAGGTAAATGTTCTACTCTTTGTCTTTCTCTTAGTCATTTGTTATACCTGAAATATATATGACAGTATTAGCATTGTAATACGTATATGTTATAAAATGAAACTAGATTAAAGTTCATGAGATTATTTGAATTGTCAAGAATACAATATAAAAATGCGCTCAACGTTTGTTTTTTATTATTTTCAATTTATATAATCCATTTCAAATTATTATTACATGATGGAAAATATACCTTAAAATCCTTTTCAAACACATCAGCTTCTCTTTTTGTTACATATGAAAATAAATTCATGACGTTCACGCTAAAACTAAAGGAAGCAGTGATGTAGTAGTCTGCTAAATCTCTGTGTTCCGTAAGACTTTGTTGATGAGTCACGCCATCGTCCATGTCCAGGATTTTTGCCTCTACAGAAATCATTTTGCCGTCTTGATTTTTCTCTAAAATAAGCAGCACTCCATATTTATATCATAAGTAATTAAGGCTAAAATAGCTGATATTATTGTCATTCAAAATGGCCAATTGACTGTAAAATAAGATATGTCTTTTATTATTTAGCTTACTTGAATTTACTGAGGAAACATATATTGTAAAAACGCTTCAAATCGATTTACTAATTCTGGAATTGTTCAATCAACTAATCAAACTGTAGTTGGACTACAAATAAGGTTACACGTTCTTCAAAGTCCACCAAAGCTGTATCTCATTTTACAACATGGACTTTGTGCCGTCAAATATATTTCTAAGTATAGGCTTTCCTTTTTCTCCAAGTAGATATTTTGCTTTAAGAAACGACACTTATCTTTGTACCCACCGCAGATAGAATACACAGACTCTTTTTCAGCACCATCAGCTGTCTCGTCATGACTTTCAGATGCTCTTTTATAACTAATGCTGCTTTCAACACTCGTTTTCTTGGATTTTCGGCTGATATTTGCGAGAAAACAATAATACAGACACATTATAGAAAGTAACTGATTAACCTATATATACATGTAATTAGTAAATACACTAAAGCGTTATTGGTGAAAGTATACTACAATAAGTATCACGTTATAAATTCTTTTCAACAATTTGATATTTACATGTATTCCAATAACTGTTTTAAGGTGCTCGTTGTTAACAGTGTGAAAGGTTTTAATGTTTGTTTAATAATTATTAGGCTTAGTGTATTATCATCTAGGTTATCAAGATACAGCAACCAACGTACTGGAACATACCATCTTTTGAATAATACCACTGCTCCAGCGACAACCAGCAATAAACAAACCGTTCCGACAACAGGTGCTATCAAACTAAATGACTCGGAAGTCTGATCTTCAATCAAAATGAATAAATATATCGTTGAAACATACACTTGTATATTTAGCATATACAATCATGAAATTCAGTTAAAATAGTCACAAAGAAGCAGTGTTGCTATACCAGTGTACATTTTTGTAATTCTATTCGTGTTGCAAACCTTAAATCAAAGATAAATGTAAGTAAAGGGATGTTATAGTTTTCTAGTGGGTTCGAGTACTCTGTAAGGTGGGCTGTTGTTAAACAAATCATTGCGATACAAATATAATGTAGCAAACAAAAAAATCAGTTAGCAAGTTAATAATTGAAACATTCAATATTTCTTATTAAGATAAATATGATTTTAAACATAACATCTCCTAATTGCTTTTAATTTCATTTAAAGGATTCATTTAAGATAGATGTATTATACAATTACAATTTACCTGAGCTTTGAAGACATCCGGGTCCGTAATGTTCACTAATACAACCGTGTTTGCACTCACCAGTGTCCTGCATGCAGCTTCCGTTGACACATACGCTGCTACAAGATTTATTACATGTAGGACCGTAGAGACCTTCCACACATCCGTGTATACAGGTTCCGTTTGATTGTACACATAGACTTGAATTAATATCTCTAGAAAAACTACAAGTGTTTGAACAATTCAACGTGCAAATTTGGCCATAATAGTCTCTTTTGCACCCTGTGCATGCGCCTGTTGAAATGTTACAATGTAAGCAGTTACCGTGGCATTTTTCAGTACAATTAGGATGAAAAAAACCACGCTCACATTTCATACATTCTATATTAGAAGAGCAGATCATGCACTTTTCACTTTTAATACAACATCTATCTCCCGAGTAGCCGTCTTTGCAACCATTTATGCACGCACCTGCTTTTCTGTCACAAATAGTTTCGGCACATTGAGGAGAACATTTATCGGTGCATTTCGGACCAAAATATCCAGACTTACAATAGTCACACATAGGCCCGGCATAATTACCAATACAGTCAAAACATTTACCTGAATCTTTTTCACATGTGAGTTTTTCCATGTTGCCTTTGCAAAATTTAGAACATGTCAGGTTGCAGAAATTTCCATAGTTACCACCCACACACTTCGTGCATTTATCTCCGGTAAAGTTTTTTGAACAATTACAGTTTCCTGATTCAATAAAGCACGTATTGCCCTCACAACCTACAGAACAGTCATCCAGACATCTCTTACCATACTTTCCGTGCACACATTGTGTGCAATTGTCAAAAGAATAACATTTCGCACATGTGCCTCTGCATTCAAATGTGCATTTATTCAATAAAGGACCTATATGACTGTCTGTTTCATATCCGTTGTAAAATCCATTTTCGCAATTATCACATTGTTCTTTTGAAGTGCAAGAAGTACAGGTGGCTGGACATGTATCACTACAGTTACCTGTTGTATTAAAATATCGAGGTTTACAGGAAATAGATCCATGATTGTCTGCGGAACAATCAAAGGTTTTAGGACAAACAACATTTTCACATGTATCAGAACCATCTGCGTTTGTGTAACCTGCCTTGCACTCTGTGCAAAATGTGCTTATCGTACATGATTTACAGTTATGTGGACATTCAAGTTTACAGTCTTTGTTTTGTCCTAGATAGTAGCCATCATAACAAGCAGTACATGTTCTGTCATGATTATTAAAGCCACAAGATTTGCAGTTTTCATACGGACACAACTCATAGCATCTTGCTCCTCTGTGTCCATCAATGCATCCTTTGGTACACACATTTACCCATTGTTCTGCATGACATTTTTCACCTGTACAACATTTACAGTTGTCGAAACAAAACGGGTCTTTATCTGTAAAATTGTCATCAAGAAAACTTAAAGGTAAAATTTTGTTGAAAAAAAAAATGATATAAAACTAAAATGAGCTAGCTATAAACAAAAAGATTTCTTAGGGCAATGCAATAAAGAATATCAAAATACAATAGAACAGGGACAATGACTTTTAAAGAAGCGTAATACGGAGGTTAATAAGTTACGATAGAAATTATTATGAAGCTGACTTAATGGCTGAATTTTGATTTCTTTTTTTTTCCACAAAGCAGAAATGTGGAAATTATTTTTTTTATTAGAAAAAGTGGAGATTCACTCGCAGTTCTGGTATATTGTTTTGAAAATAACCTTTTTGATGTATGGAAGTGTCTAATGAACATATATTTACCTAATAATACAGAGCCTCCGGTGAGCAGTACACAGCACAGTAACCAAAATAATAAAACCTGTAATAGACAGTGTACTAATGTTAGATTTTTTTGCGTAAAATCTAAACTTTGCTTTAAATTTTAAACTTTATTTGGTACTTAAAGAGGGGTAAAATTATATATTTTGTTTAAACACGAGAATGAAAAGAAGTAAAAAAATCCTCACAAAATCCGCCACCAACAACAACTACAAAAAGAAAAAAAAAGAGAAAAAGTAAAGTTTACCATTATTCAACTCGTTACACGTAAGTCTAAAGTGCTGTGTGAAGTACGTTTCCGGATCTTCGACTGACAAATCAGTAAGAACATGTACTGCTGCAATGAGTAATTTCAATCATTTTCTGGTAAATCTCCGCAAAGTATAAGTGACTTTTTTACAAATTGTCTGCTGCATGTTCATTCACCTTTTTCGTCTGTTTTGATAACATTGTGGGCGAAATCTTTTTTTTTTCAATTTGCACTCATAAGTTGTGATATCTTAATGCGCATTTTACTTTGCCATGGGAAATCCATTTATTTTTCTGCTCTTTCGAGAATTTAGATAGACTTAGATCTTCAATAATATAAATCGAAAGTAGAAGTTTACGGAACAGAGTATTCCAAAGCTGAGTTAACTACCGCCAAGTAGGCATAAAGACAGCACCAATAATTACGTAATATATTTCTAATCATTCCATGATAGTTGTATACAAAGATGTTTTTGTACCAAAGTAAAAAGATTTCTGCATTTATTTTCTGTATTCAGCCATGCAAAATAAATCCGATACACTTGTTGATCATAAAATAACTGAAGGGGTGGAGCTAATATTCTGAAAAGGTAAACCTTGTTTTCGAATGCTATATTTGCAAAAACTACTGTGCAATATTGCAATAATGCACATTCTAACACTATCTACATTTCACCGACAATTAACAAAAAAGAAATTGAATATTATATATTTTACAGAACACAAACGCACGACCGTGACGTCACTGCGAACGTCAGTGTTAAATAGTTTACATTCTTGCGTCCCTCATAAATATACGTACGTGTTAGTAAGAATGGAAATAGATTTTGAAATCTGCGTGATATACCGTGGTCTATATCACGGTTTCTCGTTCATATGCATAATTATTTAAATAGATTTTGAAATTTCCGTGATCTACTGTCGGATATATCACGGTTTCTCGTTCATATGTATAATTATTTAATCACAAAGGCTTACAGCGAACATTTCAAAATCTATTTCTTAGGTAAGTTAATGCACAATCAGGCCTAAAAATCTAATTGTTTGTTTTTAGTTTCATGCTTCTAAAATAGAAATGTAAGGTCAGAAAAAAACAACAAAAAAACATTACAAAGCTGGTTGATGCATTTCTGTTTTGATGTTAAATTCTTTTTTCTAGTATAGGAATCAATAAAATAGATACATGTCAAGGAAATTTTACTGCGACAGAGACGCTCAACTAGGCCAATTCTTAAAATATGTAAAACAATGGATTGTCTTATCCTAAAAATAATCCAGATTAGGAGCTCGACTCAACAGAGTAATTTTTAACAATAATTTTGCGAAATGAACACTACAAAGGGCAGTGTGTTTAAAAGTGCACACATGTTTACATCGACGTAGTAAAGCTAATTGGCTGAAACAGGTGGAGTTCACATACGCAAAAAAAAAAAAAAAAAAAAAAAAAAAAAAAAAAAAAAACGGTTTTGTCATACAACAAGGGTGTGTCTTGTATTGTCTTGACTATGATACAAAAGATACATAGCATTTCGGTACGCAGTATTGAATTTAACCCGCCCCGCCCACTCGACACTAACGAATCTCGTATCAGTGTGGTTAAATCTAATCCCTTGTGCCAGCGATGCTAAATATATTACTTAACGAAATATTAATATCCGTTTGATACTGGATCTTTCTTTAAAGCTAGACAGCACATTAGCCAGCAAGCTAAATTGCGATGCATTTATATTTACACAAAAGGAACAACGCGGACTTACCGCCTGATTTAACAATCAATTTACTCGAGCACACGGTACTATCGATTTTAACATATTTTACTTTTGTTTTTAAATTTTCGATTACGAAAACGTGGATCTTATCGAGAAAATTTATAATTCATTTCTGAGGCGAATTTCTCGTGCGCGGAAAAGTACTCTAAGTACATGCTTTACGGCAAGCTCGGGCGTTATCCAGTGCATATAAGCGTTTATGCTAAAATGATTTCTTTCTTGTCACGCCTACTGCTTACTCTCTATAAAATTTTTCAGGTATATGATAAAACAAACTTACAAAATCTTTAAAAGAATAAGTAAAATAAAACAAATACTTGCGAGTGTTAATAGACCTAAACAGTTATTTGGCTAAACAGTTATTCTAGTTAATAAAAACACGTATAAAATCGTTACACAAAGCTTAATACAACAATATCAATAACATTGGCACAATCAGTTACAATTATCGAGTAAAGGTTTATGATTCATTTAAACACACATTATAATATAGAATATTCTAACCTTCTCGTAAAGGAAGATTACCCCTTTTCTGGATTTCGTACAATAACCACCTTCCACTCGAGACCGCAGAATTGGGACAGGGAATCGCCCACTTAGATAGGCAGTGCAGGCTCTGCAACTCTGGAGAGACAGGCTCAGAAATACACTATTTTCACGATGCTTTTGATAATGAAAGATACATGTTTTACATCACTTACATGTTGTTGACAATTTCGCAAGATTATAATCAACAAAAGGATAAGTAGAATTGTTGGTTTAATAATGTCAAAATTTAACAGGTCTCTGCTATAGTTACAGAGTTATTCAAAGAAATGTTTTTAAACTCACCAGATATGAAAAGTGGTTTTATCCAAATCCTGTCTTTCCTTATTTTACTTTGCACTCATTACAAGTCTACTATTGTTCATTTCTTAAATACCAACGGCCAAGTAAACTTTATAGTCTATTTCAAAAAGGAGCTCAAACGACCGTATTCTGTTTATCGCATGTGTTAAACATTTACTGTCTATTGTGTTTTATGCAATATAAGCCATATTAAATGGTTACACGTTAATTTAAACGGGAGTCATCACATCAAGTGAGGAATATCCTAGACACTTTTGAAATACCTGATATTGTCATTCTTTTCTTTTGTCATTTGAGGCACTACCAGAAGATGTTCTTATTTTTTATCTGCCTTGTATTTTTGAATAACCCCATGTTGTAAAATATTTACTGTGGGAGATATCTGTCTGTCTGTCTGTCTAATAACACTAAAGACGAGGTCTTTTGAACACAAAGGTCGAGATGAAATAACAATTCGCACTATTTTGCAAAGTTATTATACACATTAATCACAAATTGTTTAAAATATGCTTTTTTATCTGCAGAGAGGTATAGACACACATTTAATTTGAGAGAATTGAAAATTGGTAATTTAAAATTATTAATTAATAAGGAAGAAGAAAATGTATTCAATGGAAGATCTGCATGGTTCGAATGATAATATTATACAGATTACTACGACGCATTTTCCAACATTAAATGTTCGTGCATTACAATTTTAGTGTAAGCTTACACTTTTGTACCCTTTAGAAAAAAATCAGTATAGTTTATAACTATGCAAAATGTGTCTATTTGTATTGTTCTCGTATGGTATTCTCTCATATATGCAACTTGCTTTAACAAATGATTGAAAAAAGACATAAAAAAGAAGAACAAATCAGAAAACTAAAGAAATAAGTCCCGCTAAATCAGTTCAGTAGAGACTGAAGAGACTGTCTGCACAATTCTAATAATACAACAATGAAGTATAAACAATGCTTTGCAACAATTTTAGTACGCGTGCACAAATTTACTTGTTTGGACTACATTGTTTCCAGTTTTGAGAATTCTCTGGTTCAAGATTAGCTAAAAGCATTTAAAATCATGAGCACTTTTAGTGTATCTTTGGAAAAAAATAAAAAATCAGAACGATTGTATGGTAGAATGAAGATATTGTGAAGGAGACTAAATGATTTTCGTCATGATTTCATAAACAAAGGGACATTTCGTTAGACAGACATTCGTGTTCTAAATAAAATAGATTTTCTTTCTTTTAACATTTCTTAACATTTTAACATTTCTTTTAACATTTCTTCAGGAATAAAAACTCCTTATATCATAAGCATTAACGATGCATCCACGCACAGTTTTCACATAAGATATTTCGATTTAAAAAGAACGTGTACAATATTCTTAAAATCAATTATAATGGTAGCGCTGATTCGATTTATATCAGTCTTAAAAATGAAGTACATTCTTCTGATTTACATGATTTATAAACACATTTCTACACTTCGCTGCGTTGTCAATATTGATCTTGGACATCTTTATTCATTTTGAACAAAATCATAACTTTAAGTCAATTGTTCCGCTTCTTTAAAAAACAGCAAATGAAGAAAGAAAAAATGATAGTAGTCGCATCACACAGTATTTTTTCTGTTTGACAGGTAGACATACAAAGAGTACAGCTTAGCATACTCAAGCCTTCAACATTTCTTCTGTGAATATCTATGAATTGATAAGAGAAACAAAATTCTTTCGTGTTTGTCAGTGTATTAAAATTTTATAAAATCTAAGTTTGAAAACCTTATTTTTTATTATTTGGTTCATCTCTTTTGTTTTCCTGGCGTGACTTGTTTCCTGTCATGTACATCTGGTATTGATCATAAATCGTCTTTTTGACGGTATTTGACCATTTTTTCACTTGAATATTGTTAACTATAAAGAAGTAAAAACTCTTGCATTCACAGTGTGTTTGGTCACATATAGCATATCAAAGGTTTCCTTATCATGCAGGTGAGGTTCAAGTGGTACCGACTAAAGACAAATATGATGCACGTACACTATCTATAAACTAATATTTCTTTCATTAATAAAGGTATGAATAATATCGAATGAGGTGGACTCGATAGAGTTGAGAATATAAAGAATACTTCGCCTATTTTAAAAATTCTACAATTGGATCAAATATAAACTTCTCTGTTCAAACATGTCGCAAAAATAGTTAAAACACTTGAATTGATAGGGGTTAAACAATAACAATACGTTGCATAATATAGACGAGTTAAAAACTTAAAAGTGAATAAGTGAAAACCTCAAATCTTTTAACGTAGAATATAATACTATTCTGACGGAAAAATATAACTGTGCATACTTCAAGGTATAGAATTTTTTTTAATATTAGGAATAGTAACATAAAACTTTGCAAATTAGCCAATCAACGTTTTATTTCTAACAATCAATACAAACACTTCATCATGTAAAACAATTTTTACAGTAACAAGGCGCAGAAGTTGACAGGTATGAAATCTGATTTCACAAGGTCAGTATCGTGTGTGGCCTCCATTGGCGTTCAAGCAAGCACGGCAGCGACGAGGCATAGAGGCAACTAAGTTGGCGATAACTGCCTGTGGAATGGTGTTCCAGATGTTGACCAATGTCTGCGCTAGTTGGTCCAGCGTGAGAGGTTGGTTACGTCTTTGACGGAGGCGTCTCTTCATCTCATCCCAAACGTGCTCAATTGGTGAAAGATCTGGTGAAACAGCGGGCCAGGGTAAGACACTCACGTTTTGGTGAGCCAGAAACCCGGTAACTACACGTGCTACATGTGGCCGAGCGTTGTCTTGTTGAAACGCCATGTTACGCCCTTGACGTTGAAGAAATGGCAGCACGTGGGGTATGACAATCTCATCTCTGTAACGAACACCCGTTAAATTGCCACGGACAATTACAAGCTGGGTCCTGCCTTGAGATGAGATACCTCCCCAAACCATTATCGACCCACCACCACCAAAACGTTGACGTTGAAAAACACAGGGATCCAAGTAACGTTCTCCGCGACGCCTGTATACACGAACTCGTCCGTCCGAACTTTCTAAGTGAAACCGCGACTCGTCAGTAAACAGAACATTATTCCAATATGCTCTTGGAAGCCTTAGATACTGTCTGCACCACTGACGTCGACGTTGTCGATGACGTAAGAGAAGAGTAGGACGTATCGCAGGACGTCGTGGAGTAATGCTGTGCTCTCTTAATCGGTTTCTAACAGTTCGTCCACTGATAGGTCTCAAGCCAGGAATTGTTCGTGCTGTTAATGTGGCCGGTTGAAATCGATTCCGTAGGTGTGTAAGCCGGATATAATTGTCTTGACGGATTGACGTCACACGTGGACGCCCTGGACGTGGTAGATCACGGACGTTGCCACGTTGCTGAAATCGTCGCCAAAGTGCTGATATGGTGTTTCGGTGAACACCAAAACGCTGCGCAACCGCATTTTCAGCAATGCCTGCTTGGAGCATACCGACGGCACGTAGGCGATCATTTTCTGAGATGCGTGGCATTGTCTTCAAAGACTTAAAATCCAAATGAAGGTGTTTTTCTGAACTGCTGGGTAGCTCACTATAATTTGACGGTTAAAATAACTCGAAACAGCATGTACGAGGATGTTAACATAAAGAAACACGTAAAAAGCGCGACCGTTACGGGCTATAAATTTTGCACGTGCAACTCGCGAAAAGCAGTATTATTGAAACAAGATTACCTTGTGAATTACACAAAAGAAATCTGCTAAAATAATTTTATACCTAATAAAAGATATTAAGTATTTTAGTGTGCACAGTTATATTTTTCCGTCAGTATATTTCTTCTAGATCCGACACATTTCAACATAAAAGCAAGTATCAAAGACAACTAAAGGGAGGTTAAAAGGTAGTTAAATAAAATAGTATAAATATGATTTAGATATATTACTTTACTTCGTCTTAAGAATGTTTTTCTTGCATTTTCTAACTCTAAATTGATTCTAAATTTCCTGTTTCATTCTGTTTTTCTTCTTTTTTTTGATACAGCGTTGCTTTTTTGGGGTAAAATGATAAATTCATGCTGATGGTCGGTAATTATTATACTTTTATTTAACTTAACCATTTTTACGAATTTTTGCTAAGGCCAAATTCATTTTTCTTATTCTGTAGAAGCTCTTTGAGATTTTTGTACATCGAAGACTGTTCTCGTTTCTATCCCAGAATTTGAAGAAGAGGGCTATGGTGACCATGGATCGCTGACCCGAGTAGTTTAGCCGTGAGTCTGCTGTTGAGCAAACATCAAAAGGAATATTACAAATTGTAAATTAAAGATTTTCAAAGATCATTTATCTCATACAAATAGAACTCACGCCCAATTTTGACCCGTGGGAAATAATTTGAACCAGCGGTTTGTTATGAGATGTCAAATAGCTCAGATGTTCGTTCAGACAATGTAGCAGAACCAGAATGTCTGTCAATTTGTGCAATGTTTTATAGAGTGCTACAACTTTTATAAAGAGATTTTTATGAGATTTGTCATGAAACAAGTCTTGCGGTTTAGAAGAAAATGTCAGTTTGTCTGTTTTTTATTATTTTTTTTTATTTTTGGCTCTGGTGGCCTATGTGTAATGTAGCAGAACATTTTAATGAAATTTAGGAAAGGGGGCATTTACGGCATACTTTGGATTTATAGTACAAATGGAAATTAAGCCAAGCATCCATTCAGTGCAACGGAGTAGAACCTTTTTTTGTGTTTTCAAAAGGCGAATATAAAGAACATTTCTGTAAAATTAGATTAAAACTGGATTTGCGTTTTGTTATCTGAAGCAAAATGTTGCCATTTTTAAGCGCTCTCGGCATTTTGTGCCATTAGAACCATTAGAACAACTTTAATAGAGGTTTAAACCAACAAACAACAACAAGAATATAAGGGGGATACTGAGAGCTTTATTACTTTAAACTAACTATAGCTCCAACTAAAGATGCGCAGCGCGCCAAAACACATACTTAAGCAAATCAGTTATGCGCATACATAGGTAAATTATTAAAACAATAAAAGCATGGATCACACTAGTTTCAGCATATGCGTCATAGAGCAAGTATATATTACATAACAAAGCACAGGTAATGTATAATAAGCAAATTATTCTGAGTTACGCAACATTATAAAATACATGTGACCCTCCGATAATAATAATATACATGTGGACATCAATACAAAGTATCGTCAAGTATTACCTAGTGTAAATAAAAAAAAAAAAAAGAAAAAGGGAGGGTGTGGAGGGAAATTTACAAAACATGCATTATGGAGAGAAGCGCGAACTAAACTGACCACGGTCAGTTAGGTAACTCTCAGAGACCCCTGCAACTGGTCACGTGGCGGCAAAGAGGCGCTGCGAGGGGCGCTGTTATTTGAAAGTCTAAACGAAATTAAGAGACTTAATTCTATTTAAACCAACAAACAACAACAAGAATATAAGGGGGATACTGAGAGCTTTATTACTTTAAACTAACTATAGCTCCAACTAAAGATGCGCAGCGCGCCAAAACACATACTTAAGCAAATCAGTTATGCGCATACATAGGTAAATTATTAAAACAATAAAAGCATGGATCACACTAGTTTCAGCATATGCGTCATAGAGCAAGTATATATTACATAACAAAGCACAGGTAATGTATAATAAGCAAATTATTCTGAGTTACGCAACATTATAAAATACATGTGACCCTCCGATAATAATAATATACATGTGAACATCAATACAAAGTATCGTCCAATCCCAGTAGTAGGGTAGGGAGAAGTAGGAAAAGGGTCAAAAGGGTTACACATTTAAATGGCCTGTTGCATACGGCGTATAATTTGAAAACGTGTATTGGCGTCGTTGTCTATATAGGACTGGTAACAGGAAGAGCGCCAATCACCTAGCAACTTAATTGAATCTGTAGGCAGACCGATTGCATAACAAAAACTCGCTCCTCCCCTACGAAAGCTGTGACTGGCTATCTCGGAGGGATTCACACCGCTGAGAGCGAGGCAGTGTCGGACACGGGTTATAAAAGCTTCACATGTCAAAGGCAGAAAATGGCCATTAATTTTGTAAACAAAAGCCGGTCCGTCTAAATCTGCCCCTTGAGTAAACTGAAAACAATTAAAAATTGCCTGAACTGGGCACATAGCATTAGATTTTAAGCGAGGTAAAGGTAAGTCGAAAATGCGGGACTGAAACTGGATAACTTTACTCCACCTAATATGAAGCAAGGCACCCCATGGGAGGAATTCAACATCTCTCCTCCTGAGATGTTTGCTGCTGTCAAAAAGTTTAGGGAGGACATTACTTTTTCTCAATAGGCCGTAAAACATAGACAAACACACAGCCCAAACAGTGGCATCAAAGGCTAACGATACATCTAGATTAGATAGAATTTTTTTGTAAGAATTCTGGTGTTATAGGATTTTTACGAACAACAGCGTCACCCAAATGACGTCGTATGCCTTTAAGAGTGCAAGTGAGAGCAAAATTATTTGTAAGGGGACTTGGGAGGTTCCACTCCTCATGAAATAAACGAATTATATTCAAATATTGTTTAACAGAGTTATACTTTAAAGACCTGGCAAGGTAAGCTGCATAACGGCAAATAGTTGATGAGGTTGCCGGCACAGGGGTGTACCCGAATTTACAACAAAAGTCTAAGTAAGATTTCCTATGGGTTTTGTACGCTCTTTTAGTCGAGTCCGCGAAAGCACAGCTTGTATAGAATTGCACTGCTCTGTCCAACTCGGCTTCAAGCCCACCTGTAATTAAATATAATAACCAGAGTTATTCATGTGATGTAATAGTCTTGCAAACCCATTCTTTTCATGTAACCTGCTTACACTGTCACTAAGAAAATTAGAAGAGCCGCTATAATAGACTGCTTTAAGTCGAAAATTGAATATTGCAGATAACCAGAACACGCGTCGCAGAGAATTCATAACTACAGGGTCTTTACTAGATCCTTTATTAATAATAGCACAAGCTGCTTTATTGTCACAATGGACAAACACTTTTTTGTTAGCCCAGAAAGGGGCCCATCGTATGGCGGATGGTTCCAGTGACATAACTTCCAGGTAGTTAATAGGCATTTTAGAGATTTCTTCTGACCAGGGAGTATATATAAAGTCTCCATTATAGAACCCACCCGCTGCTATCTTACACGAATCGATGCTGACGGCCGTTGCTGAGCGACATTCAATCATGGGCATGACCCCATTAAAAACGTCCATGAACTTTAGCCACCACATTATGTCTAATTTCATCTCGCGGGTTACCACAGTTCTATGCCAGGCAGATTTTAACTTTGTTGCCCGCTCAAAAAGTCTTCTCATATGAAACCGTCCGCCATAGATACATTGCGTAATCCAATTTAATTTTCCCGCGAGGCTTTGAATCTGACGTTTTGTAACTTTTTTCATGTTGATAAATTTCTCTAATAATGTTCTTATTTCGCTTAACTTTTTGTCGGGAACGCTTATTGTCATTGATGTGGAGCACAAGGACAGACCCAAGAACACAATTTTCTGAATTGGTCCGTCAATTTTGTTATAATTTATAGCAAATCCGAGTTCCCGTATTAACCTTAATAGGACGTTTAATGCTTGTTGACACTCATTGTATGATTTTGCAACTATGAGGAAATCGTCTAGATAGCAAACCATTGTTTTAAATCCTTTATGCACCATAATTTCCCGTACTGATTGTGTTATTCTATTGAATATTTCAGGGCTACGCGAAGCACCGAATGGGAGTCGTTGATCTACCATGTAAGTGTAATGGTTGTCACCTGTAAAACGCCACTTAAGTCCTGTCGCTTTGACATTTGATGGGTGTATCTTTACCGATCTGTATGCGGAAGCCAAATCCACTTTAGCGAAATAACAGTTAGGTGTCACTAAATCTACTGCATCCTGAATTGATTGATATTGAAATTTGTTAGTGGCCGCGAAGTCATTAAGAGAGGAGGCAACTGGGCGGCTGCAGTCATGAATAAGTCTCACTTTGTTCGAATCCTTTTTTGGGATAGATCCAAGAGCAGACACAATATGGGGTTTTTTATCCACTATCTTATAATGGCCATTAACAAGTTCACTTTTGATCTGAGATTCAGATCGCGCGCGCATATTTCCGGAAGTGGCAGATTTATAGTTGTCAACATCAACGGGTTTTGTAATATTATTTGACTCTACTATGTTGAATCCATCTTTAATTCCCGCTAAGATAAAATCGCGGTCACAACATTCTTGTGGCAAATTATGTTTCCAGGCGTCGTAATTGAGTGACGTAGTGGTGTGTCACATGGATGCTGAACTGTTGTTCGTCGGTTGTGGGGCATTTGGAGCAGGTGCGTGTTTGGCAGGTTGAGGTTTGTGATGGCGGTAGCGGCAGTTAACACCAAAAGGGCAGGATCCTTTCGCCTTAAAAATGCGGCAGTCCTCACGCGGTTGTAGGGGTGTTCCCTGCCAGCCCGATGCCTGGTTTTGCCGTACGCGTTTGGGGGTCAGAATTTGTAGTTCCATATGTGGTGAAAAGGTTCCCCACTGGAATTGATGTTCTGCTTGGAGCTCCCTATATGTGTGGTCGAAGTGCAGTACACTGCTCCATTCGTAAATTTCCGAAAACTCAAAAATTCTTGTTGTATATGCTAAGTAATACTCAATATTACTGCGGTGGATTTTTCCTGTGGCTAGAAGATGGTTGAGAAGCCGCATATTAGCAGCTCCCCATTCCTCAAGCAAGATCCCAAGATACGGGTGTTCTTCCTCGGTACGTAGTACCAGTGTCTCCGCGTCGCTCGAGCCTGTTCTAAGTATGAATTCCTTTCGTCTGTTTTGACGCCTTTTCTTGGATTTCTCTGTAAGGAATTCAGTTATGTGTGTAGCTTTCTGTGATTTTGCTTTCAAAGTTAGAACAGTTCTGGGGTCCATATAATTAATGTATGAGTCTTGCGTATTTTCACCTGGTACGAAATTATTTGTAAGCAGCAAAGTATCAAGTGTCTTACCTGCTGCCTCTAGTACCGTGTCATTTGCTGACGATTCTTTGTCAATGATGATGGCACTTTTGTTCCACGAGTTGACTTGCTCCATGATGAGCTTGATGGAACCTAGAGGTAGTCCAATTGATTTAAGGTCCGCAACCTCCACCAGTTTCAGTGCCTCCTTCCTCACAAGTTCTTCCTGGCGGAGACATTGAATAACTTTTCTCGAAAGTCCAAGGGTCTTAGCCCATTCATCAAAATTAAACTCCTCTGTATTCACAATGTCATTATTTTCTACACTTGGGTTATCCGATTCCGGCATTTTTTATTTCATTTACTATTGATTTTATCCGATTCGAGGAAATTTACAAAACATGCATTATGGAGAGAAGCGCGAACTAAACTGACCACGGTCAGTTAGGTAACTCTCAGAGACCCCTGCAACTGGTCACGTGGCGGCAAAGAGGCGCTGCGAGGGGCGCTGTTATTTGAAAGTCTAAACGAAATTAAGAGACTTAATTCTATCTCTATAAGAAATATGTATGTGAAAATTTTGGAAAACGAACATGCAGTTTATGAGGAAATGTCATTTCATTTTTTTTAATTCTAGTCATTTGCGGCCCTAATATTCTAGGCAGCAGAACGGTTTGAACAATTAAAAAGGAAAAAAAAAAATACAACAACAACAACAACTTTAAAGTCTGATGAAAAATGGTTAGTTTGGACACGTCATTTGAAGTAAAAAAAAATGGTGAAGCTCTATTTAAGTCCCGGGAATCACTAAGTACAACTAGTGAGGACTTTAATAGAAGACCATTTATGTCGCGCCACGACATTTTGTTGAACTTTGGCGTCAGTCCGAGGAAACTATGCGAAAACGTCACGTACTGTAAAAGGTTTATTGGTACTGTCACTGCCAAAGTAGTTCGGATCGTATTGACGTTATTTACATAACGTACCTAAATAGTTATATTCCTTTTTAAGTGAAAACATAATTCTTTTTAGCTCGAGTGACCATATGCAACGGAGAGGAACCACTTGAGAAATTTAATTTAGTAGAAAGCTACCAACCGGTTCTGTTTCTAAATTTATCGCCTGTTTGTCCTATAAAATTTATTACAGCAAATAAATTAAAACTTTATCGTTTGTAAGACAATGGTTGAAGTAATGACAGAGCTATTAAACTAAAATAAAATGACGTAGGCAGTAGAAACAGATACAATGCAATCAAAATGAATAAAAATAGCACATCATTTAAACAACAATTTTGACATACTGGCCTTAATAACTAGAAGATTGTAAATATTCTTAAACATCTCATTGCCGCTCCATCTATGAGTAATAAGGTAGTTAGAAAGATCGTTAATTTTTTTACAATATTCCGCTCGCATGTCTTTATTTTTAATTCAATTAATATAAATCACATGGATGTTTCCACTCTATAGCTTTCTTCTGGTATAAAGTCACTATTTTTTTACAGAAATGCTTAGTCTCGAAAAAAGCTATTGCAAGCATACTGTTTACAGTACAAAGTATCTGCATATGAAATAATTATATTAATAAGCTATACTGACATAAAAAGACACTATCCATTTCGAAGCTGCTGTTGTTCAAAACACAAAGGAAAATCTGGCTTGCGTTTTTTAATATTGATATTAAGTAAATTATCAATTTTTAAGATATACCATGTAATAAAAATCGATGTGAAAAGAAACAATTTGACAAAATCTAAAATTGGTGAATTGGTTACGATAACAATCCAACTGTAACTTTTGTTTGCGTGGACAATTACTGCATCTCCCGGGATTGTAATTGCAGCCATGCACAAAATCTGCATATTTATCTACGCTATTAACATCGAATAGTTGTAAGTAAGATCAATTTTTTGAGTCAATCCATATAAATAATTCAGTAAATTAAGAGAAACATATCAATGAATAATGTGATAGATAGATACATTATAATGAAAATATCAAATTCCCAAGTAACTTGAGAAATATATCGAATATGTAAACCAACATTATAAATGGTCTAAATCTATGTATAATTACGCTTAAAAACTTAAGCAAAATTGTTGGATGATTTACTTTTGATTTACAGATATCCGATGATTAGAAATAGATATATATATATATATATATATATATATATATATATATATATATATATATATATATATATATATATATATATATATAAATATTGAACTCGTTGAATTTCAGTTGCCATGCTTGATTTTCTGAGACATTCAAGCAATCTAGAATATATTTGATAAGAAAAAATTCTACATCAGTTAGTAGAATACCTGCATTATTTGAATATTAATATAAAAAGGTTGCTTCGACTCAGCCTATGGTGTTCCTTAACCTCCATGTTTTTCATTTTGATTATCTCAATTTACTTCATTAAACAATATATGCATCAATCTAATTCTCAAAGTAATTCATCAGTACAATAGTATGTACACATGGCACTTACCACATAAATTAAGATGTGTTCTATTTAGCACACTCATTCCTTTTTCCTCCTCTCTATATAGTGCTTAAACAAATAATTTAAACCGATAGCAAGGGCAATGCTGAAGACATAAAGTAAATTCATTTTTTAGAAATACTGTATCTGTACGAACGATGCATAAAAAGAACGTTACACATGAACAATGTGTAACTTACCCGACAATTTTTAACGCATAACGTGTGACGTAGCATGACGTAGCTTTATGTCAACGATGCATCAGAAATCATGGCGGTGCATGGACAAGCTACGTACTAAAATAATTTTAATTTTTTTTACCAATTAATTTGCAAATTCTTGCGGTCTTATTAGTGCAAATTAATTTCTGCGTATCAAATTCATTCGCCAATATAGCGACAACAAATTGTTCTTGAACATTTGCTGGGTAACAGTAAGATGCTCCTTTCTCTATCGAGGAAAATTCGAACGACACACTGGGGGGAAAAAGACTGGTTTGCCAAAGAGATTTATCTGTTAAAAATCAGGTGAGTAAAAATACGTATTTCGATTTTGTCGTATGTATTTGACAATATGAACATAGCTGCTGCCATTGTATAAAAGAGAGTTATAATAATTCATTTCGTTATCTTATGTAAGGACATGGTATAATGTTTTGTTTTTTATTTGATAGTTTGTTTCTCTTCATTCTCAGACTTTTTATACCACATGGCCCAAAAAGTGACATTATTATCTATAACTAATGAATTATTTGTGGCGTTGGAGTTTAGTTGTAATCATGAGTTTTGATATAACGCAGAACAGTACACTTCTCTCTTAACCATTTCTACAGTACAGACAACAGTCTTTATAAGGCACAAAACAAACCTACCAATGCGTCATCCTACAGCATGCATAACAGTTACTGTACTTCTCGTAAACATGTTTTGAAACACCGTGTACACAGTACCGATTTCTCTCATTTATTTTAGATTCCAGCAACTATAGTTAACAATATACAAAACTCAAACAGAATTCAGCTTTTTTTTCAGAAAATACTTTTTTTCAAGACTGAATCGGTCAAAATAATCCTGAATTTTCTCGCATCCTATTTAAATGATATCAAATGAATACATTTTAGTGTCTACTGAATGAAAGGACTGATAAATACTAGCACCTCGTCGCATTTTAGCAGATAGGACCTGAATTTTCAGTGGGCGGGGCCGTTGCGCATTTCATTCCGCTTGTGTTTTTATATACAGACAAAGAAGCTAAGCAAACAGTTCGACTCCTCAATGACAAAAGACAATTTCAAGCTCATGTGTCGTCTCGGACTCATGGCTGTAGTCAGAGAACTGAAAATAGATGACACGTTAAAACAGTTAATGTGGCATTTGTCGATCTTCTCTATGCATCGGTTTGGAAAGACAATACCTACAATAAAGAATGTTTAAGAAAAAAATCATGGTTTCTACACATCATAAAACCCCTACATGCCAGAAGGACTGTTTGTCAGTTTTACAGCCTAATTAGTGTGGTGATTTATCCTAAGTAATGGTCCTTATCAACCTATGTTTCGAAAGGTATTATTAATGGATTGTATATGTAAACGATGCTATTACAATAATTTTTAGATGTCATTATGTTTTTAGTAAATTATCAAAAGGATTGTTCTCCAGACAGTGACATACTGTATGTGTAGAAATATTCGCGGGCTTCAAATTTTCGCGATCTTCGCGGTGACATTCGATCCGCGAATTCATGTTTAGCGCAAATATTTTTGCACCAATAATTTCTTAATAGTCATATTTTCGCGCTTCTATAGAACAATGCATATCAGTGTGTTATATGCTTTCAATACATACGATTTCTTTTTAATATTTACTGAGTAATTGTGTTTTGTTTTCCAAGTTTTTCATCAGTTAAAATCGTTTATGTTTGTGTTGTTTGTATTGTTTGTTTAGAAAAACAAAATATGATCTGATCAGATGTCAAGACGTTTATGACGCAAACTATGAAAGATTGAAGTCTCATTCAGTGCAGTGTAAAACTTTGTAAAACTGTGAAAAATCGTGCACGTTAACGGGCATTCTTTTGTTTGCCATAATCTGTCCGCTAGACAATGTCTTTGTTCTGTACAATAGCGTATTGTTTGACACCAGGTATTGAAAATAACATTGAACTCTCACTATGACTGCAGTAAAAATTATGTAAAATGAATGAAGGCTGTTTGCGAAAACCAGTGCCTACTCCTGACTTGAAATGTTTAAAATTAGTACTAAGTTTTACCTGGCGCTTGTCTTCTAATCCAATGATCGGTACTTGTTTAGAACCACAGGCTTCTAGAGTGTAATTTCCAATGGATTGAAGACATACGAAAGTTAATACTAGTGCGTGAACAGATATGTATTGTTACTGAAAACATCTCACCAAACTCCAAGATAATTACTAGTACATGTACTTACCGCTAAACATTGTATTTTGACTCGTAACATCGTCTGCATTCGTCCGTATTTTAAACTATTCCAAAATCTTGTAGGAGTAATTTTCCTTATTTATTTAACCTGAGCAGTCTACGCGAATTTATGATTTTCGGCAGTCATCTCCGCGAATTTAAAATAGCGCGAATATTTGAATAGACCCCCAAAATGGACATTTCCGCGAAAATTTTGTTAACATGATCAGATTTATGTAGCTTTGAATTTTGCTTTAAGAGATATACACGACAAAGGATTGCATGTTGTATTTGTTGCTCAAAGGCAATAACTATACTTTCATTACAAGGAACTATATGTAAAACGTTAGGTACATGATTAAGGTGGTGTTTAACTTATCCCATCATTCTATATTCCTCTACATCTTGGAGTATTATATTTACTGATAAATGCTCAACACAAGAATGCATGCACCATACACATTAAATATATATCCTCCATGATTTAAATACCGAAAGCCAGTGGTACAAATTTTGAAACATTTATAATTACCACTTGTTGAATGCCTTTAAATCACAAGGTCAGAGGCCATACTGTCAGTATAGAGGCATGAATCATAACAGTGATCTTTATTTGATAAACACAAAACTGATAAAAATTGAGTTTATGATCCATTGACAACGTCCTGTGCTAGATGACATTTCTCCTCTTTTTTATACGCCCGCCGAAGTCGGGTCGTATTATGGGAACACCAATGGCGGGCGTCTGGACGGCGTCCACAATGATGTCCGCTCTCTAATTCAAACAGTTGTTGTCCGATGTCCATGTAACTTACCGCTTATGTTCATCTTGATGAGACAGCTTGTCGCGTGCGATACTCGAGATTCGAGGTAAAAGTGAGAGCTTAAATATTCAAAATATTTATGATAGACATTTCCAGCACATAAACTTCTCTGTTCATCGCAGGAATTGAAATTCTCTGACACATTTGTTCATCTTGATGAGCCAGTGTATCATGCGCAATACCAAAGTCCATATCTTGTAGGACTGTGTTTTATCAACATGTTTGTCTTAACTATTCTTATAGTTACAACCACAGTCTTTGATATTTTGTCAGTAGACTGATGTTGTTGAAATGGAGTGCACCGTGCATAATCCTTTAAAATTAATAGAGACTACATTCTAATTGCACACAAATATAAAGGACAATAAGAAAAGAAAGTGCAGAGTACAGTACTCATAACTCTTCCTGGCTTGGATTTTGAATTATTTTCCTTTGTGTTCTTCTTCATTTTTCTAGGGCTTACTCAAATTTATAAAAAGGACCCCATTGAAACTGTATACAGCGTTAAGGGACATTAAGCAGTGCATTATGCAAAACGCAAAGTTTTTTTCTGAAAGACAATGTTTTTTAGTTTTAAAATTATTTATTTTACATTGATTGGGAAGCAAGTTCTTGCAACTTATATTAATCCCTCTCGATGACTGGGTTCAAACCAGTACTCGCGCCGAAAATCAGGAATGTAAAAAGCCACTGGAGACTAACCCCTCGACCAATGCTCCTCTAAGAACAATTGAATAAGTATAAGACAGCCTTTGCTGATAAACATGATCCCATCAACATAGGCGGCTTTCTATTAGCGCTTATGGGCATTCTAGTTTCTTTGACGAAGGTATGAATAAGAATTGAACAACGTAAGTTCGATAGAATGGAGGATAAGAGGACTAACTCATACCTTTGTGAATTCACCAATCGGATCAAAAAGGAAAAGTTTTGCATCTAGGTTTTAATATCATATAAATGCGTTGTTCAAATATTGGAGTAAATAGAGTGAAACAAATTTATGTTTCTAATTATACAAGAATAAGTAAGAGTGGAAAGGAGACAGTGGCATTAAATTGTTTTATAGTCCACTTTTAGAAGACTGGACAAAAAGCTTTGCCATTTCCTTTTGCCAAACAGTCAGTAGGTCGGTCGGACAGTCGTTCTGTAGAACAATCAGTTTCCGATCAGTAACTGAGAACGCGTATGCCTACATATTTTACACATGGTATGTAGCTTAGGCATATTCATCAAAATACGCCTTTTGGATTAGGCTTACCCAATGGGTCGCACTTAAAGCTCACACTCGCTCCCAAGAAATCAAGAACAACTGAACCCATGACTTTTACGCTTTTCAGAATGGTTGAGCATAATGAGTAGATGAACCCAGAACTCTATTTTTAAACTTTCTTGGTCAAGTTTATAGGAGAAACTTTAGTATTTCCGTGTAGTGTGCATCAGAAGCAATGGCTTTAACATTTGTGCTATAAAAACGTAAATGAAAACTGATATTGGTCAAACAACAGATCAAACTACAAGATATTTATAATATTAAATCTTTATTGCTTGTGAGTAGCATGGACAGCAGTACAAGTAATGACACAGCTATTAATCCAAAACAAAATGATATAGGCTCTAGAAACAGATAAACAAAATTATTGAAAGGAATACGAATACGAAACAACAGTTTTAACTGCAAGACTGAAAATATTCTCTAACATCTTCTTGTCGCCGTATGAAAATGTGTAAACATGTGATGACATTATTTTAAATTATTTTCCCTAGAATTCACGATCAACACTAAACAAATGATCTTATCTACTTAATAAGCAGGACATACTACTAATGACGCAAAAAAACCTCTCTTTACCTCGCAACTACTTTTCGTTAAAACATAAATGGAAATGTGGATGAAGAGCTTCATTATTAATTAATGCATTATCAAATGTCTATCACGTATCAGAATGAATAAATGAAGGTTAAAGAGACAATTAACAATTCAGACATTTGCCTATTGGTTTAAATCTTTTCATCACTAAGCATGGCACAAACCAACATGTTACGTATTTGTTTGCTTGGGAAAATGCTGCATTGAGGGATTGTAATAGAAGTCAAAATAATACTGCATATTAAAAACAAAATATATTTTCCATATTTAGTAGTTGTAAATAAGAATGATACCTTTCGAGTCATTTCATATAAGGAAGTAAGAGAACTGAGAGAATCAGATTATTAAATGGCTTGATAAAAATAGAAGCATTAGTATGAAAGTAACAAATGCCTACGTAACGTGAGCAAAGTATCAAAATACATGTATCACCATTGTAAATGGCTCAAGTCATGACATAAATATGCTAAATCTTAAATAAAAGGTTAGTGTGATTTACTTTCGATTTACAACTTATCAGATACTGTAATATCATTAGCAATTTATAAAACACGCCTTATCTTATTATGACACAATATAACAGTAAAAACAAACCCCAATAATTCAAATATAACATCATGCGAGTAATGTTTAAAGGGCTAAATCTGCCTTTGAGGCAAACGCAAAATACAGCTGCATAAAAGTAACAACATAAATCAAAGTCCTGATTACGAAATTATGTATCAAAAGACAACTGAAGTCTTTCCCAAGTGCAGGTTTATCCAAAACAATTTCAGACGGCGAAGTTCGAATACGTGTTGTATGATTCCAGATAGGCAGAGATACATTGACAGCAAAAAATCAATTGCTCCTGTAAAATAAATGTTCATTTTAAGCTGCTTGGCAGAAAAAGAATTACCTATATCACAAGTATTTTGATGATTATTATGTAATATTTTTACAAAATGATATTAAAAATCTGACAATGATTTTAACACATTAGCTATAATAGGTCAAAGTCTCACAGGTCTAGCCGTTTTATCAGAAAACACACCCCCCCCCCCACCGAAAATCTAGAATCACCCTTCAAATCTAACGAGTCTACGCCAATAGAATAATCCATTAACTACTCATAGGTGATGAAAATCACGTTTTCGGTCAAATTTTTAATTGGTCTGTTAAAATATATGTAAATCACTGTATCTGCAACAAATACGTTTACCATAGAGGAAACTGCTAATTTCCGTTGTGTTCTGATTTTCCGGACGATATTCACCACACTCACTTGTCTCTCCGCTTCCAGCTTCTCTAAGAGTTTGAATACAACGCAGAACAGCCCACTTCTCCCGTAACCATTTCTATAGTACAGACAACAGTTTGTAAACAAGACAAAATATCCATACCAATGTATCATTACCGTACAGTATGGACAACAGTTTGTTAACGAGACGAATGCATCATTCTACAGTATGGACAACAGTAGGTACTCTACCTTTCTGGTTACCATGTTTGGAAACACTGTGTTCGGATTTCTACTCTACCGACTTCTCTTGTTTTAATTCAGCACGTTAAAATATAAGATCTTTTATTTATCAGAATAAAAGTTAACTAAATAGTTTCCATGGTTTTACTGATAACACTGAACATACCTTTTTAAGTGAAGAGAACATCAAGCGTGATTGTGTATATGATTTCATATGGGTATATTTATGAGAATAGGACTCAGACGGTTGACAAGAAAATATAACAGAAGATTAAAACGTTAATTCTAATGAATCCACAGCTTATATTGTACAGACCAGATAAAAGGAATTTCATGTACATAGATCACCGATGAGGTTTCTAAAAATATATAATTATACTGAACAAGATAAGTCCTTCTTCAGGAATTTACTTACAGGCAATGTACTACAATATGCGGTGTGTCATTTTCGCCGATATATTTTTGGACCTCTTTTACGAAATGGACGAACTCTGCAGCACTGTCCGCTACCGTGCTATCGCTTCTCCATTTCGTGTATTGGAAATGATACACAGTTTTCGATTCTCCCTTTAAAGCAAATCAAATAAATTAATGTATTATTTTTGTAAAAATAAACATGGTGCATTTTTATGTAGGTCAAACACAATTTTATAGCGACAAAAACAAAACATGCTCTTTGTAACACTTCGACATAAGAACGTGACTGGACGACCGAAAGTTTGAATGTCAATAAGACAATTAATCTTATCGGTTTGGTCACTGAATATAAAAGAATAACATTTCAAAAGCAAAATGCTTCATCACACAAACGCTGCTAGATACATGTACATCCTATTCGACAAATACTTTAATAATATATTTTTAATCGCTTTTCGTTTACCTTTTTGGCGTTTTCAATAGATAGTTTCTTCAGAACATACTGCGATTTGTTTTCAAATTTCGAGCTTGTCACGGTGAAGTCGCCGCATCTATAACTCTCATTATCAGCGGGCAGATATTTCCCCACGTCCTGAGAAACACAAATAATCATTAATATGATGTTGATTCAGAGTGTTCGATGTTTTGAAGTACGATGATACAATATCTAAAGCAATTAGAATAAAAATACATTTTGTAGTTTGGCTAAACCCACATTCAGAGCACACGGAATGACAGATAGTAAAGGTGTTTAACCTTATCGTCGCAATAAACGTGATACAAGAATTAGTGAAGCAAATGAATGTTAAGGCAGTTGCAGTATGGCACACATAAACATGTAGTATTTAAAAACTAGCCAACTTTTGGTTTTGCGCTGACAAAAACTACCAAAATCAGTATCTCTGTTATCGAAGCTGGACTTCTGTTGTCATTGTCATTCCTTTCAATGTCTAACAAAGGCTTTATCTAAAGGAATTCAAAGATCCCTATCTTCGCTGTATTTGTTAACATACAAGGCTAATCTATTTCCACCAGGTACATTGATATTTGAGAAAGGTCATAAAGATAGATAAAAATTATTCATGTCTTAGCAAATTAAACAAACGGACGGTCACATAAATAAATGATAATTACACTCCTTGATGACGTTTCAGGTGATTCTAGTGAGACAACACAGGAAGCACTTTGTTGATAGATCATACAGAGAAAGTCCTCCACCGTGCTGGGGAGTGGTGTCTGGGCAGCAATGAAAAAATTCCTGGATTTGAAGCTCTAGAAATAAAACATATGCCACATTAAAGTGCTAAATAAAGCAAACTGTTTGAAACTGGTAACTTGTATTACATAATATGTGTGACCTACTCTACAACTGACCGATGATTTACTGAATATCTATCTTACAGGCTCATTTTCTAAAATAAAAAAAGGACAATAGATAAAAAAACATAAAATGAAAGAAAATGACCATTGATAAAAAATAAATAAACAAAAATGAAATAAAATAAAAAAGAAAAGAATTTATCGTGCATTGGTAAAGCATGACAAAAATTGATATTGCTTTTACTTATATCAGTTTCCATTATAATTGCCTTTTGTTATTTTAATCTGTCATATTATGTCGCCCTGCAATATGTCCTGTATTAGATTATCCTCAAGGAATACTTGAAATAACAATTTCTCTGTTAGCAACATCTTGAAGAAATCAAAACTAAAGAAAGAGCATATGGCAATGTTGTATTACTTTTGACAGCGATGTTGCAACAACTCGAATATATATTACACAATCATGTTACAATAAAGTGCACAAAATGTTGTATTCAGTTCGTAAATTCGTAATGTGATCATCATCATAACATTTTCTACATGCAGATCTTTTAAGAATGTATGTCATTTTTAACAAAATATTTCATATTTTCAGATGTATATGGATGTATCTTTAATCTCAGCTGCATAACAGTAGATTGAAAGTATATAACTTACGCTGATGAATACAGCATTTATAAAGTCGCAATCTCCTGCCTTTCGGCTTAAAAACAGGCGGACTCTTGCACGATCTCCTGAAGGAAAAAACACATTCAAGTCAAGTTATTTACATGCTTGCTAATAACTTGAAAGAAAAAAATATGTTTGAAGAATAGTATGTACTAAAACATTGCCCATACCAATAGTCAAGTTAGACGAAGAAAGCAGAAAGCAAAATGAAAAGAAAATAAAAAGGTTTGGAAGTTCTTTATTGAAATTGATACCTGGAATGTCGGAATGGCGTCGGGATTTATCGGGGTAACGCCTCCTATTTTCTTCTCGAGACACAACGTTTTCGTCTGTTTCTGTGTCAATTTCTTTTTGAAGTGTCTGATAAAAAATCCATTTTGACAAGTTACAGTTTTACTTTGATTTTCACAGTTAATGAATAGTTACATGCATGTATTGATTTACAAATCAGTTGTTTCTAACATAAGAGACATGAGTAAATGTATCATAATGTTTGGTTTATCATCAATAAATAGCGTTTATAAATTTAACAACGTGGTACTGTTTATTTATATACTTTATAAATCGTTTACCAAGATGTATTTGTTAAATGTATTGACTTTTACGGATAGCTTTTTTGTTGATCATGACAAAAAAGTGGAAAAAGCATATCAGGCAAAACCACAGTACAAAAACACAGGTTCCCTATACACAGAAAAAAGTAGAAAAAGAAATGGCATCAATTGTTTTATAGATAAAACAACAACAAAAAAGAAACAACAACAAAAAAGACCAGAGCTCATGAAGTAAAATCAGCAGGAATAAAAGAGATTGGTCGAGTTTCTACGTTCTTTTAAAAACTCCCTTGAAACCGCCATAAGCTCTCAAACCCCTACCACTGTCGTGCAAACAAAGAGGTAAGCAAAGCGATCAACTGTAGAAGGGTTTATCACCAAGCAGGCAAAGCGCTGCAGAATATAAAGTTGGTAGCCTTTCTTTTTGAATTTACATATGTGTTTTTTTTTCTTTTTTACAAATAACGTGGAGAAATTTATATTGATATTTTTTTCTTAAAATTACAAATCAAATCTCCTTAAAACACTGGTTGAGAAATACCTTGTTGTAGTAGTGATTTTAAACTGCAATTATATTTTTGACTTAAATCTGTGTATCGGCGATAAAATTTGCAACACGTTTCATGTTAAGTTTTGGTGCCGTTACCCCTGTTTCAAAAGTTTTTTTTTCTGTTATGCAAAAACAGCGTTAAAACTGTAACTTGTCAAAATGAATTTAACATTGTTACAAGCTCTAGAAAGGCGATCAAGCTATGAAATGTAAGTCCCATAAGATGTAGCGCGTGGGATATCACCATCTAAAAATGGATAATTAACAATATTAAAATCAAAATCATCTTTTTATCGTACAGTTTAGTAGTGACAAACTAATTTTCAATAGAAAGATTTAGATCAAGAAAGTTTGTTTGTTTTTCTGAAGTGTTTGCTTTATCAAGCTGGAGTTCATTTGGATATACTTTTTACAGACCACAGACGGAAAAGCGTTATTTTCTATATTTAACAAATCGTCAAGATACCTCGAGGTGTTATTAAAGGCTGTAAAAATGTCATCTTGTTGTTCACTAGAAAGATATAACATTGATTTTTGATCACGGATGTATAAAAACAGATCAGCAACAATGGGTGCTCAATCAGTTTCCTTGGGGATGACCACTACCTGCTTTTAAATAGAAGTCCAAAAATCTAAAATGAATATTATCTAGCAAGAAAGAGAGCGACTGGAGCTGTTTTTTTTTTCATCGGAACTGGTGAGCTTGTCCTCTTAATAAGTTATAAGGTTGTGAAGTGAAGAATGTAGAACAATGATAAGCTGACAAAGAGAACAAATGGACATTATTTGATTTAAGATCATTTAAAACGCCAGCCGAGTTTTTTGCCAGTGGTTTCAAAATCCTTTTTGCAATACCTTATAACATGTTCTTTTATGGCTATAAGACAAGATGTTAAGTGAACGGATAATTAACAATTAACTTGTTTTGCATGAAATGGAATTAGCGATAAATCTTGCTTTATATGGTGTTTTGTGTATTTTAGAGAACCGATACATTGTAGGTACTTAATCTTGTTTTGGTGCAACACAGATTCTTAATTGTATAATATGTAAAATCAATGGTAGGATACTACGTCATCGGGCACCTGTTTTATGCTCTCCTGTGCACCGAAGACTAGCTGGTGTGCTTTGTATTCACGTAAAGATTTTTTATAATGTAAAATTCTAGTTTAGGCCTGAAAACGGGTGATTTTTTTTCTTTTCTGAATGCATGCTAAAAACACTTGAACCCGTTTTCAGGCCTAAACTAGAATTTTACACTATAATAATTCTTTACGTAAATACAAAGTACACCAGCCAATATTCGGTGCACAGCATGAATTTTTACAACTCTACAGCTTTCTTATTGAAAAAGACCATTTTACCTTTCAAGCGACGGATTGTTGACCAAAAAAATGGTCCGCGAGAGAGCATAAAACAGGTGCCCGATGACGTAGTATCCTACCATTGAAAATGTGTGCAGAAACAAAATCACTCTCTGATGAAAATGCCAGTGTATAAGCATTAGTACTATTTACCTCTTTAGTTTGAATAAAAATATAATTTTCCGTCATACAATAATAACATTATTTCCTGCCTTATCAGTATACAAATACAGATCTGACATGAAAGTCTTTAATTCCCATTCTCAAATGAGGAAAGTCAAAGCGAGGTCGAGCTGATGATAAAGCTCTGTTTCTTTAAATTTATAAAATGACAAGCAAGTGTCAAATATTTTTAAGATTTGTCTTTTCAAACTAGAAAGAGCATTAGGCTTGGCATGCTCTATTTTACATAATCTATCACAAAAAAGCTTAATGACTCGGCATTTCCTGCATGCGAGTCATTAAAATAAATTTCCGTTAGAAAGTAAAATATGGATTTTATAGTCTTTAATAACATGAAGATCCTCAGTAACGATATGACCTACAGCTCGGAGGTAAAGACGTGTAAGGTTAACATATCCAGCATTGGTCGCAAGATACATTTGCCGTTATTACGGGCAGCTTAAAGAGCATGTTTGTAACATACCAGAAACATTCTTGTAAACACATCGTCTGCTTCAAAAACAAGACTCTGGAGTCGCTCGGCTGGAAGCGCCTCACAATCAAATGTAAGAGAATGTACGAGGGCTTTGTGAAGAAACTTGTACTGCTCCTGTATATAATGTGCACAATGATACCTTAAATGCTAAATATCCATCCTCTTTAATTCATTTCTATTGTTCTACCTATTTTTTTCTTTTCTCTGAAATATGATTCTGAGTTTGATAACTTATACCATGCTAATTCTTATATGAAAATACTCATTTTGAAATCAAAACAATGTGCAATAAATACCCGTAATCAATCGAAAAAAACAAAACGATGACAGCATCGGGCATATTGTCATATATCCACTAAATAGATTTTTATTTCCAATTTCCATACAAACATGCTTATATTACAACAACACTGTTTACTAAGAAACTGAAACAATACGCAGAATTGTAGATTAAATGAACATTTTGTTTTTTTACATTATTTAAAGAAAATGACAAAAACATATCAAATACGTAAGCACATTACTGTTTACAGAAAAATGTAGTGGAAATCTGTGTAACATCAGCTGGATGCATTTCTTACTGGCAAGTCTTCAAACAATTCAATCCTGAGAGACTGATGACATTTCATAGTTAAGATGAACAAAGCTATGTCAATCACGGTAGCAAATAGAAAAACCGTCATCATAGAAAATCAGAGAAAACATACATTTCTATCGACAATAAGATTAAATTCAAACAATCTGGAAGGTCTACTGTACAGAAAATTTGTTAGATTTATCAATGGCATAAAAACTTACTGCAGTTTGAACCATGTTGACCCTTTGACCTCTCATTTTGCTAACGCAATTGAATACATCAACCGAATCCTCAGCCTGGCCTTGATCTGTCAAAATATCTAAAGCTATGTATGTCCCAGTCCTCCCAACTCCCGCGCTAAAATGTTTTAAATGAGAGTATAAATAATACACATGTGCTGATTTTGCAAAGGTAGTTCGTTACATAAATGCCGTTAAATGCCAATTGTCATATTCTCACTTTTAAGCGACATGAAAAGTCGCATGCCTGAAATAATAAAATATGTAAGGGAAGTAAAAGTAATAGAAAATTTTCATATGAGGTCATGTAGAAAGTCAATCGAATGTGCACAATGTGTCAGTTTCATACGTTTATTATGTTTATGCATGTATATATAATTACGTTTGTCTCCGCACAACCTCGTTCAATGTCTTTTCATCATTGTTGTAATAAATGCGTTAAATGTGTAATTCCATATTGCATATTCATTTACTAGTTGATATACATTAGTTAGATTCCTTCTAATTTCGAACATTTATTGTCAAATAACAACAATTGATGATAAACATGTACAGTAAGAAAATTTTGTTGAAACTGTTAAATAAATTTCAGAAAATCTAAACAAAGCCTACCTGCAGTGAACTATGATAGGACCATCTAGAGCTACAGGCACTGCCTTTACTCTTTGTCTGAACTCAATCAGACTTGTTACCTCAGATGGTACTCCCTTGTCTGGCCATGCCGTGAAATGAAGCTGTGTTAGGTTTCTGTGCTCTTTACCCTAAAATGTCCTAGTATTTTTGTGAACATGTTACGAGCTTCACTTTAACAAAATACCTGTTGACTGTGAATTAAGAAGTTTTAATATACAAAATGAAGTCTGTTTTGCTGAGCTATCTAGAAAATGTGTAAATTGTACTAGTATCCGATTTTTGACAAATCACACAATTGGGGACGAAGAACACGGGATTGGTTAATTTCAACTGAATTTACCAGATTTTATTAATATTTTGAATATAAACTTATTTATTTGCCTTCAGTGAAACCTAATATATTTTAGCAAAATAACCGTTTTGTTCAAACATTATTCCATTTTGTTTTGTTTAGCGGTGTATTATCCAAGCAAATTTTGATAAATATTCTACATACAAAAAACATTTAATGTAAACTCACACACATTTGTGATTCTAAAACTCGTTACCTTTGATACGATAAATGTCCTGACGGTGTACTCCGCAAACTCTTCAACACTCCGACATTTCACCTTAACCTGATCATATTGTATTTCTGTTTCGGCGTCCGGCCAGTACTGCTCACACTTCATTCCCTGTAAAGATAACGGTTAGAATTCGAATACACATTCATTTTAATGTCGTCAACGTTTGTGGAAATTACTATTTTAAACATGTAAATACATTTGGAATAATTATTTGAGGTGCTGAGCAAGACAATGAGTAACAAGTCTATTGTAACAATAAAGTAAGCATTATAATGGTGTCGCAATATTTAAGATTCTTGGCTATATTCAAAAACTTGTCTCTCCTCAATCTGATACATCAGCTTTACTTAAAAGATTAAAAATTCTCTAAATATTGCTACTACAAATGAAGTTATAAGTCAAACTTATGCCTCTCACCGATTCCTCATGTAGATTGGTCAACATAACAATCACGTCCGACTTCTCGTGCCAAACCATGCACCAGAAGTTATTGAAGTGATCTGTTGTTTTTGCTGTAGGTCCTGCAAGTCAAATTATTTTTTAGATACTTCATAAAACAGGACAAAGTCGCTGAATCCCGAACTTGTAGGTGTAGAGTTTAAAGTTACCACTTACGCAAAATGCAAACAGAATAATATGTTTGTTAATCATATCGCTAGAATCGACAGTTTGGTGTTTTTTTCCTTAGACTAAACATGTAAACAGTTTCTCTTTGCATTTATTTTAACTACTTGTTTGGATTTACGATTTGAAATAGGTCATGGAATATAGAAAATACAAAACAAATATTTTTGATTAAGCTGAAGAAACATAGCAAAGTTTACCAAACGAGGCGATGTAAGCTTTCTTTCTGTTGTAACCCTAGAAAAAAGAGAACACGTCCATATATACGTCTTAACATTATACTAAGTCTTGTATTTTGTATTACACGTTCGAGCTGATACAAATCCGCTTTTTACGTCACGGTTATTATGAATTCATTCTCGAGGCTGTCTACTTGTGATTTTTTTGTTTTTGTTTCGTTTTTTTTAGAATAAATGTTTTAAGAAATACGTTAATACCAAAAAAATACACAGTTATAATATGTAATGGACACAATCACGTAAAACAGTAATTGTAAGCGATACTGCATTCTAAATGAAATATGACCTAAGAAAAAAACATTTTCTTAAAAGAAGTAAACTTCTTTCATGTAGTACAAGAATCTTCTGGCAAAGTAACGAAAATATGCTGATTAAAATTTTCAAAAGCACTAGACATACATCGATATAGCAAGCGTTGATGAAGAAGTTTGGTAGACTTGGGATTGTAACTCTTGAATGATCAACTGTAATTGAAAAAAAACAATCGCTAGTGTTTCAGTGATCTGCACCACATATGTCGAGCAACACCCGATTCTTTCACATAGAATTCTTGTTTATAATACATGATACCTACATTCTTTATTCGTAAATTAAATAAGTAAAAGTAAAGTATATAGAAACGATATATATAGATTTTTTTAAAATAAAACTAATAAGACTGATTTACACCATAAATTGTTCGTATTAGCAGAAAAACTAGACGTTAGTTATAATAGCCCGTTATCTATTATAAGAGCATTCTTTAACAATTTCTGTTTCTGAGGATCATATAAATGAAGGTGTGTATGTTAACGTTAAAACTTACATGGGTAAATACCATTGTATCGGTTTAACGCAATGTTTTCCGGTGTTTTAGCAATTCGGCAAACCTTGGACAAGTCATCAGGTTTGGGTAAATTCTGAAATACTCAATGGGAGATAACTGCAACAAGCTTACCTACACTTTCAATGTGCATACATAAATGCCATTCTCTGTTTTGAATAATGTTTGATTCTTTACATGCTTTGTAAGCATGACGAATGAACGATTCAAATTCAACAGATGCAATCAGATCTCTGCAGGTATGCAATATGCTTATCGTGGCTTTAAATAGGTTTAGTAGTTGAATAAAAATTTGCAGTGGATTTGTCAATATTTGATTAAATAATTGTAAAGATACAAAGTAGTATTCTAGTACTGCGAAAATGTTTCTCACATTTAATGCAACATATGGTTAATCTTATCTGAATACAAAACGTAGTTTCCGCACTGAAAAAATAAAGCAGTGTTGTAGAATAAATGTGTTTATTTTTGCCTGTATTAGAGTGTTAAGTTTCAGACATACTCATACGTTGTATACGTTAGATTATCATAACGTCAATCGATCGAACAACGGGTGGGTTTGAATCATAGTATTAACTACAAAATGGATTTTAAAGTAAACAAAAAAAATCATGCTCTTTGACCAAATTACATATACATATTATAAATAAAGATGACAGACAGCCTGAGAGAGAGAGAGAGAGAGAGAGAGAGAGAAATAATAAATTTAATTACTCATGTATTTTTAGACATTTAAATGTACTATGAATGAAGTGTGATACAGACAGACGGATAAAAGTACGCGTGTTTTAAGTCATAGCCTGACTGCAAAAGAGGTTCGACGAGACAATTATGTCATTTTCTTATTTTCTTAGTCGCTAGAGACACTGCCCGATTTAAACTTGTCGAGATATCTTGTCTCGTGATGATCCGACTCTTCAGTGCGTTTTGGACTTTTCAAATTCAATTTTTCGTTTCAATTTTGATCTTTATGTAAGAAATGTCTAGATACCTTGAATTCTTGTTCAAACAACTCCGCTTTTCTTTTTGTAACGTAAGAGAACAGATTTGAAACTTTCACGCTCAAATGAGTTTTGTTACAGTAGTCATCGTCTTTGTCCTCTCTATTTTGTTCGCCTATCACTATATTCTCAACACCAACAACTTCTGGTTCAATATCAACCCTAAGACCAGATTGAACTTTTTCTGAAAGCAGGAATTATCAGTATTCAAAATAAACGAATGTTTTATCAAAAACAATGATAAGGTAATAAGTCTGATATATAAAATGGTGGAATAAGAGAGTACATTTATATAAAGAAAGTTTATATTGTAACAAACGCTAACATCTGATCTAAAATGCAAAAGAATTGTATTAACTTTCCATTTTTTATTCGTTCTTAGGATTTCGCAATAATCACATGTTACAGATGGTGCTTCCAGAGTCCTATCTGGCCTTTAGAACAGACAACGTTCATGCACAAAAAGTATACAATTCCTATCCTTCGTATTTTAATAAATGGTCATAGAGCGCCATAGAACGTGTGTGAGCTCAGATATATTTAAAAATATAAGTATTTACAAAGTATACATGAATGTACCAACCACCGATGTTTGCATACAGATGACCTTCATTAGCAGCAACCGCTGTTAGTCTCTGTGTTTCAGGTGCCCTTTTTTCATTATCCTTGTTAATATCGCTTGCATTTTTAGTCATTCGGCTGAAGTATGTGTAAAAATAAAGTAACGAACAATTAACTGAATAATCTAAGACAATAAGCATTACTTAAGTTATTGACACAATCGTGAATACAGTTTTCTCTGCAAGTAGTCTCCATGTAATAAAATTTCTAAAACATTTTTGCCTAAAAAGAGTAAATTTCTTTACATTAGAGTGGTTACCACATTCAAATAGCCAAGAAAGCGTTGGAAATGATAGGTGTGCTCAGAAGCACTTACTGATATATGACATGGCTTTTTCAGTAAATAAAAACAGAAGGATTGTTTATGCCTTTTCAGGCCTTTTTTTACGGAGTAGCTTTTTTAATATCAATTTTTATCTACATCTGTAAGTAACGAATGAAATTGTTAGGTACAAAATCATCAGCTCGAAAGGAAGTTTGCCACTGGTTAAAAGTGTTGCTGTTATGAAATTTTAGGGCAGAATTCGTACTCGTTAATTTAATTGCCTCTAAAAATAATGCAATATTTATAGCATTAATACAGTATTAAATTAAATATCAAAACATTTTTAACATGACAAACTATACCGAATGGAATAAATGTATAAAAAACATGACTGTATATTTACATTATTTTCCTGAAAATGATATTGACCATTTTAGTATTAAACTCGACATTTTGTGTTCATAGCCTAAACGGACATGGAAATAGGACATTCAATTACTATGCACGTTCAATATTTGCCAATTTTGTACTGTATTTACGCCGATCATCTTTTATAAATAAATTTTGTATGAATTGTCATCGAATCTTCATTCCATATTCCAGAAATCCCTTCGTATTATGACCTTGCTCTCAGAAGTTGCAATAGACGATTCCATTAATGTTGTCTAACACGCTTATTCCCCCCTGTATACTATCCATATCCGCCATTACATCACTGCAAAACCTGGAAATCAATATTCTATGCAAAAAAGAGAGACAATATTCGTATTTAGGTCCACAATTTAATAAAATGCCTCAAACAAACAGTTCAGGAAAGCAATGTGTTGATTTTGGATGTAAAAACATTTCAAAAGAAACTGTACAATTGGCAAGCATCGGAATGTGAAACACATGCGGGACAAAATCACAAAGACTGTCCGTTAAATGCACTACATTCTTAAAGATTCGTACGCAAGACATGCTTGGCTTCAAGCAATAAACAAAAGCAGTGGTAAAAGTACAAAATGTTATAAAATTTAGTTTTAAAATTATTTTTTTTTTAGCACATTTCGGATGTTAAATTTTTGGACACCGGAGTTATTAGTCACATGTAGATCTACATTATGGCTAATGACTCCAGCAATATGTGGTTTTAAAATTTGTGTTTTTCACTATGCCACACAAATTGTTTTGATATATTCAAGAAAATATCATGTAAACATGATGGACTGTTTATTTATCAAAGACAAAAATTAGTACATCAATTTTTGACTTTATTATTTCAGGTTTGTTCTAACCACTTTGTCTATGGTCGACCAACAAGACGAAATCCACTTCCAATATAACACATGGGATTTGCAGCTCAGCAGATCCGTAATTTCCACGCCTCTAGCCACAAGTTAGACTTTTGATTCCGAGTTACATTGTGACAGTCTGGCCTGTTGCTTGTTAGTTTATACCACCACTCCAAGGCTTTGTGTTCATCTTTTGCTCATGTCTTGTAGCAGCACATCCTTTAAATCGTGGGTATAGCTGATTGTTGGCAAATTTATTGGGATCAGGTCTATCTGTCCTTGGTACAGCGTTTGCCTTACTTGCTGTGATCCGTAATTTCCACGCCTCTAGCCACAAGTTAGACTTTTGATTCCGAGTTCTTTCCTCTAACACAATGATGCTGTTGCAATTAAGATTTACATACTTGTGATAAAACCTGTCAAAAACTGTGGTCACTCAACGGATTTTCTGTATCAATGCAATGGGGTCCATGCTTAATGTCATTTTGTTCAACTGGATTTTTCTTTTGGGCCTGTAAAATCTTAGTATAGCATAGCACCTTTACAATCCCATAGCGGTATTAACACTGACTGTTGAATACTTAATACCAGCTCTTCATCGTCCAAATACTAGGATGTTCTTGGGGTTTGATCACTCTTTAACTTGCTGCTTTTTCTGTCAAAAGAGACCTAGGTTTGAGCATTTGGTCTGTCAAATGTAATGTCTACCAGTGTTTTATGAACCAGGGAATTTATTGCGCCTTTACCCCAAGCTTGTGTTACAGCTGTGCATGTTGTACCACCAACTCAACTTGACCAAGCTAGCGTAATGACATAAACTAATGCTGAATCATGGCTACAGCTTCTACCTGTTCCTGCTGGATAGGTACAATATGCTGTAATAAGAAATCGCCACCAATCTAGAGTTATCTGTACGTCCTACACCAGGCTGAGGTTGTGACACTGTTGCTTTTATGAAGTCATTATCATTGACTTTCACAGAAAAGATTCCCCCATCCAACATTGTGTAGATAATTGTACCGATACACTGCTCGAAAAGCCTTCATGCTTTGCCATCATAAGCTTTTAATGAGATCAGTTAGTCAACAATGTCCTCTTAGGTCAACTTGGGCCACATTTTCTTGTTGTTTTTTCTCCCATTATAGTCTTCCGGTGGGAACTCTGAAAATAAAAGTAACTGAAATAATTAGACAAAGATACTTTGTGGGAATATCATACGAATATTCAATAATAAATCAGACAGCTATAACATATCAAATGATTAAATAGGAATGCACAATGTATGTCATTTGTCCGTGACTTCAGTTTACTGAATGCCTCTTATACAAAGAGCTACTACATACATTTAGACACTTGAAAGTTTAAAATCATGCCATAATCAAGATAAGATTTATCAAATTATCACAACAGTACAAATTTGTTTTATACAAACAGTAACATCTCCACAAACCTTCGACTTAAAATCCGGTATCTTCACGTAAACAAAGAACAATCATGACACTACACAGTTATTGATATCTACACTCGCTGTTTACATAACAATTCACAAAATGTATATTTTACTATATATCATTACCGTTAAATTCAACAATCTTGTTCCACATATTTAACTCACCACTTTGTGTTTTGGCTTCCATTTTAGAGCGATTTTTAGCGATTATTTGTAGGATGAGAGGTCTTTGATTTTCAGGAATTCTGCAGTGGTGTAATGGCGAACAGGTTACGTGACAAACAAAATGGCGATGGTCTAATCGTCTATATAGACATCTCCTTCGCATAAATACACAAATAGTAGTCCAGTAAAAATTCAAAGAGCCTATAACGTAGTTAAAAATAATCAAACGGGATCATGATTCGTTCATCTCCTCCTGATACTGAAACTCCATTTAAAAATTATTTCATTCGAATTTGTCGTTGCTGAGAAATAGCCCTGACAAGAAAGAGTCACAGACGGACGGACCCACAGACGGACGAAGTGACCCGGACTTGTGTAGTTGGAGAAAACGAAACAATAAAATAGGTTAAACTGCATTCAATTTACTACTATTAAATCATTGTTTGTTATCACTGAAGTTCAAGGTGCTGAAAGACTATTGCTTACCGTCGTCTAAAAAACAGTGTACCAACAATGCCCACTGCTATTACAACAATAAGCGCACCAATCCCTCCAACAAAAGGCCCAGTCAAATTGGCTGGCTCAGATGTTTGAACTGCAATAGCGAGACATTAAGTTTCAAAAGTAAGTTACATAAAAGCAATTTGATCAATACCTATGTAATGCCATAACAAATTTATTCAGTCTGTTTAAGAAAGAGGGCCTCCAGTATTTCCTACATATATGAATATCGGTTATTTTGCAAACAATTTCTTACATGAAAGCGAAAGAAAACTGCTTTTTAAACTACCTTCTAGCCAGTGATGCTTTTGTATAGAAAATATGATATGTGAAAACAAAATCACTTGGTCACTTATAATTCAGCAAAAGGTTACATACGTCGTTACTTGTTGTGCATGCATGTAGTACCGACGCCTCTGAAGAGTATTTTCTTAGGTTGTGGGGAATAGTGCAATATACAGACACATCTGGTTTTTATTATTCTCGATGTATTTCGCTGATACATAGGACCTCGATATGACGTCTCATCCGAAAAATAATTAGTACTATAATTGGTGGAACAGGGGATCCAACTCAGGACCCCCTGATAATAAAACCTGTACGTTACGACTGGGACACTGATTTTCTCAAAATATTTCTTATATTTATCGCCACATGGGTTTGAATTATATAACTTCATCCGGCCCTTATAATAACATAAAAACTAGCGCAGGTGATACAATAAATATGATTTACCCGAACTTCGACGACATCCCGGTCCGCGTTGTTCCCCGACACAGCCATGTTTACATTCACCATTATGCTGCAAGCAGGTATAGTTTAAACATGATCCGCTACACGGTTCGTTGCATGTGGGACCATACTGACCTTCGACACATCCGTGAAAACATATACCGGTTATTTGTTCACATTGACTTTTTTCATTATCCTGTGAGAGGCTGCAATTTTCTGAACAATTCAAATTACAAAACTTGCCGAAATAATCAAGCTTACAATTAAAACACTCGCCTGTTAATATATCACAAGAACCTAAGCAGTTCTTAGAACATTTTTCAGTACAGTTTGGTCCAAAAACCCCTAAGCTACATTGATTACATTCAGTATTTGAAGAGCAGTTCATGCAGTTTTCACTGTTAATACAACAGCGGTCTCCAGAATAATTATATCTGCAACCCAAAACACAAACGCCTGTGGCCTTATTACAAATATCTTTGAGACACTGTGATGAACAAATTTCATTGCATGTTGAACCAAAGTAACCAGACATGCACATCTCACACTTTGACCCATTAAAATTGTCAACGCAGGTAAAACAATCTCCAGAGCTCTTTTCACAGATACCGTCGGTGCATTTATCTGGGCAGATCTGGTCACAGTTCAGTCCATGTTTCCCATTTATACATGTGTCACACCAAGTGCCAAGAAAGTTTGCTTCACATCCGTCGGAACAAGTGCCGTTGTACCTTTCGCATGTTTTTTCTTTACAGTTCATGGAACATCTGCTTTTGCACATTTCACCATAATTACCGCTTATGCATTTATCACACGTTTTACCAACAATTGTTTCTGGAAAACAACCATCAATACAACCCCCTGTCGTTCTTTCACATCTGTTGTCTTTACAATATTTTGGGCATGTGTAATTACAAAACAAACCATATGTACCATCAACACATTGCGTACATTTATCGCCAGTAAAGTTCGTAGAGCAATTACAGTTCCCCGATTCAATCCAGCATGTTCCACCTTTACACCCTACAGAGCATTCCTTCTGGCATATGTCGCCATATCTCCCATTAATACAGTAAGAACAATTATTATAGGATTGACACTCTTTGCAAGTTTCTCTGCATTTTAAGGAACAATCATTTTGTGAAATATCTAACAAAGTGTCAAATCCGTTGTAAAACCCATTTTTGCAGTAATTACAGAAGACATTAGAAGTGCAGTTCAGGCAGTTTAATGGACATAGGCTAGTGCAGTTGCTGTTTTTGTCAAAGTACCCAGACTGACAGGAAAGACATACACTTTGACCGGCTGTGCATTTACAATTTCGGGGACATTCAGCATAATTGCAAGCCGTTGACCCGTTTTTATTATAGAAGCCTTTCTTACATTTGGTGCAACTTGTGCTTGAAGAACATGCTAAACAGTTCGACGGACACCGAGATGTGCAATTATTGTCTTTTCCGACAAAGTAGCCATCATAACATGAGTCACACTCTGTTATATTGGCTTTGCAAGACCTACAATTTTCATACTGACACAACTCATAACATCTTGCTCCTCTATGTCCATCGACACATCCGTTGGAACAAGCGTTTGACCAATTACCCCTTATATAACATTTTTCATCGAAGCAACATTTGCAGTTGTTAAAACATTCTGGATCGATCTCTGAAGTAAATAAGAATCAGTTGTAAATTAAGCTCAATAAGATTTGGAAAAATACATAACAGGTTTAGAAATTGTACTGAGTGCACATGCTTTTAGTCTGATAGTCTATCTTAATACACCAATTTCCGTTGTTGTTTCTTTTGTTTGCATAGTTTTACGCAATGATTGCATGATATATAAATGCTGCATCATGCATCCCATTAAGTTACTTAAGTTAATATTACAAAATCAAGAAAATCAACCTCTTTTATTCCTTTACATATTACATTGACTGACTCTTCTCTTGTCCTCCTTAGTCATTAATTGAACATTATATTTCTCTACACATTCAAATATGTCAAAGAAATGCATTTTGTTTACATGTTTTACAGGTATAACGATTTGCAAGATTCTTAAATCAATTTTAGGTTTTGCATAGTTTTGTCAAAGGCCAAAGCGTTCAATTTTAATCATTCATTTGTCTTTTTCTCTCTCTAGCTTATTTCTCTATCTATGAATACATGTAGAACTTTATAATAAGAAAAAAAGATGATTTACCTGCACATACAATACTTTGGCTGGCGAGCGTCCATGACACTAACCACATAAGTAAATTCTGAAAATAAATGTATGCAATAGCTGCTTGTACTAATATAGTAGTTGTTGCATAGAGTACACTGTTTAAATGTGGTTTATTTTTCATTATTCTGACATACTAATGCAAATTCAGTTACTAATATCTAAAATATACTAGATTTCAATTACCATTCTAGGTTGTGTCTCTCACTGATACCTTAGTGCTGAATGGCAAAGGGGTTCTGAGTCTTTTGAAGTGCAGGCGCTAGACAATGAGATAATCTGAAAAGAACATTCAACTAGATGATAATTTAGTATGTATAACTGTGTATGAAAAATGTGTTCTGCCTCTTAATGTTGCCTTCTACATTTGAAATCGATCACTATAACTTCTAGGTTATAATATGTATTTGGCCTTTAAGTGTATTTATTCCCCAGTCTTTAACGTTTCTTGATAGAAACGACTTCAATTTCTAGGATTTTTGATTTTGAAGGACTAAAACTCGGACAGTTTTGAGAAAAAAATATAGCTTATATTTAGAACTTGACATTTCCTTGTCTATTTTGCAATTTTGTACACATCATTTCAACGTGTAAATAAAGGAATAACCGTGTTAAATATACCACCCAGGAAGAAAATTGAAGCTTTACGAGAAAGCACGATAGCACAGTGCACTGTCACTTTTCAATAAGGAATATGGAGTATTATATATATAAGGTTGGTCACATTAATATTTAGCATATCTTGAAATTATCAGCTTGGTGTACTGCAACGAACAGTGCAGAAATAGAAAATATATTGTATATTGAATAATTTTCCAGAGTTTTATAATTCAGTGTCTTCCCTGCTAGAGTACAAAAGAGTACTAAAAAATAAACTATCCATTAGAGTAGAACATAGTTCCCTGTACAGTTCCTTCTTAAAAACGTATACTATGAACAAAGATACTTTAGAATGTATTGTAAAATAATTGTTTAATTCCATAAAGCATCATAGCTCTAATTCATTGCCGCGTGCAGAAGCATTATTGGGACATTAAATGGCATAGCACCTTGGCTGACGATTAACTTAACGAAAAACAATTTTATTCTGAATTGGTCACAGCGTAACGAAAGCTTGTTTCGATATATCTAACAACATAGTTTTTTTTTTAATGTAGTAAAATTATTTTTTGTTTCGTCTTTATCGGAAATGTTGAAAAGAGGATATACGCGTAAGTTTTGTAACTAACAAACGCAAACTGCATGTTCACTCGGTAGCGCTGTCGTCAAAACTGTGGTTCAATTTTAACGCTCTACGTGGTTCTTTCGTTTATTTACACGTTCAAATGAAACTAACAAGTTTGCAAAATTAAAAAAGATAAGTCATTGTTTTTAGATGAGCCATGTTTTTTAGACTATCTGAGTTTTAGTCCTTCGAAATTAAAAATTGCCGAAACTGAAGTCGTGTTTCCTGTATAATTCGCTATAATTGCAGCATATAATGTGTATTTCAATTTAACAAAGAGACCTTAAAGTGTCTCTCTTTACATTTAATTTACAGTATTTCTTGATAAAATGATCGATTTCAAAAATGGTTGATTTTTTTTTTAAATTCTTACCCGCTATTGGATTACGGAAAAAAAGTCAAAAAATGGTAAATTGTGTGAAAAATGGAAAATTTAAAAGTACTTACACATTATTTGATTACAGAAAAAGAATCGACGGTTTCATCGTAGCGTTGTGAGTCGCTCGCAACGCTGCTTGTATGCTTATGTTAATATCTTACAAATATAGTAAAAATATCCAGTACGAACGATCGATGCGGTATGGAAACGTAGTCTTGGTGACATTTATGAATAATATAAAAATACATAACAAAGTCAAAATACATACATGTTCAATGTTTATTAAAGTTTAAATACTTTTTAACAAAGACAACAGAAAAAAAATACTATATTATCTTAATATAACCTACTTTGATTGCTAAAACCAATTGGAAAAAGTCTCGGACTTCTCGTTGCTGAAATGATATCATTGAAATTGCGTACAAAGATTTCATATTTGATTACGTGTTACAAATATGAATTGTTATAATTGTTCTCTACTATCTGATCAAAGGGACAATTCATACTTCCTCATTGTAATCACGTTAACAAGATTATTCGTGTTTCCGGCAGGAAAGGTTTCACTTGACCTTTACAGTACAATGCAGCGTATTGATATACTGAAGGACGAGAAATACACCTGAATTGAGTCGAATGAAGAGCATTCTTAAGTAGGTTCGGCAAAATATGTAAATAAAATACACACATAACAATGTGTTTAATACTCATTTCTAATCAATAGTACGGTGAAATGCACACAAAAACAAACGAATGGTATATTAAACAATGATTTTACCTCTAAGGCAAAGTGCATCGGATTGATACAATAAGGAAAAAACAAAAAAGCAACAACAAAAAAACAAAAATCACCGGACTTGAGTGGAATGATGTACAGTTAATTTGCATGATCGAATGTCCAAATAAACGATACAATTAGAGCATTTTAAAGGCCCCGGCTAAAGACCGACTATTATGATTATTTTTTTCACATTTGTGAATCGATAAACCAATTATTACAACATGAGTGTCGACTCACTTCCTTTGAGTTTCACATTCTTCTACTTAATTGGTGGGCTGGCAACGAGTATCGATTTTATAACTCGAGTACTCAGTCATTCTTCCGACCGAGAACTATGTTAATCGATAGATTTCTTAGGAATTTCTCGAACATTTATGTTTCTAAGATTTTTGAACACAGAAATAGGCATGGTTTGTAATTAACGAGTGTGATAATTCCGCGGTAAACCGGCCTGAAGACTGCAGTGTTAGTTCGATCTATTATAGAAACTGAACCAAATACTTGTATGAACTTTGCACACGACGTTTGATTCGGAATTCTTCCGTCGGTAGCCTTAAATCCATGGTAGAGAGTTCTAACGACGTTGAAATATGTGTTGCTGAAATTAGCATTCGATTACGCATCGCACCGATAGCTATTGTCGAGGCAGCTCTGAAAACATGCAACGTTTATCAGAACAACATTACCAACATTCATAGTCAACTTTCCTTTTTAATTGGCTACTATAGATTGAGCGGCAAGTGAGGTAACATGAAATAAACCTGGGAGCGAGTGAACTATCAGAGGAGAATAGGTGATACTTTGATTCTATCAATCTTTACGTGAACCACATTGATGTAGAAGTTAAATGATTAGCAAATTAAATATCGTATTAAGCGGCCTAACAATTTAAGTGGCCTAAATGATACAAAACAAATGTCAAATTACTGATTGCCTCGCTTTCATGTAAGGTTAACACATAATATTCGCACTCTGAATAAAATTTAATAGATTAAGTATTTCTTTACGGAGAAATATCTCGGAGATGAACAAATAAAAAAGTATTTGGGAATGAATTTTGGTAATTGATACTCCGACGTTCGATCGTGTTCTCATTTATCCGGTTATTCGTTGCCATCCTTTCAATTGATCTTTTATTCCGAGGACTGCACTTTCCCTACCCGGCTATGGAAATTAACTTTTATAAAGATTATAACAATAGCATCCAAAAAGGTGTTGAAATAACAAGATGCACAATTTCTTATACAGGTTTAAGACTATGTATAAAATGCTCATAACAAGACCTGAAAGGGTGAAAGTCGAAAATTACTCGGCGCCACAAGACTCCTTGTCGTGTTTTAGTCATCAAATCTTTCGCTCCTTCAACCGCCAAGACGAAACACGAAAGATAAGTAGTTTTTGTTTCGCCTTTTTCTCTGTCACGCGAAAACGTGACGGAGTATTAATTTATCGCAATTTAGTGTTTTCGCCCAGCCACTTGAAAATACTAATGCTCCTCTATCGTGTGGCATAGGCGAACGCTCTCTCTATCTCTCTCGAAAAAAAAAGAAAAAAAATCCTGAATTGCCGTATTTTCTCCTCAGATTTGCTTTTTACAAGTGACCGGTTGATATAAAATCTGAACGATAATGTTAATTAATATACCGATACAACGACATTTCTAAAGGTGTTTTTAGCAGGCGTGAAAAAAAACTTAAGCCAATGATAGATGATACATACCTGATATTTAGCTACATTTTGTAACTGGCCATGTAGATATTATTAATTCTAGGTTAGATTTAATGTGTATTGTTGAAGTCTGAATTATTTATTACATGAGAACATGTGTATTCGGAGTGGTCAGGATATGGTTGTAATGTAGTGATATGACTGTCGAAGGAGCTTTAATTTTAGGCGACTTGTCTGTTTCATGGAATTTTCTTCAGCCACGGATCAAAAAGTGGGGCATTTTTGTCCCTGCAGCTGATGTTATAACAGAAATGTTTGGTCTGAAATGTATGTTTTTGTTGTATATTGTCTTCACTCATGAAAATCAAAGCACTGAAAGTACTGATGGGGGCGAAGAATGAATACAATGAAGAGTTTCAAAAGTAACAATTCCTTTGCAAAATGTTGGAAATTGTCTGATCGTGTTTCAGTCCTTTAACTTTAATAATACCGTCACTTTTTTTTAAACATCAGAACGTGGAAACCTTGAAGATACAGAACTGAAACTTTGCAGACACAGTAGTTGGTAGGACGCACATGACTCTCTATCACATTTTCTAGTTATTGTCCGTTTTAGGAACTACGACTTAAATAACAGCATTTAAACGTTTCACCAGTGCAAGTGACATATTTTACCGCTACTAGGGAAACAAGATTTTTCATTTACAAAAATAGGTCTCTGAACTTAGGAACAGCATTTTGCTTTTTACATTCAGGACAATCACCAGTGCAAAGCAAAAAAAAAAACACAAAACTAATAATATTTTGAAAGTTACAGCCTTTAATACATGAGCTTGTTCATTTAAAAAAAAATCTTAAGAAGCCTTGGTGATCATCTCTGAAACTTGTAGATGTACCATGTATTTTGAAGTGTAATGGACCCATTCTTACTACGGAGGTAAAAATATTTTTTTTCATGTTAAGAAACTTAACAACACACAATGTAATTTTGCCTACATAGTCATCAGCAGGAAGAGATTTGAAAACAGACAAGAACACGAGGTCAATATAACATTTACTCTAGAATATAAAATAAATGAGATCAGACTAGTATATACCAGTGGTTTTATGCATAGGAACAAATTAAAAAAAAAGTAAGCAGAACTGTAAAAGACAACATAAGTTCCACTCACATACATTCTTTAAAGAAAGGACAAGACATTTATATCACTTTTTTAGGTACATGTAAACCTTTCTTAATGTCATTCAACAACTGTGCATAAAGGCTACTGAGAGACTGGGGATTCGAGGCATCGCAAAATTAAATGTTAACTAAGACTACAAATGTATTTGTTTTAGGTTAATTTATTTCTGGATGATTGCTATTTAAGGAATTCAGTTCTGCTCTGAAAATTTAAACTAGTCTAGTGCACAGTAAAATGTAAATAAACCTTGTACTTATATTTCCAAATCAAGACCTTATTCAAACAATAAACTGGCCACACTTTACATCATATAATAGAAAAAAAAAGTTCACGACAACAAAATGAAATAAACACAAAATTAACAGACAAGATTTTTCTATAACTAAGTTACAGTTTTTCTAAATCTGAGCATCATTTTTTCTGTGATATACTTATTCTATCATGTTTATGCACCTTCATATACAAGAAGTTTTCATTAATTATTCATCTATTAATGCACTTGTCTTCCTATTGTATAATGTTCTTGTGATTTTGGATACTAGATTTCCAAGTTTCAACAATTTTAACTCCTAAAACTTCACTGCCTTGCTTTTCGATCTCCAAATGAACTGATCCATGTTCTGCAAACCACAGTGGCAGGGTCATCACCAAGAGCAAAGAAGAGAACATCTGCTGGCAATACCATGACAATGTATCTTGCAGTAATAACTCTGCCTTGCTGTCTTCCATACTGACCGCAACTACATGCAGTTCCTCAAATGCAAAGCCTGTTTCACAATTCTAAAAATTATGAAAAAAAACTACAACTGGTGAACAGGCATAATTACACAACGTTAAGTCAAAATATCAAAAGATGTATTCACTGAAACTTTAATTGGAAATACATGGGCAATCAGTGATCACATGTGTCACCTGATGATAGCCAATTAAGCAGTTGCATTGAGAGGTGATTGGACAGATTGTTGGCTAAAACGAGATTTTTATTCAAGGGCCATAACTCAGCCAAAAATCATTTAACCGAAAAACCTGTTAAACAAGCCCAAGTACTTGAGGTACCGATCAATCCTGTAACATTGCATTCAAATTGCTTCAGTAGTATAAGAGAAGAAGTCCAGACGAAGTTTAAAAATAAAAATCATTAAAGGGCCATTACTCTAACAAAAAACATTGAATTGGAAAATGCCGATGATTTGCACAACTTAACTTGGTACTGATCATTCTAGTAAAGTTTGGATGAAATTGCACCAGTACTTTCTGAGGAGTAGTCTGGACAAGTTTGTGACAGATGGACGGATGGACAGACAGACAATGGAGAAGTGATCCATGCATGTAACGGCTACTTTGTAACATGTCGCAGCTACTGTGAAGCAGGCAACACAAAAATCATTAACGGGCCAAAACACCTTTTTATAATCAAGGGCCATAACTCAGCCAAAAAATTATTCCACTTAAAAACCCATTAGATACGCGCAAGTACTTGAGGTACTGACCAGTCCTGTAACATTTCATTCAAACTGCGTTAGTAGTATAAGAGAAGTTTTAAGAAATCATTAAAGGGCCATAGCTCTCACAAAAATCATTAAACTGGAAAATTCCGATGATATGCACAACTAGACTTGGTACTGATCATTCCTGTAAAGTTTGGATGAAATTGCACCTGTAGTTTCTGAGAAGTAATTTTTGTGACGGATGGACAGACTGACAACAGAGAAGTGATACCTATATGTCGTGGCTACTTTGCAGCAGGCGACACAAAAAAATATATAGATCACTGTAATGACACATTAAGAAGGCATTGTAGTAAAATACAAGATAATTGTGGAATTAATTTAGATAGGTAATAATTATAAGTAAAAAATTCTGCATAGAATCGTATTCAAACTTCACAGAAATATTGTTCAAATATATTTTTATTGTAGTTATTATTTTTAGGTTTGTTTTGAATTTAATGCCCATATCATATTCAATAATTTATCAGAGCGGGCAGTTTATCTAACCATCCTTCTTTTATGGCCAGTCTCCATTAGAAACTGCCAACATTAAGGGCCATAAAGTAATAAATGTAACATAATAAGGTATCATACAATGAAACAGACCATAACATTTTGATACCACATCTGAAATTTATCAAACATACCTTAATTGATGTTTGTACAGTCGTGGACAAAGTCTAATTTTCTCACATCACCTTTGTTACTTCCACAAAATCGAGGTCATCCCAAGTGGCATCACAACATGTTGCATCCCACTAGAGTGTGATCATTGCCTTCCGAGATCCATCTTAATGTGTAACTGTTTTATTGAAACATCTGTTCCTTTGACCTTAAACATTTTCTGGTTGTCTTCCTGCAGGATGAAATAATCAGTAAAAATATCTGAACTACTCACTGGTTCAAACTTGTTCAAACATAATGACCTATATTAGGCAACCTACATGTACTACACATAACTTCCACTAAGGAAGTCTAATTTCATTAATTTTGAGTTTTATGTACATATTAAATAAATTTTTAGCCTCATCTAGCACAGGCAGGTGGTTTATCTGTCAGACAATGATCATTTTATAAATGTGCCATTACTCCACTCCTGATCTCTTTGAGAATCTGCAGCCTTTATTACATATAGTTGGGCTCAAACCAACTGCCCCCTTTTTATTAGTAAAAAGGTTTTCAAGTGAGTGACTCTAACCAACTGACCTGAAGTAAAACCAAGACAAAGTTTTAATGCAAAAGATAAAAAAATATTACAATAAAACATCTCTAGCATTTTTTACAGAATGTTTGTTTTTTATTATGATATCTATCAATATAAGGTTGTATGATAACTATGGAATTAGAATAAAGACATGTTAAACATGAGAAATCTTATAAATTTGTTTAGTTTAATCTTACACAACTCACCTCTATAATCATACCCTCCGTACACACAGACCCTTTGTTTAACCATAGGTCAGTGAACTCTAACATGCAGAGTAGGAGCAAGGGAGGGGTACTTCCGTAGAGACGTTATCACAGTTAACTCTGTGCTCCTCTGAGTTATCATATTATTTGTGATAAACATGTTTGTTGCTTGTGTTGCAACAAGGTAGGCTGGTTTGTCATCCCTCTTCAAAATTACCTCCCCCAAAACAACAGTTTCCTCCTTTAGGCTGGTGGTTTACCTGTCAGACCATGATTATTTAAAAAGTCACATAACTGCATAGGCCTCCATCACATGACCGTGCAGTCTATCACTTCCATTAGGGCCCTTGTAGTGAGTGGCTTGTGCAAGTGCCATAACTTGTACTGGCATCCCATACGGGCCACTTCCTTTGTTTACTATCTTTAGAATGATGCTCATCTGGAACAAGAGTAAAAATGATAAATAATAGTAATGTTCTATAATTTCAGAGTCAATTTGTTCTTTATTAATCTTTGGGGTTCAAAGGTTAGAAATATCAGGTTGTTTCAGCTGCACAGTAAGCACATACTTACTGTTACCATAATAAGGGTAAACAAAAAAAAGCCAAATAATACATGGTAAAAGTGGAATGAAACTTGTGATTTGGTGACCACCAACCATCTCACATACCATCACAAGTGTTTACAGTGCTTTATCTTAAAAAGTCAGCCTTGTCAAATCATTTCTCTGTTTAGTTCCTCAATGTCTTTGACCCATTCTTGCAAAGAAAACAATAAGACATTTTGCCCAATTTCTCAATGTCACAAATTTTGAGATAACAATTGATCAACATAATTATACAAAAAACAGAAAACACGTGATAATTTCAAAGATGATTTCAATTTAAAAAGCAATCACTTATCCTATGCAGGAAAAAATGCTTCTTTTATGGTATTCAAAATAATAGTAATGAAGAATAATTACAATTTCCTTTATCTTTAATGCCTATATTAAAATAAATGAGCAGACAGAAAGGAAATGTAAACAAAAAATACTTAGAATCTAGTTTAATGTATTTAAGCTATCATTTTCATATATTTCGAGCATTAAATCTTCATCTTGCAAGTTGCTTATTTTTATTATTTGTGTTTCTCAGCATTGACTGATACACATGAAACAAAAGAATGACAATCTTCCTTAAATTGGGTTAAGACACAGTGTTTTGTATGTTAATTTGTTATTTGTTTGCAGATATGAAATCTAATTTTATGCAACTTCAGAGAAATAAGTAGTTAATAACTATGCTATCAGTCATATGGACAACTGGTACGATAAAAAACCCTAAATGCAGACAGAGTTCTTTGTAGTTTTTTTTTGTTCAATGAACACATACTACTTTTGAGCACAGGGACATGGCTCACTGGCCAAACGGTAAAATGTTTGGTCAATGTGCTGTTGTGTCACTGTGCTTTTGAGGGAAGCAAAATTCAAAACTCACAAGGCGCAACTGACTGAGTTGCAGTTCTCTTCATTCTTTTTCTAAATTAAGAAAATAAAGTTGTTCCCTCTTCTGTTTTTTATTTCAGAATATGCAACTTAACCAACGTAATTGGGCCCACAGTCACTTGAAGATGGGAACTAGTTCCCATCTCTGTCTCCTGCTGTCATTATTTCTCGAAAGAATATGTGGCGACAAGTTAATTTTGAGTGTTCTTATTGAATTTTAAGCTTATTCTTTCACTTAGACAAATATTGATGTGTAGAATACACTTGTAATTATCACTTAATTGTTAGGCACAACCAACATTTTACAGACCTTTGTTATTATTGAGAAAACCAAGGAAAAACTATTGACAGTTCTGATACTTTCACTTTCACTTTAACTAGGCTACAATCGGGGATTCCATCATAATGCAGAACTTCACTTCAACTCAATGAACAGTCTAGCGGACAATTCAATGACTAGTTCAAACGTTTTTATGCAGAAAAGGCACAAAGCTCATGAAATTTCTCCTCCTTTTCTTACAACATAACTTCCGGAATTCCCATTGTCTAAATTTCGGCGTTTCGATTGGCTGATCTATAAATACTTAATCATGTAAATGTTTTTTGAAAAAATGATGCAATATGTCAAAACAGTCATGTCGACAATATACATTCAGAACCATGTTTATGGCTCGATATCTCCGTATCTTAAATTTGCAACTGCCAAGATCTTGTTTTGTCTCTGTTATAAAATGTAATTCGCCGAACGATTACGTTTGAAGCCTACAAAGAAGGTTGACCTACTTTCTAGTACCGATGCGTGACATTCAGAATAAGCGCTCAAAGACAAAATTGTTTTCATTTCCTTAAACATATCTGAAAATAATAATTTGCTTAAAATAAATTTAAAAAGACTACTTACAATGCTGTTTTATTTTATTAATTATATCCTCCATCACAATTCGGCTGCACGATCCAAAATGACCGTAAGCTAAGAAATATGATCCGACATTGCGAAATCAATGCGCGTAATCACTTTGTTTCAGTAAAAAGTGTTCGGTTTTTGGTCTCATTTGAAAATAAAAATAAACACATAATAAAGAACCTTTATCAAAGCTGAACAAAAAGTCCATCATTGATTAACAATTTTCAATTCATTTATGAAAAAATGATCGAACTATTTCGAAGCGTAGGATTACTACTTCTCTGAAATCTAATGTGAAATGTCTCGATTTTCCTGAAAATTTGGCAAGCATAGTTATACCTTTGGAGGGCGAAAGTATTCGCCCCCCAAAAAAGCAGATCCTGTACTTTTTCAGGTTAGTGTATTGGGATTGTCAGTGAAGCGCTCACAGTTTGAGTTGTCGTCGGTCGCTGTAAACAGGTCAGTTTTGCTTAATATGCCTGCGCCTTCAGTTTTCACTCTCTTTTTCTAGTTTAATCATTTAAGTTCCCGCTGACGTGGAAACATGTTCTCAGTCTTGTATTTAAGGAAACGTATTTATTAGAGAATTTAAAGTATACATGTTGGACATTTTTAAAATGGCGGCATACTTATTTTAAGTCTTGACCTATAATCAATAACAGTAATGATAATCATGCATTAGTTTATTGTTCATTGCAACTAACAAAAACACTTACTTTCAAATGATGAGCGGTCGGAAGGCAGTGGTGACTGAAGGTTTTCTGTGTTCAGCCCAGTTCACAAGTGGTAAGAGGTTTAATATTTGCTTTATGGGTCTTTGATTATTGTTTACCATTATGTTTAAAATGTGTCTTTTACTTTCACTTTAAAGGAACCACTAGATCTACGCCAACAGACTTGATAGTATTGTTGACACTTACTGACATGTAACGCCTCCATTTAGCACGGGTTGGAATCCCGGTCTGAGCCCTATGTGTTTATTAACCATTTGTAATGTTCTTCTAAATATGATTCGTTATTCTTTCTCTTTTAGAGCTTAGGAATACATGTAAACTGATATGTAGAGCCACTGATTAAAAAAATTAAACGTAATAATCAACAAACTGTTTTTTATACAGCTTGATTTTTTTCCTAACAATATTACAATCCGGAAAATACGCCAAAGTTATATATCTAAAATGTTTTTTTCTTAGTTCAGTTACAGATTATTTTCAAAGCTCGCGTCATTAAAAAATATGATAATATGAGTAAAAATATAAATCTATTCTTTCGTAATAAAACAAGGCAAAAATGCCAATACAGCACAAAACCAGAGATCATTTCAAAGCGTATTTAATTAACGTTTTTGAAACGGCTTTTTCCAGTAATTTTACAAGGTTAGGAATGAAAGTAACAGAAGTTCGTAAGATACATCACTTCGATAAACAATCTAATTAAGGTGTCAGCCTGTATATTGCAATCTTACACTTGAACCAAATCACCAATTTTGACTGGACGTGTAATTTCTATTCCTGTTACAGAATTTAATGCATTTCTTTTTATGCAATGGTGTCTTACGGTTTTTGGTTGTAGCGCTTGAAATATGTAATTAAAAATACGTATTGTGAAAATAGAATTCCAGATTCAAAATGACTTTTAAATATTAATCAAATATGGCAATAAACCTGTGGTAAAAAGTAAGTTTCATCGATCTTTTTCTTGAAGAAGTTAAATTTACTTTCCGTCAACTCTTTACAAAAAGTTGCCATTCCCTAAATAACAATCATTTTATAAAACTTTGCCCAAACATGCCTGAATAATACCACATTAATCCGATGATTGATGACCGTATGTCTTTGTGATAGTCGGAAATTGCCGATAGCTTCCGAGCAAATACAGTCGTTACAGTGATGTTTAAATGGAACCAGTCATTTTTAATCTTATGTTACGATCAATCAACCAACTGAGTTTTAGTTACCTCCAGTCAAAGCAACCATTTTTTACCTCGAGGCTACTTAAAAGAATATAATTGATTTTTGATTGAAATAATGTTACCAAAAGACTTCTTATACTTGTTAATATATCACGATTTGCTAATATTTGTCACACAGAAGTGTTCTGTCAATATGACAAACACAATTAAAGTTCGTAAAACTGGCAATTAGAAATGATGTCAACATTATAAAATAAGGTGGTGAAAGATAAATAGTATTTTTAAATGCATAGTTTACATTTCCTCTAAGCTTTTTTTCAACAGTTAAATTGTGTGGATAGAAAAGACAGGCGGATATAAAATACATTTTAAGCTTATCAGCGTCACTGAATTTTGTATTCCCAGTGGGTCAGTCTGCCATCAGCGCGCCCGTTAATCAATTCGTTAACGTGAGTACTAAAAGAGATATTGAAGTTACATTTGTTAACTTATCAAGGAGCTAGAACATGGCAATAATGATGATATGAAGGTTATGCAGATAGATATAACATAAACATGTCTTTTATCTTGCGAATGTCTCTGTCCTTTCAGAAAACATGAAAACAATACAAACGTTTTGTATAAGAAGATAGGAAGTAAGATAAGATTATTTTTTCATTTAGTTCAAAATGTGATTTTCATTACTCTGCTGAACTAAATTAACACATTTGAACTCCGTAGTGAGGCTTTTGTGAATATACAAACAAGAGCAAGCAGGTTTTCTTTTACATTTGTTATTTTTCCAACTAAAAGCATTACATTGAATTAGCAATATTGTGAATATATTTTTTTTAACAACAACATACGGTTAAACTATCATCTGATGATTTAAATCTGTCTTCATTTGTTCTTCGACCTCTCTTGCCTTTACCACTCAGTGTTTGCCATTTATTAAAAGACAATTGCTGTTCTTGCTAAGCACAGCCTGAGAATCTGTCAAGCACACGACCCGGATCACAAGGTTAAAAGTCAGGACAAACATTTTAATTTTCATTTGAAATAAAAATACTTTTTATATAAAACACACATATACATCAAACTGAAATTTTAATGAGTTCGAGGATCATACTACACTTCAGTGATATTCTTTCAAATTATAGTTAAACACAACTAATTATACAATATTTCATTTAGCCCCAGTCTGACCTTTTTAGCATTTAAAGATGTTTAACCTACCGTCGCCAATTTCCTGAAAGAAGCAATCATAAGTAATGCGGTCATTTACATATGTCAATAACACAACCATTCAACTTTCCCGGTACACCTTGAGGGTGATCACCCAAGTTACTTCGGTATTTTTTTCTACAATCTGTCAAATTTCCTGTTCATTTGAAAATAAAAAATAGCCCAAAATTTTCAACACACATTTGTTTGGTTTCAGTTTCTTCTTTAAAGCATTGTACTTTTTTAAAGATAATTATATTCAAAACAACATTTCCATTTTTAACCAATCAGTCAGCCTTGTTAAACTATTGCTCCGCACAAACGGTTAAAAAATTCACTAGTTTCCGACAACAGTGATTTGGTGGTGTTCAACGCTTATTTCGAGTGGATGACTAAATCCATGCCATCAATCTATCTTCTGAAATTTAAACTATAATAAACTATTTCTGAGATACGCTTCAGACTTATGTGTTGCATGCAAGGACGCTCACACCATGTTGCACAAACGTATTGCTAGAGGCCATTGCAACAACATGTAACTTTCAACGGTTATATACATAAACGAAAAAAAGGCATCAAACGATTATGTTGAAAGTAGTAAATCTATCTCAATATAAGTAAATATGGACTCCTAGATTAACAACCAAGCAAACATGAGAGACAGAAAATTAGATTACTTCGTAATCTGTAGGCGATAAAAAGTGGACTATTTTCCTATTACAAAAAGAAACTACCAGATAGAAAATAATTTCGTAATTTAAGGTTTGAAAGTTGTCAACTTAGGAAAAAGATTTTTCGTTTGAGTGATATACCGTCGAATATATCACGGTGTAGGGTTCAGATGCGTAGTAATTTTAGTAAGGCCGTGTTCTTAAAGTCAATGACTGAGAATGCTTTCACCTTCACAGTTTCTTCTGGCATTGAACTATCACATACAGACAAATCTTGTCTTGTTATTTCTCTGCAGTTATTAGTAAGTGCATCATATAAAAAACAAAAAGTGCGCATATAAAGAAAAACAAACAGTCTACATAATATAATACAATAATACACTTTGTCTGTTATGGTTTCTAAAATACACCTCTATCAATCTTAGTATTAGCAACAACATGAATAACTTGACTGTCTCAACTGTATACAAAAGACTTTCATCGGTGCTGCATGTTAGTCATGAAAATAGATGTTAAATGTTCTACATAATACATAAACACATACGGTATATAAAAACTTGTACAATTGTCTTTTAAATATAAAAAAAATGAATGTTAAAGCACACGCATGTGAACGGCTAATATTCAAACGGCGAAGTTTGAATAAGTGTTGTATGATTCCAGATAGGTGGATATGCACTGGAAACAAAATTTCAACTGCTCCTGAAAAAACAAGGGTGTATGTTGAGATAATTTGTTGTTGTTATCTCGACTTTAATCGAAGAAATTAAATCGGTCAGACGCAAATTTCAGTAAGTTTGATCACAGTCGCACGTATATAAAAGTGTTATATAATTGTATGTCAGCAAGCACACTTGTAAACTGTAATTCTCTCTCGCTCTCCCTCTCTAACGCGCACGCACGCACGCACGTTTGTCTAAAATTTTCAATTACTAAACTGTTACACGGGTTAACTTTTGATAGCATGATTGAAAAGACAGAAAAAAAATAAAATTCCACTCTACTGTCCCCTGTACTATTACCTTAATTCTTTCTGAACACACGTTATACATATGATTTTAGCATTACTTATGGATATTGTGGTTTTTCTTTGAACTGATTTCATTTAGCATTCGACCACCTTAGTATTCACTTTTAATTGAAGGAAACAGAATATCATTTAGATAGTAAAATACAGTCTAGAGAACTACTGTGTGTCGGAAAGTGCTGATAGATGGGAAAGGGTAAATAAGAAGAAAAGTATGTAGAATTAATAAATAAGTTTATACAAAATAAACTGACGGCAGATGGTAACATTTGGTTCTATAAACACTTGAATCATCAATATGTATTTCAAGATTCTTCTGTCGAGTAGTTAAAATCTTCTTCAGAGAGAAATAAGAAAATAAATCGGGATGTCAAACAACGCGAATGGGCGCCTCGGGAAGGGACATAATGATTCCTATAAATCATATAAACTTCTCTTTATACCGGTAATCTATGGACTGTTACAAACGAATGTTATAAAAATCACTATATTTGTAATAAAGAATATACCACTGATGTAATGGCTAATCTCCGTTGGCTTCTGATTTTCCGGACGATATTCACCACACTCACTTGTCTCTCTGCTTCCAGCTTCTCCAAAAGTTTGTAAACGACACAGAATAGTCCACTTCTTTCGTAACCATTTCTATAAAAAGGCAGCAAAATTCACTCAATTTAACCTTTCTTTTCTTATAGCAATTTTTAATGTGCAGATCTACTGTTTTTAAAGTTCAGTTTTAGTAGATGAAATACTGGACTACATGTATCTCACGCAGACAAAAGCATTATTACTATTGCTAGTCAAATGGGAATCTATAGTGATTTGATAGGTGTTATATTTAAAAACATTTATCTCTTTTAATTAATAGATGAAATCATGATATAGAGGTTGAGTTAGAAAAGACAGGAAGTTGGTGGAAGCTTTTACTGTTGCATATCTTTTCAATGAAAGTAAAGACATATGATAAAATATCACGTATAGATCGCCTTACTCACAGACAATGCACAACAATATGCGGTGTGTCGTTTTTGCCAATATATTTTTCAACCTCTTTTACGAAATGGACGAAGTCTACAGCACTGTCCGCTACCTTATGATCGTTTCTCCATTGTGTGTATTGGAAATGATACACAGTTTTCGATTCTCCCTACGATTGAAAATAAATAAGATACGCAATCTTTCGTAGAAACATGGTAAATTCTAAACTCACTTTATATAAACTGTACTGATGTCATTTCAACAACATTAATAGTGATATAAACACAAAACATCTTCTATTAGACCTTTTAACTTAAAATAATATGGCCCTATTTGAGTGTGATAGACTGTGACTTTCTTTAAATCGTTTCTATTACCTTTTCGGCATTTTGAATGGATAGTTTCTTTAGGACGTACTGCGATTTACTTTCAAACTTCGAGCTTGTCACAGTAAAGTCTCCACATCTGTAAGTCTCGTTATCAGCTGGTAGATATTTACCCACGTCCTGAAAAATGTGTTGATGAAATAATTATCAAACATCACAAAAAAAAACCATGTTCGTGGACTAGTTTAAAGAGTTTTAAAACGAAACTTAAATGGTAATGCACTGAGGTGATATTATGAAATGGCCAGCAAAACCGATGTACTGATAACCACCGCTATGTGGATATCGTCAGATTTCTGAGTTTAAGAGTTCATATATTTAATGCAAAAAAGCAGACCCATACACTTGCAGGCAAGTTTAGTTAGCACTCAGGAACTGTTTGATTTTTTACCAATCGTCAATGCGTATTTATAAAAAACAATAAGAAGAACAGATTCAGATGTGAGAATGTAAAAATCACACTCAGTAAACTTTAAGGGAAACGGATAAGAAACATAACTTTTATGTCCCCCGTCATACAACACTGAAAATGCTACACCAAACTTCTTCAAGATGTACATAATTACTTGGAACCAAATGATGGAAACATTTGTAACAAGTCACTGAAGTCAACATCGTTTAATCCACAACGGGTTTGTATACGAAGAGTACCATCTTAAGCATCTATTTTTGACAATTTTTTTTCTTCATGTAATTAAAAGTTATTATTTTATTAGCAACTCTTACATTTGACCTAGGTCAGTATCTTGGTACAATTCTCCAAATTATATGTATCTGTCTTTTTTAATTCTAGTTTTATATTGGTAGAACCGGCAGATACAATGTTCATTTTCTTAGTGAATTGTAACAAAAAAAATTCCTAGTAGCATTGCATGTGCTTGTCAACATTTCAAATTGTTTATAAATGTCAAGATAAACAAAATCCAGTCCATGAATAATAATCAAGTGATATCGTATATAATGATATATATAAAGTACACTTTTCTTTGATGTTGATAGAGGTGATTCCAAAGCTACAACACAGGTAGCAGTTTGCTGATATATCAAACAGAGGAAGTCTTCCACTGTGCTCGGGAGTGGTGTCTGTGCAACGATGAAAAGATTCCTGATCTTGAAGCTCTGTAATATATAGTTAGTTTTATTTTTTTTTTACAATTGTTAAAAAGACGGATGTTTTAAAACATTATTTAAATATACTTATTAGCTTTTAACATGCCCAGTTTTCAGATTTCATTTTGTCATTTAGCATTATGTTTCATGATCACAGATTAAATATTTACAGCAAAGAAGGTAAATATACCTTACATACTAAAAACGCACTGGAATGAGATCTTTAGATGACAAAACACTCAAATCTAACAAAGTTTCTACTTCCTTTCGCATTACATTATAAAACGGATAAATATGCGTTGAATTTGAAAAAAAAGAACAAAAGGTTTTTGAATTTCCATAATGACAACTATGACAGATAAAATGAACGATTCCTATTCCATCCGTAATGTGATAATAAACAAGATTTTATGTGTGTCTAATTTCAGGATTTTAGTCTCCATCATGACCATGTATAATGAAAAGAAGATACTTACATATCCTCAGTCGCATTATTCAACAGAACTACTACCTTTTGAAATATCGTACTCACATTAATAAACACGGCGTTGATATAGTCGTATCTTCCCGACTTCCGACTTAAAAACAAACGTACTCGACCACGGTCTCCTATTTAATAAATTGCTATCTTTTAAATGGAAATAACTGGGTAATTGTATCTTAAAATGTACATGTCTTTTTATTGTATAAATTTGAAACAAAAGAACAGAGATACGTAAAACAGTAACCGAAAACAAGGCAGTTAGAATCTTACACAGAAACTAAAAGGAAATAAAGTATTACATTAAATTATGAGAACATGACTATTGTGCTAACGAATGTATAGGCATTTTTTGACTTTTTTAGCTCATAGGAAGTACCGCAAACACAATGTCCTCAAAACAGAGATACGATGTTTTGAGTGACGAACAGTTAAGTCAATGCTTATGTGTTATTGCAAATGAAAAACGTTACATCAATATTTCGAAATGTAACTCGAGATACTGATTGAAAAAAATAATTTTTGCCTGGTAAAAGCAGTACCTGGAATATCCGAATGCCGTCGAGATTTATCAGGATGTTTTCTTCTATTTTCTTCTCGTGTTGCAATGTTTCTCTCTGTTTCTACATCAACTTCTTTTTGCAGAGTCTAAAACACCAATGTTTAGTAAACATTTCTTTCTGATCAATACCGTGTTTTGTACACAAAACTTTAAATGTTTACCCATTTATGCCTATAAAATAATATCATCCCTGTCAGTTGGAAAAGTCCATTTTTAATTTAAAGGGGTTCTGGTATTACTTTTGGATTTCATTCTATTGAATGAAGTAAGTCCTTTATGCTAACAGTGTAGACCCTGATCAGACGCTGCGTATTGCAAAAGTGTGTCGTGGTCTGCACCGTTTGCCTTTGTTTACTTTTGTAGACCATGTAGACGAGATGCATAATGAACGTGTTAACAGAACTAAACAATTAGATACTGTTGTCATCTGAAAAAGTCATTTAGATGCATTAATGTTTGTTAAGTATTTATACGAGAGGAAAACCGAATTGTCATAGTCATTGACTTTTTTGTCTAACTATATTCTTACTTTTAAAAATACGTAAAAGTTATTTTCAATGCTTGAGAAGCGACAATTAACTATTCACGACCTTGTATAAATGGCTGTATTTGTGTTAAAATTGTATGTATTGTGTTGAAACTGTGTGTAAATATTTTATATAAAAAGATGCACAAGTAAATAACTTTAGAGAAAACAATGTTAACTTTATGTGTCCACGAACTTTGCAAAATCACGAGTTTTTTCTGTTTGTATTATTGACCTCTGTTACAAGCTTATACTCTCAGAGAGTTTTCTTGATTATTTTTGCTTGGTCACAAAACAGCATTATTTAAATCAAACATTCTATCGAAGGATAGGTGATTTACAAGAAGACTCTTAAACATACCGTATACATTCTTGCAAAGATACCATCTGCTTCGAATGACATGCTTTGTATCTGTTCGGCTGTAACTGCTTCGCAATCAAATGTAAGGGAATGCACGAGAGCTTTGTGAAGAAATTTGTACTGCTCCTATATTTGATCAAAAGTCTTGTTGATTAATGTTCCATACACCCCTCTCTGTATAAGATTCAGTTTCACAGATACGAAGTACATGATTATTATATATCTATGTACCGTTGTTTTTGATATTAGCACATTTAAAGTCATGAAAACCTAGGTCTTATTTTAAATCTCAAAATTTCCTTGAAATTACGCAGAACGTTTTGCCGAATGAACATACTCTGAAGATAGCAAACAAGAAAATGCGATCAATCAATGATTGTTCCCTACATATACAGTCACAAGATACTTCTGGCAAACATTGCTGAAACAATGTGTTCGTAACATTTAAAACCAGTGCATGTCTTACTGACGAGGGATTCATAATTTAGCAAACTGAACACCAGGTAATCAGCAGATTTTAGACCAACACATTTTATCAGAAATATCAACTGTAAACTAGAGATGTGTCAAAAGGACACGGATACCCCCACATTCCGCTGTATTATCACCATGGAAAACCATGTAAAATTATAGGTGCGTATAAAGTCTAAAATGCTATTTTTTTGCTCCAATAAATTTGCATCAAAATACCCAGGTGCGTACGATCACATGCTGTCAAGTATTCTTAGAAAGTTGCATATCTCTAGCAGTTAAACGATTTGAGTTACGAGCGACACAAGTTAAATTTTTTTTGCTTAATCAGAGGGCTTAATCAGATCCCCAATAAATTTGCGTACAAATACCCAGGTACGTAAGCCTACATGCTAACAACTATTCGTAGGAAGTTTCATGGCTCCAGCAGTTATACTTTTGGAGTGACACGCGACCAAAACCAGTCTACGTAAGGACAGCATGACAGCCTCCTTCCACCCCCACCCCGCCAAAAAAGTGGTGGGGGGCATAAACAGATGGAATGAAAGGTCTTAAATCACAGAAAACTTTCGATACATTGATGTGTCTAATGCTATAGGAAAAACTTTATTTCTAAGAAAAGGAGCAAAATTTGACATTTTCAAATGCTCACTTCAGTCTGAACCATGTGGACTCTTTGATCCCTCATTTTGCTAACACAGTGGAACACGTCAACTAAATCCTCAGCTTTGCCTTGTTCTGTTAGAATATCTAGAGCAATATATGTCCCCGTTCTACCTACACCAGCACTGAAATACGAGAACTGAAGATAAGGTTTAACGCCCACACCACTGATGCATGTAGGGCTTTCGTAATTGTCCTAAAACATGTCTTTTTCCCAAAAAAGTTGTGTACATCTATCTATTCATCGCTCGAAGCTAGTCAACATGTAATTAAAAGACAGACACCGCGAAGTAACACATGAGATTCAGAAATAGAACCCAAGTTATTCTTTCATTTTTTAAAACACAATGGTTTACCACTAATGCAAAAGTTACCTGCAGTGAACTATGACCGGGCCGTCAAGGGTTGTAGGAACTGCCTTTACTCTTTGTCTAAACTCAACCAAACTTGTTACTTCAGACGGTACAACTTTGTCAGGCCATGCTGTGTAATGTAGCTGCGTGAGACCTCTCTGTTTCTTACCCTTAAATATGTATTTGTTTTTAAGTTGCTGCGTGCTTTACTTTCACCATCAACACTATAACTGCAGATAATTCCGGATATTCTGACATAAGTCTATTCAAGTCATTATCTACAAGATTAAAAGATCTATACTACCCAAATAAGTTTTGAATTCATTTTAAGAGGATCGCTTTGCTGACTGTGGTCATGTTTAGTTGATAAATGTATTTGCTCAAAAATATTGCTTTGGTATTAAACTTTTAACAGTTTCCTGCATTCAAATATACATGTTCATGAAAGTATATAAACAATATAAATAATCAGATAATAGTGCCTTTGAAATTGTGAATATCCTGATAGTATACTCTGCAAACTCTTCGACACTTCTACATGCTACTTTTACTTGGCCGTAGCTTACTTCTGTGTCTACATCTGGCCAATACTGCTCACATTTCATTCCCTTTAAAGTAAAAAAATAAACATCACGTTATTTTCCAGGTAAAGCTGCGACATGTCTTTATATTTGAATGGAACTCTGATCTCCCGCGTGACATGGCAACACTCTAACCACTAAGCCAAAGAATCGATTCTTTGGCTCAGTGGTCAGAGCGTTGGTGTGTCACGCGGTAGATCGAGGTTCGATTCCCGCTCTGGTTTGTGTATTCTAAGATGCATTGCATCTTTCTGTTACGGATTTTCTTGATCGTAAGATGGGGGGCTCGCCCGGGATCACCCCTCCTGGACTTAGTTGTAAAAAATTAAATAAAAATTTAAAACATCTTTCAAGATTTCTGTCTGATACATTGATCTAAAAAATACACAACACCATTCGTCATCATAAGTGAGGACTTTCTCAAGAGGAGAAGTGTTACGGTCTAGTGCACACCTTCAGATAATTTTAAAATACAACCTCTGACAACTGCGTCAGGGAATCGATACTTTGACTCAGTGGTTAGAGTGTTGGCGTTTCACGTTGGAGATCGAGGTTCGATTCCCGCTCTGGGTTGCGTATCTAAGATGCACTGCGTCTTTCTGTTACGGACTTTCGTGTTCGTAAGATGGGGGCTCGTCCGGGATCACCCCTCCTGGACTTAGTTGTAAAATTGAAAAAAAACAATTAAAACATCTTTCAGGATTTCTGTCTGATCCATTGATCTAAAAAATACACAACACAATTAGTCATCATAAATGATGACTTTCTCAAGAGGGGATGTGTTACGGTCTAGTGCACACCTTCAGATAATTTTAAAATACAACCTCTGACAACTGCGTCAGGGAATCGATTCCTTGGCTCAGTGGTTAGAGCGTTGGCGTGTCACGCCGGAGATCGGTGTTCAAGTCCTGCTCTGGGTTGTATATTCTAAGATGCATTGCATTTTTCTGTTGCGGAACTTTCGTGTTCGTAAGACATAACAATAACTTTGTAGAATCCGAAACGATGTTAAAGAAAATCAGACATTAAATCATGTGGCGGCGTAATTGAAAGGATCATAATTAGTAAAGGTGGCTCATCTGACAGAGTATTTTTCTTTAGCATTAATCATTTTACTTTACATATATGCAATTATAGTTCTATATAGCTACTGAACAAAACTGTCGTTAATAGTGCATACGCATCTTACCGACTCCTCATGAAGATTTGTCAACATCACAATGATGTCCGACTTCTCATGCCAAACCATTTGCCAGAAACTCGTGAAGTGGTGTGTTGTTTTTGATGTAGGCCCTTATATGAAATTGTTAGAAACTCTTAGTAAAGAACAGAGTTATTGTTAAGTTTTGCTCAAAAGTGATTCTGTTTTTTTATATGTTATAATGTATTGGACAGATTACCATTTGTTTTGCCAAGGCTGAAGTAGAGCTTGATAAGTTAAAATCGTAAAAAAAAGAAAATATCACTATGAAATTAGTTATACTGCTTCTGTTTAATTCCAAATACAAAAGTGTTTGATCAAGAAATTGCAAATAGTTTAAGTAAGTTAAAACGCTTGCAGAAGCAAATGTATTAGATGTTTGACAATAAACTGATTAATGTTCTAAAACCTTTCAAGTAAAGACTTTCAAAAGAGTGATTCGAGGATGCTGGATAATTATCTTTTTCCTTTAGTTCAGAAATGGTCGTTCCATTCATATATAAAGCTCTATTTTGAATTCATTTTTTTTATTTTAAGAAATACTTGTACAATATTCACGCAACAAAACGTTATTTTTGTGATAAATTGTATTAAATTATTACCAAACGAGGCAATGTAAGCCTTCCTCCTGCTGTAACCCTAGAATAAAATACTTGAAAATTAATTTACTTAGTTTTATTTGATAAGAACAGCTTTTGAAACCTCGATTGTATGATACATGAGATATTGACACCAGAAGTGAGTTTCTAAAACTTCCCTAACTGAATACATCTCAACACCGTAATCGATCCCAAGGCTTCAATTCTTATTTATTATACAAACTATCTTATATCATAGTACAGTTTTTAAGTAAGAAACCAATATAACCTTATCTGACACTTTTAGGGACCCTTCGAAATGACTGCATACTTGGAAACGTTTGACAGCCACAATATATTATAAAGATACTATTTATTTTCCTCGCTTCTCTTAACAGTGTTTTCAAAAATAACTTATGCAGATACACGAAACACTTGACATACGTCAATATAGCAAGCGTTGATGAAAAATTTTGGCTGCCCCGGGATAGTCACTCTTGAATGGTCAACTGAAAGTAAAATATGCATAGTGTTTACATAATAATGAAGAGGATTTTTAGACGACAGTCTTTAGAACCGCAAATCAAATTCAGGCATCGAGATACGTCCCTTTGAACAGTACTATATCATGCGCCCACACTTGCGTATCCACATGTTCGAACCATTTACAGTGGTGATGCTATCAAAAAGTAGATAAATTCCGGTTATTTTTCGCCTCATCATGACGTTCTTCTCCATACATTGTCTTATTGTCAGATGTACACTATAAATGTGGAAAATGCGCTTACATTCTGAGATACTGTGGACAGGAACCGAAATTTTGTTTCGCACAACATATGCGCACACATAATATATACGCACCCCTTTTTCTACGCCACTGAATATATATATATATATTAAAACTGAAAAAAATACTCATATTAACTGAACTAGCAGAGGCTGTTCAATAACGATTATTTCTACTTCTACTTATAACTCCCGAGCAATCAATACTGACTATAACTGGGAGGCGCTTTGTCATGAAAACTGTGTTAAAAAGTATTATCAGCACTGTTAAAAGTTTAAAAGATAAAAAGTTCACAGAGTAAGAGAGTGCATGATTAAATTCAAAAACAATAAGGGCGGGACTAGATGGTGACGGTCACCAGCCTTTCCTTGAAGATATCTAGGCTGGGACTGGATTTGACCTGGTATGGTAAGCTATTCCAATACCTTAAAGTTCTGGGAAAGTAGGAGCTGAGGTGGTACTGGGTACGAGACTGGGGAATCAGGAAGTTCAAGTTTCTAGTTATTCAAGTTATTCTACACACAGATGCTAAACATAAGACATGTTAAACAGGGATCACGTATTCGGATAAAAGACACGCTGATATCTATGTCGTGGAATCTAAGTTTTATGAAAATCAACTTTTCATTTAGGTGTTTCAGTCAGGGGCGGATCCAGGATTTCAGGTTGGGGGCGGGGGGCGCAAAATGTTCGGCCCAATTTGTGTCCGTTTTCTACCTCATTTCAACGGTTGTGGTTATGCCAGTGTATACTGATTTGGCAATATCACATGGGCCACTGATTATTCAATTCCAAGTTGAACAACAAAGCATACATTATTTAAAGTCATATTCAAAATAGACCTACAATAACACCTATGGTCCGGGAATTTTAGGGGGCGCGCGCCTTATGCAAGAGTAAAAATGATATTGCCAAGCAAGAATTAACTGTAAGTTTGTGTCCGTTCTTATTACCTCTCATGAATTCATTAGAATGTGAAGATTGTTTTCTTTTCTCTGAGTTGTATCATATCACATAGCATTTTAGGAGAAAAAATGCTTAATATGCCAATAATCATCAAACGGTGATTTTCTTCAATTACATTTAGTCATTTAACAATCACGGAAGAATTAATTCAAAAGATATTCAGCGCTTAGGATACATTACACAGGTCACTAGGTTCTCGTAGCTTAATAGTGGAGTTAATTCTAATCTGTGGAAATCTAACCTCCCTTTTTAATTGCAGTTATTCTTTTTACATCATTCATGATAGCCCATCTTGTAAGACGAGGGAAAAAGGCCATCCACCTCCATTCCAACCCCTCCCCCCTCCCTGAAATGTTTTAAATTCGAAATTATATATTTGTTGTAAATTAAGTCGTAAACTATTTACAAACAATGAAAAACGTTTTCTATTTCGCATTGACTGCCGTTTCCAATGCTTTATATACTGTAATTTGATAAAATTAGTATACTTAGAACCAAGTAGGATCAACTGATCAGTCAACAGTCACCCCATTAGTTAAAATGAGAACAACCTGTTGCATTGAGTTCTTATTACAGGACAATCATTTTCTATAAACATAAATGGGGATTTACACATAATCCCTTGCGAATGCGAATACTTACATGGGTAAATATTGTTGTATCTGTTCAAAGCGATATTCTCTTGCCTTAAAGCAACTTTGCAAAGTTTTGATAAGTCATCAGGCTTAGGTAGATTCTGTAATATTCAAAGGGAGATAATTGCAATCAGTTAACCTATAATATAGATGTGTTGCACATTCACGTTAAAAAAATAAGCTGTTTTAAAATAGCTAAATTGCTTGTAAACACGTCACAATGGTGGTTTCAAACTCAAAAGATGTAAACAAATACCTTTTCAGTCATATGCTGAAAACATACGGACTTCATCTGTCCATAACTAGGAAGTTATGAAGCTTGTTCCAGATTTGTCAAGATTTGATTGAATTGCATCTTGCAAATACAAACAGACTTCAAAACATCGAATGTTTGGCTGCTCGTATTGTGTAAGATTAACGAGATGTGTAAAAAAGAAAATCCATTTACCGTAACCGTGCAAAAAAGATATCATCTGTCGAAAACGGTAAAGTGTTATACATTAAACTTTTAACAAATCTAAGTTTTGAATGCAGAAGTGTATATGAATCAATCAAAATAAATATCTACAAGTATCACGAAATAAAGCGTAAGTAGGACATATTAAGTGTAGTTTATAATGCAACTGAATTAAAGTTTTTTCCTGTAAAAATGGCATACGCTAAGTTGTCAATTCAAATCTTAGTGACCTGTGTTTTTTCCCCAAATTATGAGATCTTTCAAAACAATTTTGTCAATAGTTGTTCGGTAATTGACAAATAACTGAATATTGTACTTGAATATTTCATCAAGACAAAATAAAGCACATACCTTAAATTCTTTGTCGAAAAGTTCAACGTGATATCTAGTGACGTAAGAAAACAAATTTGCAACTTTAACTCTCAGGTTATCAGGCTCACAGTTGTAATAATCGGCCCCATCATCCGGTGACACTTCATGACCTCTTTCACCAATGACAACATCATCTTCATCAACTTCTGCTGCATTGTTGGCTGAAGATACGTCATGAATTTATGAGAACTGTTTTGAACCAAGATAGTAATGTAGAGGCAGTTACCAATTAGTAAATCTGAACGAAAGATTAAATGCATTTTTCGTATGGCAGTCATGCTTTTTAATACGACGTATAAGAATCTTTTCAGAAAAAAACTAATGTTATACACACAGATTCAATTTGCATGTCTTTAGAATGATCAGTATTCTACTCTCGTGCAAATGAAAGCGTTTTGCATATATAAATCTTCTCAACATACTCAATTGTCGATATATTTCGTTACAAATTTGAAAAAAAAATCACCATTCATGTTTGCATAAATATGTCCTTCTCCAATATTCCCGCCTCTTGCAATATGTCTTTTAGATGTTTGCTGCAAATGGTCAACGTCTGAATCAATACTATCGTTTCTTAGGCACCTGAAAAGGGGCCAGTAAAATACGAAGTTGATAGCCATAAGTGTATCACGAATTTATAAATATGTGGCACGTTTAAATCATGTAAGTATAAAGGCAGAACTGTTATGTTCACAATGAAAAACATATTTTACTGTGATTATGCTATGATTTTTTACCTCCGTCTAATAAAGATCACTGCCACAATAGCTCCGACAACAACAACAACCAGTGCTACAACACCCCCAATCACAGGTTCAGTAACGCTTACAGAGATATCTTCTTCGGAAGGCTGAGCTGCAATTTAAAGTCAGCTAAGGACACAAATTATATGCGAAAGAAGTACCACTCTTAACAGAAATAAAAGATCAACTATAATTAAGAAAAGAGAATTTATTGAGATTTATTTTTTCGTTGTCATCTGTGTAATATTTTGCGTTTAAAAATTTCGCTACTTCTATAAATGTTCTATTTTTCTTAAAGTATTTGGACCCCAAACACCATTTCCTTTTAAAATGAATTCAACTGTATCCATCAACAGAAATTACATGTTTTATCTGATTATGTTGATGTAAACATTCCATCTTCTTCCCCCTCAAAGGGACATTTACCAAGACTACGAAAAAACAAATGTCTAGATACTTAGTAACAACGCCATTGTTAATTTGTAATTAACAAGAGAAGCCTGATGCAAAAATATTCACAAATTGAAGAGACCGCTTCTTTAGTTTAAAATATATCCTATATTCAGAGAATTTAACAGTGTTCCTTTGTGTAGTCATTTCTTGTAATTTTAGCTTAAAATATACATAAAAACAACAAAACATCTTACCTTGACTGAGAGAACACACAAAATCATCACGTTTACTATTACACCCTTTTAAGCATACCCCGTTTTCGATTTTACAAACCATGTCAATACAGTCATTACTGCAGGATTCGTTACATAGAGTACGGAAGAAACCATCTTGACATCCGAAAAGGCATCTGCCATCAGGTGACGCACATTGACTCACGTTTTCGTTTCCTGATCCGTTGCAATATGTAGGACAAATTGTGTCACAAAATGGACCAAAAAAGCCAGGTTTACATTCATGGCATTCAGAGTTAGATTTGCAATATTTACAATTTTCATTGTTTGTGCAGCATTTATCACCAGAAAAGTTAGCCTTACATCCACCATCACATGTTCCATTAAATCTATTACAAGTTCCATCCAGGCAATAACTTGAGCAAGTCTGAATGCATTCAAGACCAAAGTAACCGGTAATGCACGTGTTACATTTAGCTCCATTGAAATTTCCGATGCAACCAGAACAGTAACCCGAATACTTATGGCAGATACTATTTAGGCAATTTTCTGGACAGTCTTTATCACAATTGTTCCCATATTTTCCATGTACACATTCTGCGCATTTGGTGCCGTTAAAATTATCTTTACAACCTTTGGAGCATTCTCCACTTCTATTGCATCTGTTACTGACACAGTTGTCGGAACACGACTCGGTACACAAGAAACCGTGCTTGCCTAGGATACATGTGTCACATTTCTCCCCAGTAAAATTGTTCGTTTCACAGCCTTCTGTACAGTTTCCTGACCATCTATCACAAACACTGTCTTTGCAGTGCTCAGGACATCTGCTGTCACAAACATCACCATATTTTCCAGTCATACATTCATCACATTTACTGCCAACAAAGTTCGTATTACATACACATTCCCCGCTATCTATATAGCATGTTTTCCCTATACAACCAATGGAACAATCACTTAAACATTGTGGACCAAATTTTCCCTGTATGCATTTCAGACATAGATCGTACGAAGAACAACTTACGCAAGTTTCTCTACACTGATGCGTACAGTTGTTAAAATGAAGGTTAATGTTGTTCACCATTTTATTTCCGTTATAATAACCTGCCTTGCATTCGTAGCATTCTGCTAACGATGAACAATTCACACAGTGTTCTGGACAAACACGACTGCATGAACTTCCAGTACCGAAAAAGCCGTGTTTGCATTCTACACAGTTTGATTGTGTACAAATGCAGTTGTCAGGGCAAAGCGAATACTCACATTCTGTCGAGCCATGTCTGTTTTCAAAACCTTCTTTACATATGGTACATAATGTATTAGAAGTGCAAGTTTTGCAATTTTGTAGGCAATTTAAACATTGACTGTTATTATAAAGATAGAAACCATCATAGCATGTCTGGCATTTCCCTTTGACAGGACAACTTTTACAATTATCTGCACATAATTCATAACATCTTCCTCCTCTGTGTGCTTCTATACATCCTTTAGTACATCTATTTTGATAGTATGGCCCTGGTCTACATAGCCTATCAATACAACAAGCGCAGTCGCTAAAGCAAGCTGGATCTAAAGCTGAAAGAAAACAAGTGCTACATCATCTTCATTAAGCTATTTTTTCCTGTCTTTGACGATATGAAAATTGATAAATAGAAAATGTCAGTGAATTGATACATTTCTGCGATTCAAAAACTTACATTAACCATACCTATTAAAACGATTACATATTCGTGATTTTGATTTTAAAACATGTGTCATTATTGCATGTCTCTCTTTGATTTAAACGCAATGTAAATGACAAATCTAATTGAAGAAAACTGAATAAACGTTTTCAAAAACTAAATCATTAAAAAAAGACAAAAATTTAGAAAGTGCTTTTCTTTTTTCGAAATTGTTAGACATCTGATATTTGTTAAGTCAAACAGATAAGCTTAAACTATAAGGCGATTCCTCAGCAAATGTTTGTTTTCCAATTTTAATAAAGATTACGGATGTGAATATTATACATCATGAAACAAAAATGTTATGTAAATGAACACGGTATAATATGACCCTAGTAAAGAAGAAATTTTCTTTGTCTATGTACACATATGAGATTTTAAGTGGCGGTTAACGAAAGAAAATTATTGCATAATAACTTATTCTTTTTTTTTCAAATACTGAAAACAAATCCTTTCATGAAAATATGTCAAATTTGTAACAATCACGTATAGATAAAATCCGTCTGCTACGGTATCTATTCTTAACTTAAAAATCAAACAGGATATTACAGTATTCAAACGCAGGGAAACAAAGAATAAACAAAGATTAAAAACTGTTACATATTTAATTGTCAAATCAATACTTTGCTTAACTGATGATATATCATAGCGCAGATGTAGCGATTACAATTGCTTGTAAATTGTCTAAATGGTGCTTCAAAAGCAGGCAAATATCTTCCCTAACTGAATTTATTTTGTAAACATAAACAAAAGCATCGAAGTGTGATATGTAAAATGAAAACAATAGTATTATGTTTTAACCCTTACTTAAGTCAAAAACGGTGTGTAGCCTGTACATGGAAAACTGTATTTTTTTCTTTTCGTTTAAACCCTTTAAGCTCAAAAGAAGATATAAATTTTTAAATACATGTAGTTAGTTATAATCAGAAATAACATCAATATATAATTTCAATTTATAATTTGCTTATCTTTGTTGATCTGCTCAAATGCCTACATAAAACGTCTATTTTATACACAGTTTTGATTACTGTTGCAGTTGTTAATTACATTGACCTCAAACGTATTTTTTTCTTTTTTCTGTGCATAAACTTTTAATTGAATATTGTTCTGTAGAGCGTTTTCCATTGCACGTGTACAGTCTAAAGGTTTTGTTGAAGATAAGCATAACGACAAACCTCAAACTAACTAAAGGTCTATATTCAAGTTTTGCATGTGAATTTAATAAAACATTAATATATGTCAATAAGACAATAAGACATACATTTTACTTGAACTTACCAGCGAAGGCTAAATGGGATCCATGAAACACAATTTCAAGCGAAAAAACTGATATAACCTGCAAGAAAAAATAATTCAGAGTAAGTTATACAGCTCAGTGGACCTTTAGCAGATATTTCCATTGTAATAACCAAATCATTTAAATTTCACAAAGTTTTTTCTTGTTAATTTGTGTACGAAAAAATAATTGTATAACAATATATGTACATATTAATCTATAGTAAAAATGATTTAATTTTTGTTATAGTAGATAAAAGTGTCTTTTCTGAAGGAAGCCAAAGATGTTACACCTTATACAGTGTACACATAAAGCTCACGACTATAAAACCGTATACAGCTTTCAGTATCTTTATCTCCCTGTAAGCTGTATACGTGAAGATGCTGCTTATCCCCGTATATAGCTCATTTTAAATGGTCGAAATTAAGAATCGGTTATGTCAACTTTGTAAATTTTCACAATCATCGTCAACAAGATAGGCATCATCATAGACTTCGTAATCGTCATCATTAGCATAAGCAGCAGAAGTAACTACAGCCAATACACGATCACAATCATCACTATCAATAAAATCCCTGCAGTCATTACTTTCGTCGTCGTTTCTTTCTGACAAGCATCGCTATTACCAATACCATCATTATCATTATCATCATCGTCGTTAGTTTTCATCACCATCATCATATTGATAATCAGTACTGTACTTGTTCTCTCTTTATCTTTTTGCTTCTACTTGGAAGATGTCACATTTTTTTTACTTTATGATACCCTGGAGTGATCATAATTTCTTCGATTTATTTGCATTAATGACAGTTTATGAGACCGAAAGAAAGAGAGAAAAAAATAGATGTTTACTATGATGTTAGTTATAGAAAAACACGACGATGACGGAGATGACGATGATAATGATTATAACGACGACGATGAGACGAAGATAACTGTGACGATGATAATTGTGATAATGATGATGATGACGACTTCGACGATGATGTTTATGTTGACGATGATGATGATGTTGGTGATAAAGGAGACATTGATGACGCCCATGTTAGTGATGGTGATTCAATGACGACGATGTCTACTTCTATAACTACTACTACAACCACTACCACTACAACTTCTACTGTTTTTCAACCACAACTTTTACAACTACTGATAATACGACGACGACGATTATTATGCTGGTTATTATGATAATAATGATGATTAATGAAACTTTAGTAAACTTTTCGAGATAATCAAAATTTGTGTTTATGCCGGTGATTGACCATGTGATTTGTGTACGTTAAGACGATATACCTATCTAAAAGTACTTGTGCATATCAAATGTAAACAACTTACGTGAGCTGTGTTTGTTGCATGCTCACGAATATACGTAAGCTGTGTACGTTGTCATGCGTTAGCTGTATTCGGCATAAGCTCTATACAGTGTAACAGAAGACAACAATGTTAACAGAATACATAATTTAAATACTGTTGTTGCCTGAATCACCTTTTCAAGAAGGAATAAAATAAAAGGGATGAAATTGGACAAATTAAGGCTAACGAATCATTGTCACACAAAACGGTATTGAAAAGATTATTACTGTACTGTCATCCTATATAACGCACGAACTGTACCAAAGATTCTATTTATTCGTCAACATTTGTGCATCCTCAAGTATTATGCCTTAGAAAAGGCATAGCAATTCCAATGTTTATTTTCAATAGATAACTTTTAATGACTTAAATCTGTGTTTTATCAGTCTGTAAAGCTTCTTCTACTACTACTGTCAAGATAGTAGAATATTTCGTGAATAGATTAAAGTAATCTCTGAGATATTTTACATTCTTCTGCTACGAGACCCTATATTAAAACGTAAAAAAGTCATGACTGTAAACTGAACTGTAACGAAGATTTTCATGAAACAGAGAAATCTATCACATTAAATTTTGTATGTTTACTCACCAGAAGTAACAGATAAGCGCCCATGTCGGTCTACACTAGGACAATATTAAATAAATTGTCACTTCTTATTGGAATGCGTGGTAAAAACATTAACGCAAAACTTAACGCGGAAGAAATATAAATTTTGATAGAAATCTTGACAAGTTGTTGTAAGTTTATAAAGCAAAACGAGTCATGGGCTACGTAGTCTATTTTTTTACTTCAGGGCAAAACCAACGACATTTTAATTATGAGTATATTTCTTCCATTTTAGAATTTAAAAAGAAATTTGAATACACTTCCTCCGGAGTTTAACAATGTAGAACGCTCAATCGGAGTGTTGGATAAAATCAAAGTTAACAAAAACTGATGTATCGGTTGTCTTTGAATCTACATATTTTAAAGTTTCTCTTACAGCACATGATTTTCATACTCGGGGATCTGGTGCATTATGGAGAGAATATTCGCATGAACAAGAAAAATCCTAAGCTGTAAATAATTTATACCATAGTTTAAGTAGTGACGTCAGTTAAGCTGGAATAAAACCTGGCACTCGGCGTGCGCGCGCCTCGCAATTAATACATTGCCGTATATGTCGGAAATTATCACAATGAAAGCACAAAAGAAATTAAACCTCTAAAATTTGACAATATATCTTTGGAAATTTCTTTATATATTATACTATATATTGTGTATATATACACACAACGGAACAGACAAGTTCAGTGCTGTCCACAGTTCTTTTTTATAGAGTCTAGTACCACAATTATAAGACATTGTTTGTTATATCAAAGGTGGGGGGGGGGGGGGGGGGGCGGGGATCATTACATTCAGAAAAGGTATCTGTCTGGACAGCTTTGAGTTCGCCAGGCATTGCTTTTTATTTTCGAAGACAAAAATGGTGATGTAGAGACAGTTTATGGTGCTCGCTACTTGAACATTTTAAAGAAGAGATTTGTGCCTGCATTAAAAAGAAGATGTGTCGACTTGAAGAGTCTATGATTCCAGCAAAATGGTGCTACGCCACAAACTTCAGGCGGTGTCATTTCATTGCTTGAAAAAACTTTTGGCACAAACTTTATGTCTTACAGGACAGGCAATGGGAAGCCCCCTCACTATCCTGACTAAAAACCCTCTGGAGTTTTTTCTTCGGGGATATCCCAAGGACAGAGTGTATAGCCTTTCACCGTCATCAACAGAAGAGTTGAAAGCAGCTGCCAGGTGTGAAATTAGATACATCTCCACAGACACATGTTCATCCGTCATCAATAACGTTTAGACGTCATTTTGCAACAGAAAAGACGTCATCAGCAAATTTGAACATGTTCTGTTCAGGTGCACGGCGACGAGAATTTTAGATAAACCTTTTGATGTTATAAATCAAATAAAACTTAAGTTTACTGCCTATCACTTGGTGACGTCTATTTTGTGGTACTTTCCATATTTCAAAAGACTTCAAACAACGAAATAGTAACATATCTTTTGAAACACCCTTTATATCATAATTATGATTCATATCTAAACAAATGCACCATTGTTCATAGTTTAACAATAGTTCTGCAACAAAGACAGTAACATGCTTCTACATTAGACAAAATATAATCAATGAGACTTATCTGAAAAGGATTCTCGATTATCCGAAAGGAATATTATTGTATAGTCGCGAAGATTTTATGCAGCGTTCCAACAAACTATTGTGGAAGTAAAAAACTTCAGACAATATAACGTTTCTCCACAAAAATTGATTGTTTCAAAAGGGAAAAAGTAAATGCTTTGGTACTGGAATTTAAAGATTATTAAACGTAAACATATAAACTCACTTATGAAAAACGCGTTCAACATTATCTATTTTTTCTTTTTTTAATTTCTGTATTCAGATAGCTGATGTTTGGCAAGATGTTAATAATCGTGATATATTTGAAGACACTGATTGTCTTGACGGATCTTCGCAGCAACACCAAGGAAAAACAAGATGTTAAAATTGACAGTCAGCTGTTAACAGTTACTATAGCCGAGACAAACATCTCTACTATTCACAGGACTGTTTGACCACATTCGTAATACATTACATTTGAAACAAAAAATTTACGGATGTGATCACATTCGTATCAGGTAAAATATTTTGCAAATTTGCTTTTACGAAATTTGGGGGTAGGGGTGGGGGTGACATGAGAAGCACATGTAACAAGTTGTCATAAAATATCATACAAATGTATTTGAGTTCCATTACACATTTCCATAACATCTGTAACGCGTATGATCACGTTTGTAATAGGTGTAACAAGTATGATGCGTTACAGATGTTAGTTTATACCAAATTTATTTTTGTTCGATTGTGTAGGAAGCTTTTAGCTTATAGAGGCACTCTCGAATCCGTTCCCGGAACCAACCAGTACTAAGCAATGAGGGTAAAGTTTTTTGCTCAGGGAAACAACGGCTGCCCCTAACTGGGTTTGAACCTATACGGCTAGCAATCCTTTGACAACTAGTACGACGCGTTTACCACTCGGCCACGCCGCCACTGTTGCAATTGATGTCAGACAGTTCTACGAAGTTCTTTAAATAAACATTAACAAAATGCATTAAATTAATGGGAGCATAAGATCTTTCAGAAAACTACGAAAACGTTTTCTTGTTATATTCTTAAACTGATGGTACATACATAATATCAGGAACAAAGACCAGTATAGAATTATAGATAGAGCATAGAAATATGGTTACAGCACGAACAGCTAGTAAAATACATACTGCTAGCCATACAAATTATGTAGAGAAAAAAATAAAATACCATGACTGTGGGATTCTCCAATAAAATTTCATTAAACTATTTCCTGCTCTTCAGAGTAATGGATGAATAAAAAAATGAATCTATCTTTTATAATGTTAGCAGAGAAATAATCAAATGACCATAATATAGTTATATAACAGGGTGAAAAACAAAAATTCTCATCTTACTGACAATTCTCACATAGTTTCATTTTCAAAAATAGAACTCATACCTGCTGAGTTTTTGCGAGGGCAAAACTCTCCTGATATTAAGAGATAAAACACAGACAGAATAAAACGATGTATGAGCGCTGCAGCACCGTATACATGTTACATCGAATACAACTTACACCGTATACATGTTACACCGAATACAACTTACACCGTATACATGTTACACCGTATACAACTTACACCATATACATGTTACACCGAATACAACTTACACCGTATACATGTTACACCGAATAGAATACAACTTACACCGTATAAATGTAACACCGTATACAACTTACACCGTATAAATGTTACACCGTATACAAATTACACCGTATAAATGTTACATGTTACACCGAATTCTACTTACACCGTATACAAATTACACAGTATAAATGTTACACCGAATACAACTTACACCGTTTACATGTTACACCGAATACAACTTACACCGTATACGTGTTACATCGAATACAACTTACACCGTTTACATGTTACACCGTATACAACTTACACCGTATACATGTTACACCGAATACAACTTACACCGTATACATGTAACACCAAATACAACTTACACCGTATACATGTTACACCGAATTCTACTTACACCGTATAAATGTTACACCGAATACAACTTACACCGTTTACATGTTACACCAAATACAACTTACACCGTTTACATGTTACACCGAATACACCGAATACAACTTACACCGTATACGTGTTACATCGAATACAACTTACACCGTTTACATGTTACACCGTATACAACTTACACCGTATACGTGTTACACCGAATACAACTTACACCGTATACATGTAACACCAAATACATTTTTCACCGTATACATGTTACACCGAATACAGCTTACACCGTATACATGTAACACCGAATACAACTTACACCGTATACATGTTACACCGAATACAACTTACACCGTATACATGTTACACCGAATACAACTTACACTGCAAACATTTTAGACCGAATACAACTTAAGCTTGAACTATATTCGTTAAATATAAAACAGTTTACGACTTACACCAAATATAGCTCATCGTAAGGTATAAACGTCACAATGCTGAATATCCCCGTTTTAGTCCATACTTTGGTTACTCTCTAGAACTGACAAATAATATCTTAAAGGGACTGACTCACAGATGTGCCGACGATGAAAAAAAAATGTTTATACATCTTGAAATTCTTGCTGTAATTGTGAGGCACATATCTAAACTAAGTTACTGACTAATTTTTTTAACAAAAACTATCAAAAAATATAATGTTTTACACACTTTCATCGGTAGAACATTTACACAGTTAGTCACGGGGTAGAAACTTTAGATATAACATTAATTTTGACGAAACTTGAGAACTAGTCTCCCTTGCTCAGTGGTGTAGATCGTCGCATTATATTTTACCAACTGAAAGGTCATGGGTTCGAATCATGGTTAAGTCAAATCTTTGTCTTTTTTTCAGTTTTCATTGTGTATAGAAGCATAATATAGTATATTAACTTCTCTTAAATTTAAAAAAAAAAAAAAAAAAAAAAAAAAAAAAAAAAAAAAAAAAAAAAAAAAAAAAAAAAAAAATCTGCTAAATTCTGTGAGTCAGACGCTTTAATAAAACACAACAATTTACTGCAAATCTTTTCGATACCATCAAGTTTATAATAATTAGCCGACGTCGTCCATGATGATGGTAATAAATGAACGTAACAAATAAAAAGATAATAGTGGCGGTGGTAAAGACGAAGACAACACATTAATAATTGATGGTAAATAGACAACGTAGATGAATACCGCAGCCACAACAAAACCAATAAACATCAACGACAACACAAATAACAAATACTTTCCACTATCATCGCCACCATAACCACCACTACCACTGCCTCCATAACCACCACTACCGCTGCCACCATAACGACCACTACTACTGCCACCATAACCACCACTACCACCGCCACCATAACCACCACTACCACCGCCACCATAACCACCACTACTACTGCCACCTTAATCACTACTAGTACTACTTCCACAATTAAAACTTCCGGCAATAAAGGCAATTGGAAATAACAAAAACAACAACAAATACGATGTTGGTACTGCTTCCTCTGATGATTTGGCGATGATGATGATGACATTGATGTCGTTATTGGTAAAAACGCCTTAAAAAGACAAAAACGACACCATGATAATTAACAACAACAAATACTAATACCACCACTATCACCACTACAGCTATTACTTCTAATGTTGCTACTTTTGCTATTGCTTCTGCTTCTGCTTCTGATGCCACTGCTTTTACTATAATTATTAGACTACGTTTTCTTCTCGTTGGTATTGTTGATGGTTATGTGTTATTACATTTTTTTTGTTATACAGACATATATAATATATCAAACGTACACAGCTTACTCATAATGACCTATTATACTTGTAAGCTGCAGCCGTATATCACAGTAAGTTCTGTAAACTATCAGACAACTTTTACAGCTCATACGTAAGCTGTATTCGCGTGTAAACTGTATCAGCTGTAACAGTGCACATCTACTTTTTGAACTGAAGGTTCCCAACTTCCAAATATTTCATTGAAATCCGACTGAGAACTTTGCTGAATATTTTCACGGAAACAAAGATACAGGCGGACGGGCGGACAAAGGGAAAGACGTATTCGCGGCTGCATCTACTGGACCAATATAGAATGTAAAAAAAAGAAGAGGAAATAATAAATGACATACGATCATCTAGTTTACATAAAGTTTCATTTCCATAAAACAAAACATAATATTTAGGGAAAATGTGAATAACAGTAACTACTAAAACCTTTGGACAAATGTGTTTCAGTTGTAAACATGCATTACTTTTGTTCCTATTTCTGTATGAAAATTGACCTATGACAAGTTTGATTCTATGTCACATCAAAAATGGGCATCGTGCAAATTTGTCACAAAATATGTTACTTATTTGCTTAATTTATGTTACACATTAATTTCTTATTCGAGAGAGCTACTGTAATTCGAGACCATTTTTACATTGTTATTAACAACTACTGTGGTAATTTAAATAAGAAGAGAAAGACTACCTCCGAGAGAACTCTTCTTAGTAACGTGTTTCTTGGTCGATTCATTGACATCTGAACGTATTTTTATTAAAACTAATTCATTTATAACAACAATAATTACTGGTAAAAATTGATTTCAGAATTTAATACATGTTGTTTGTTTCTCGATTCTTCAGACTTACAATATGTTAACTTTCAGGAAGTCTTTGAACTCAGTCTTTAGTAGACGTATATGATCAAACTAGGTTTTTAGGTTAAGTATTATCGTTTTGTCCGTCGTGCGTCCATCGTCCATAATTAACAGTCGGCCCGGCAGACTCAATCGATAGAATATCGGATTGCCAATCTTGATTATCCCGCAATCCCCATCAGGGTCGGCAAAATTTCTTTGTGATAATTGATCTCAGACAATGCGTCTATAGGTCAGTTGTCCCTCACTTCTGAAGAAAGTGAGGAAGTAGTTAGTCACTTGCGGAGAAATTGGTTAGTAACCTAGTTGAATACACGGGAACACTGGTTAGGTGGACTGACCGCCGGGATATGACCTTAACTGGCCCCGCCACTGGGTTTATTTTATTTAACATAGGGTCATATAGGAAGAAGCTTTTAAAAATATTCTTGTCTGAAAATAAAAGGCATTGAGCTTAGATATGTATGGTTCAGCACTGTCCATGCTGTCTAATTAATTAGATGGACATTGGCAGAATTTTGGCCTCACCCGGGTACCCGCCACAACCCATCTAAGTACCCTGGCAAACAAAACATTTTTTTAACATTGGTTGGGCTAGGAAGTGCACATGTGTCTTTGACCTTCATGTGACCATAACCTTCCTGTGACCTACTGACCTAGTTCCTTGTTTTGAAGCTGGTGATTCATTTTTAACCAACTGTATAATTTTGCATTCAGATTTCAGCTTTGTCAATGGTTGACTTTCACATTGACCTAATGGACAACTCCTTTGTTTAAGAAGATTCATTAATGAAATTATAAACTTTTGTATAATTTCACATGCAGACTTCCACTTTGATCATTGTTTACCTTGACCTGTTGACCAGCTTTCTGTTTTAAAGCTACTCCAATGTCATTTGTATCTTGTGTACCGTGTTAAGAGCAGATTTTATTGCTGACATTGTGATCTGTGATCTGATATGGTAACCAGATGAGCGAAATTTGGTCATCATGACAATCTTTACACTCTTTTCTCTGATGACTGCAGAGTACATGGTTAAGTTGAAAAATATTTGTTTATATGTAATGTGTTATTTATACCCTCTGCTATTTGAAACATGCCTTAGGTAGCATAACAGGTTTGACGATGCAGATTTTTATCTAATGTTTTGCCAGCTTTTATCTCAACATCACTATTTTATCTAAGTAAATCTTGTTTTTGCATCTTTCGGTTTTGTGTCAAGGTATTTGGATTTTTTTTCCTTGTCGCTGTTGGAATAGTACACATTCCTATAACATACGCATGCAGATGTCAAAATTGACATACTATCTATAACATTATATATTTGAAACTGTAAAGGTCAAGTAGGATATAGTCTTCGACTGAGTTTAGATATATCACAAAAAATAAATTCCTTGCTTTGTTTGTGTTGTATACAAAATCAAAAGAGCATTACTAAAGATGACAGTAATTATATAAAAGCACCCATTTTTTAATCTAAAAATGGTAATAATTTGTATTCAACAAAGAGAAAGATAAAGATGGTTTTGCGGCCAAAATTATTAATGTTTCTTTAACATTATCATTTTTACATTTATCCATTTTCATCATTCTCTGTGGTATGTGAAAATCATATAGAAGTATGAACATGCATCTGCTAAACAACAAGAACAACAAAAGAAAAAAAAAAGTTGCTAAACAATATTTACATTTGACAAATGATATAGGGCACAAAATTGGCCCAATGAATTGAATAATTGTAATTCTTATCGTTATGGTTACAAGGGTTTTAAGTTACTGGTCCGTAAAATACAGTAATGATTTTACTACAAAACAAAGCTTTTTACAGATTCAAACATCACTCTCAACAGTCATTAGATTATTATGTGTTTACAATACGTAACCGAAGTGTCTCAACTTTATAAAGGAATGTTTTTTTCCTGTCTGTTTATGCTAATTACGTGGTTACAATGGTCAAACTGGTAACAACTGCCCATAACTGAAATAACAGCTGTGCATTCATACAAAAAGACATTTAGATACCAATTATAACTACAAATACACATACAAACTCCCATTTTGCCATAAGCAAGGTCCAAAAATTAAAATGGTTTCAGTTTATCAATTTACACAACTCATTTGTTACAAATGTTTATCAAACATAAACTACTATGAAAGACAGAAAAAAATACATTACAAAACAGGAGCAAAATCAGATTCACTGGAACATTTACTATAACGCACTGCATGATACTGGTCTCGGTCCTTTTCTTTTTTTCATTAATGTTGTTTTTGTCCATTCACCTACAGAGACGTCTACCTTTCAGGCAATGTAAGAAACAAAACCGCATCTTCTATCAAATGTAAGGTTTTCCAGAGTTCTCCCCCTTACAGGCAGTTTTTTTGTCATTCCGTGTTTTGTTTTAGACAAGGATATTGCATAAGACAGACGATTAAAGCATGAATGTCTATTTTTCTAGTCTCCTACAAACAATTCGTTATCCTTTTCGTCCTTTCTTTGTTAAGGTTATATTATAGGAAACGAGCAATTTTATAAGTGGTGGGAAATACCTGTCATATTTGAAGTGATTCGTATGAAACAGCTGCTTACTATACTTCTAATATACTTTGAAATTTCGAATAGTATATTTTTGACTTTAGAAATACTGCAGTATGGAATATAAATGTATAAAAATATAAAAATTAACTTTTTTCCAAATGTACATATTTAAATCTTTAAGGTTTAATACGTTGCAACCACAATATAATATATAAAGTGTATTGATATATGTAATAAATGCGGTAACCCAGAAAAGAGTCCTCCACACACACAAAAAATGAAGAGAAAGTGCATTGACTACAAACAAGAAACTTTCAATTTTGTTTTGCCTCAGTCTGTCTGCATATCTGATTTAAAAAATCCGATCCCTGCAACATGGCAAAGGGTATTGAATGTACAAAATAAATATCAAACTTATCAAGGAGATGCCAATATGACAATATGAAAATTATTTAGACAGATTTAAGATTCGCATCTCTTTTATCTTGTGAAAGTCTCTATGTCCTTCCAGAAAATCTGTAAACTGCAAACGTTTTGTACAAGAAGATACAAAGTAAGATAAGATTATTAAGTAAAGTTTACTGAATACAAAATGTATTTTGTCCATGTATTTAATATATTCACCCATCTACTTTTTTTTTCATCCAGACATAGTCAACTGGATCGTGCTGATAAGCAGTATTATACAATTTATACATAATAGTATGATTATTTCTTATTCTACGGCTGTAAAAGCATACTTGTACGGGTATAAGATGTCAAGAGGTCGGGAATTTTTCTTTTGCCTACACCATTGACTTGTATTGTTCTGTTCGAGTCAGACACACATATGGCATTTAAAAGCGGTACCTTTGTTGAAGCAATTACTAACGTGGAAGTTAGTTTCTAAGATATTCTCTCAAACGTATATTCATATTCGAATTCACGGAAATTTCGCCAGAAATGTTATTACATGACTTAGAGACAACAAACATTCTTATTGTACAGCCAGTGGATTACTTTTCACAGAAAGATTGGTTTAGACTTTGTCACATTTCGCACAAACATTATATCGTGCCACTAGCAAAACAACATGTCAGTGCATGGAATGATAACTAGTAAACTTTGTCTCTGGCAAAAATGAATTAAGGCAGATTTTCACTTTTCTCAGTAACTGTTATGCTACTGAACTGATTTGAACTACATTGTAAGGATTTTTTGTGAATATGCCTAATAGGAAGGGAAATATTCTTTTACATTTATTTTCCATCTAAAACCATTACTTTGTACAACTAACAAGATTGTGTATATAATTTCTTGGTGAAATAATGAAACTAGCATATTATGATTTAAATCTTTCTTCATTTGTTCCTCGACCTCTTTTGTTGTCAAGACTCAGTGTTTATCATTTATTAAAGGTGGCTGCTCTTGTTTGATAAGCATCGCCTGACAATCTGGAAAGAAGCTATCCTAAGAATAACAGTACTGGTATTCAAATTTTTAATTACACGACCATTCAACTTTCCCAGTACACCTGAAGGTGATCACCCCAGTCACTTTGGTATTTTTGTTACAATCTGCCAAAGTTACCCGTTAATTTTTTAACGACAAACGATACTTTTAAAAGGAAATGTTCGGCACAAATATGCGCGGTTTCAGTTTGTTCTTTAAAGCTTGTATTCTTATCATGTATCACTAAAATGATAATTCAAAACAACCTTGCCATTTCTAACTAATCAGACAGCTTGTCAAATTATTGCTCCGCACAAGCCATTTACAAAACTGACTAGTTTCCTACAACATTTATTTGGTGGTGTTTAACGTATATTTCGAGCAAAACAGATGACAAGTAACTCTATTCCATCAATCTTCTGAAATTTAACTTTATATCGTGATTCATAAACTGCTTCGGAAATAGGTTCATGAATCATGATAAAAAGTTATATTGTGTTACATACGAAAACGCTCACACCATGTCGCACAAACGCACCGCTAGGGAACAATACTACACCAGCTTTCATCAGTTTTATACATAAACGAGAAAAAAACAACAAACGATTATGATGATATATTTGTCTCAATATAAGTAAATATGGACTCCTATATAAACAACTAAATAACAATGACAGATAAAAAATAAAAATTAATTAGTAAATTAAAGGCGGTAAAAAGTGGAAAATTATCCTAATAGAAATAGAAATTATCAGACGGTAAAAATATCTTCGTAGTTTAAAATTCGGACGGTTTCGATTATAAAATAAAACAAGCACTGACTTTTAGTTCATAGAATATAATGAAAGAAATATTGGACCAGATATTTTGCCTTAATGGATACGGCTAAGTCAATAATACGTCCTTATAGTGAAACGCAAATCGTATTCATTGGACCAGAAGTCCATTGCTGTAGACTGATGTTATTATTATCATTACACTTCAGTAATTATCATGTTTTTCTGTACAGGTACTTTTATGTAAATTGAACTGGTTTCCAAGAATTCTTTTACCTGTACACATTCTTCTGGTATTGAGCCATCACATACCGCCACATCAGGTCCTGTAATTGCCCTGTAGTTATTAGCAAGTGCTATATAAAAGGTGCGCATGTAAAGGAAGCAAACAATGAAGTTTTAATGATATGATACGAAAACATACTTTGTCTGTTGTGGTTTCTTAAATTATACCGACATCAATCCTAATATCAGCAATGACATGACTCACTTGATAGTCTCAACTGTATACAAAACACTTTCATCATTGATGCATGTAAGTCATGAAAAAGAGATATGATTTTTTACAAATTATACACAAACACACACGGTTAAATAAAACTTCTTGTACAATTGTCTTTTAAAAGTTAAAAATGAATGTTAAAGCACACGCTGTGAAGTTCGTCCTACATAGGTGCGACGGCGAAGTTCGAATAAGTGTTGTATGATTCCAGATAGGTGGATATGCACTGGTAGCAAAATTTTAACTGCTCCTGTAAACACAATTGGTACCTTTGAAAATACTTGTAATCATTTTAGAATTAATGTTCTAAAATTAGTTATGACTATTGTGATTTTTGTCATTAACATGATCATATTAAGCATATAAACACTATAGCACTCAGTTTTAAGAGGAACATAATATAATTTTTAGATACTAAAGTAAAGTATAGAGCTATCGCTAAATCCAACTATGTTGCCCTCCAGAGTTCTGAAAACTGTTGATAGATGGAAAAGAAAGAAAAATAAGAAAAACTAGGTAGAATTAATCCAAGTCTATTCAAAATATATATACGACAGAATGTAGCATTTAGTTGCATAAACAGCTGTGTTCTGCGTCAAGTAGTTAATATCATCTTTATGGGCAGATAGATAAATAAATCAGGATCGGATACGACGCAACTGGGCGCCATCGGACAGAAAAGGATAGAGTTAATCACACATACTGCCGACCCCAAAGTACCCCTAAATAAGTTATAGTTTGGAACAAAAGAATCATATATAAATCATGGTATTTTTAACAAAGTATTTACCACAGAAGTAATGGCTAATCTCCGTTGGCTTCTGATTTTCCGGACGATATTCACCACACTCACTTGTCTCTCCGCTTCCAGCTTCTCCAATGCTTTGTAAACGACACAGAACAGACCGCTTCTTTCGTAACCATTTCTGTAAAGATAAAAATTTAGGCATCCTCTCTTTTCTTAGCAATTTCTACATGCAAATCTACCAATTTCTCAGGTCTTTTGTTGGTGGATTTAATACTGGTTATCACTAACCCAGGCACAAAAGCATCTTCACTTTTGCTTTTTAAATGGGAATTTATAGTGATCAGGTATATGTTATTTTAATATTTGTTTTAATTGATAAATGGAATCATTGTAAAGAGTTTGAGTTAAAACAAAAATGTGTTGGTTTTATCTTTTACTGTTGAATTTATTTTCAATGATAAAACTTGCATAGGATAAAATCTCAGGTATATTGCTTTACTTACAAACAATGCACAATAATATGCGGTGTGTCGTTTTGGCCAATGTATTTTTCGACCTCTTTTACGAAATGGACAAAATCTGCAGCACTGTCCGCTACCTTATGATCGTTTCTCCATTGTGTGTATTGGAAATGATACACAGTTTTCGATTCTCCCTACGATTGAAATTAAGTAAGATCACTATATATTGTATAAAAATGATAAATTTTAACTTTGATTCTTATAGATTGTACATGTATCATTTCAACATCATCTATAATGATGCAAATCAAACACAAAATTTTATCTTCTGTTTGACTTTTTAGCGAAATACGACAATACCCTATTAAAATCTGAATGTGATAAACTGTAACTGTCTTCAAATTGTTTCTATTACCTTTTCGGCATTTTGAATGGATAGTTTCTTTAGGACGTACTGCGATTGACTTTCAAACTTCGAACTTGTCACTGTGAAGTCTCCACATCTGTAAGTCTCGTTATCAGCTGGTAGATATTTGCCCACGTCCTGAAAAAAGTATTGATGAAATAATTATCAAACATCACAAAACAACCATGTCTGTGGATTAGTTGAAAGTTTATGCATTGAGTTACTATTATGAAATGGCAAGCAAACTAGAAAAATCGACGTACTGATGTCCCCCGCTATGTGGTTTTTGATGAAAAAATATCATGAGGTTTCCAAGTTAAATATATTGCATGTAGAAAAACAGATCCATCCATTTACAGTCAAGTTTAGTGAACAACCAGGAACTGTTCAAAGTTTTGTCAAATGACACGACCAATTTCAATTCGTATTTGTAAAAAAACTTTTAAGAGAACAGATTCAATAGTGAGAAATCACAAAACGCAAACATTCACGTTGGAACAATAACTATGATGTCCCCGGCAAAATAGATTTAAAATGCAACGCTAAAAAACTAAAGAGCACATAACTGATATGAACCGAATGACTGAAACAGTTGCGGCATATCACTGACGTCTACATTGTTAAACCCACAACGGTTGTTTTATAACAAGAGTACCACCTCAAGCTTCTATATCTGACAAGTTATTTTTTCTTTAAGCAATAAAATGCTATTTGTTTTAGCAACTGCGCAGTTTTATAATAATAAATTGTAAAAGTGACACTTGAACTAGGGCAGTATCTTGGAACAGTTCGCCAAAAAATAGTATCTGCATTTTTCGTTTGTAGTTGTATCATGGTAGAACCAGCATAGTTCATTTCTGTAACAAATTCGATCTAGAAACATCGCATGTGCTTGTCAACATGTCAATTTCTTTAACTATAAAATGTTCTGCTGATATAAACAAAATCCAGTCCGTGACTAATCAAATGATATCCTACTGGCATTTTATATAATTATATAATTAGATTACACTTTTCTTTGATGTTGATAGTGGTGATTCCAAGGCTACAACACAGGAAGCATTTTGCTGATATATCAAACAGAGAAAGTCTTCTGCTGTGCTCGGCAGTGGTGTCTGGGCAGCGATGAAAAGATTCCTGATCTTGAAACTCTGCAGCATATAGTTTAGTTTACTACAGTTTTCAGAAAGATATAAGATCTAAAATATGATTTAAGTATACCTTTCAGTTTTTAACATGCACAGTTTTCAGATTTCTTATTGTCACTAAGTATTATGTTTCATGACTAAACATGAAATCAGTGACAGTCAAATTAATTCTTACAAACATTTTGTTCAGCTGGTAGTTAAGGAAAAGTCTATTTTTGTTTTATCTCAGATTAAATCTTTACAATAAAAAATGTAAAATACACCTTACACAATAAATTTGCACCGCAATAGGATCTTTAGATGACAAAACACTCAATCTGACTTAAAGTTTGTATTTCGTATCATATTACATTATAAAGCGGATAAATATACGTTGAATTTGAAAATATGAGAAAAGAACAAAAGGTTTTTGAATTTCCTTTATGATAACTATGACAGATAAAAGATTACGTTTCCTATTACGTCCATAATGTGATTATCAACGAAATTTCATAAGTGTCTAATTTCAGGAATTTAGTCTCCACGTGTAACGAAGAGTCTGTTATTCCTTTATGTGTATATATTCATATCTTCACCTAGTCGCAATATAAAACAAAACAACAGAACTACCTTTTTTAATATCGTACTCACATTAATAAATACGGCGTTGATATAGTCGTAATTTCCCGACTTACGGCTCAGAAACAAGCGTACTCGACCACGGTCACCTGTTTAATAAATTGCTATCCTTGATGAAAATTTGATACTTGAGTTAAAAATGTACATGTCTTTTTCTTATTTTTTAAAACGAAAGAACAGAGATAGGTAACAAAGTATCCGAAGAAATATAAAAAAAGACAGATAGACACGTACAAAGAAACTAAAAGAATGTAAGGTATTACATTAGATTATAGAAAAATGGCGATTGTCTTAATTTCTGTAAAAGCATTATTTGATTTTACTTGCTCATAAGAAGTACAGCAAAAACAAAGTTCTCAAAATTAAAACTGATGTCAATCCTTTTATTTCACAGTAAATGATAAATGCGCACTTTAAGTAGAACTAAACACCTGTCTACCACGAATTCGAAATGTATCTCGAGATAAGGATGGATAAAAATAAGTTTTGCCTGCTTAAAGCAGTACCTGGAATGTCCGAATGCCGTCGAGATTTATCAGGATATTTTCTTCTGTTTTCTTCTCTTGTTTCAATGTCTTCCTCTTTTTCTACATCAACCTCTTTTTGCAGAGTCTACAATAGCAGAGTTAGATAAACATTTCTTTTTGGTCAATATTGTACATAAAACTTTAAATGTTAACCCCTTTATCCGTGATGGATAATGCCATTCTTTTCAGTTTGACAAATTCATTTTAAATCTAAAGGGTTTCTGGTATGAATTTTCAATGTCATTCTGTTTAATGAAGTAAGGTCTTAATGCAAACAGTGTAGACCCTGATCAGAGGTTGCATATTGTAGCGGCTTATCTAGATCCGCTATGTCTGCCTTTGTCTGATTTTGTACGCGCTACGCATAATTAACTGGTTAACAAAACTAAACCAACTAATACCGTTGCTATCTGTTAAATCCATTGAGATACATCAACGTTTTTTTAAGTATTGCTACGAGATGATAACCAAACAATCATAGTCATTGGCTTCTGTGACTAGATATATTCCTACGGTAAAGAATACGCTGAAGTTCTTTTCAATGTTTTCAAGTCTCCAGTTGCCGCGATTTTCTTGTCACAACCTTGTATAAATGGCTGTATTTCTGTTGTAAACTGTGTGTAAACTACAGTTATTTAAACAAAAGCATAAATAAAAAAAGGCTTAAGAGAAACGATGTTAACTTAATATGTTCATGGACTTTGCGAAATTACATAATTTTCCTTTTTGTATTATACAATTTCTGTTACAGGCTTATAATCTCAGAGAGTTTTCTAACTTGATTATTTTTGCTGAGTCGCAAAACATTTTTTATTCAAAACTTTGTATAAAAACCTCAGTGATGTACATGAAAACTATTAAACATACCGTATACATTCTTGTGATGATTTCATCTCCTTTGAATGCCATGCTCTGTATCTGTTCGGCTGTAACTGCTTCGCAATCGAATGTAAGTGAATGCACGAGAGCTTTGTGAAGGAATTTGTACTGCTCCTAAATTTGATGGAAAGATATGTTGATTAATGTTCCATACACCCATCATTTTAAGATTTAATTTCAAATATAAACAAAACATGATAATATATGTACTGCTATTTTCAGAACACTTGAAAACAAACAGAGCAAATCAATATTGAATGCACATCTTTGCGTGATATTATCACACTTACAGTTATGCAAACTTAGATTAAATTTCAAAAATCAAACCGTTCTTGAAATTACACAGAAAGTTCTATCGAATTCACATTATTGGTATATAGCAAACTAGAAAAAGATAATGACTAAATTTACGCAATGACTAGATACTTCTAGCAAATATAGTTGAACCAATATGTACGTAATATTTAAAATGAATGCATATCTTACTGAGGAGCGATTTATAATTCAACACACTGAATCCTACAGTTTTAAAGCAAAACATATCCAATCAGAAATATCAATTAAAATTCTTAAAACAATATGGAATGAAAATCTTATATCACAGAAAATCTAAGTTACATTGACATGTCCACCGTTAAGAAAAATTTCTTATTCTAAGAAAATGAGCAACAGTTAAACTTTAAAAATGCTCACTGCAGTCTGAACCATGTTGACCCTTTGATCCCTCATTTTACTAACACAGTGGAACACGTCAACTAAATCCTCAGCTTTGCCTTGTTCTGTTAGAATATCTAGAGCAATATATGTCCCCGTTCTACCTACACCAGCACTGAAATGCAAGAACTGAAGTTAAGGTTTAACGTTTTCAGCTCTGATGTAAGCAGTGTCTTTCATGATTAACCCTAAACGTATGTTTTTTTGTCAAACGTTCTATACATCTATTCACCGTGTTCGTCGTCGAAATTAGTCTTCATGTAATTTAAAGACTAAAGATATGAAAAATGAGATTATCTAGAAAATGTCATTATTTAATTAAAAAAAATAAATAAACGCATAGTTTAACCATAATTGCAAAAGCTACCTGCAGTGAACTATGACCGGGCCGTCAAGGGTAATAGTAACCGCCTTTACTCTTTGTCTAAACTCAACCAAACTTGTTACTTCAGACGGTACACCTTTGTCAGGCCAGGCTGTAAAATGTAACTGCGTAAGGCTTCTCTGTTCCTGACCCTAAAACATGCATTTGCTTTTACAATGTTGCGAGTTTTACTTTAACCGTACACTATACATACACTATAACTTCAGATAATTCCGGATGTACAGATAGTATTCTCCTGAAATCGACCAAACAGCCAACAGCTACAAGATTAAAAGATTGATAAAACCGAGATAAGTTTTAAATTATTCTAAGGGGATTGGATTTCTGACGATTGTCATGTTTGGTTGATAAATGTATTTGCTCAATAACATTACTTTAAAGTTTAACTTTGCACTGACAGTACCTGCATATACAAATGCATGTTGATGAAAGTATAATAAACAATTTAAATAAAACGAAAAAAATACCTTTGAAATTGTGAACATCCTGATAGTGTACTCTGCAAACTCTTCGACACTTCTACATGCTACCTTTACATGGCCATAGTTTACTTCTGTGTCTGCATCTGGCCAATATTGCTCACATTTCATTCCCTTTAACGTAAAAAACCCAAGTTTTTGTCTGGACAGTATAATTTAACTCTGAATCGAAGTAAAATAGTTGCAATAGCAATAATAACGTTGAGTCCATGTTATGATTTAAACCCTTTATAAGAATATCAGATCTGGAATTATGTTGCTGTGTAATTGAAAGGATCATGATTACGAGTAGTAGAAGATGTTTTATGAGCCTCAGCTGACCGTAATATTTTTTCCAGCGTTGCTTGCTTTATTATTACATATGAGCATTTTACAGTTTTCTATAGCCACCGAACAAAAGAGTCGTTATCAGTTCATACGCCTCTTACCGACTCCTCATGAAGATTTGTCAACATCACAATGATGTCCGACTTCTCATGCCAAACCATTTGCCAGAAACTCGTGAAGTGGTGTGTTGTTTTTGATGTTGGCCCTAATTTGAAAGAATTAGAAAATTTTAGTAAAGAATGGAGTTACTGTTAAGGGTTTTTTTTTAAATAAAAGAAACTACCACTACAAATGTTGCTATGCTGGGTTAGTTTTAATTCCAAATACAACGTGTTTAATCAAGAAATTGCAAATATGTTAAGTAGGTCAGAACGCTTACAGAAGCAAATGTCATCTTTGACAATACACTGATTAATGTTTTAAAAAACCTTTCTAGTTTAGACTTTTACAAGAGTGTTGGATGAAAGATGAAAATAGTTTCCTTTGAGTTTAAAAATGATCGCTTATTTAGAAATAAAGCTTTGCCTTTAAATCAACAAACAATAATCAATCGATAAGCCATTTGTTTTGAACTTAAGGAGTATCAAATTATTACCAAACGAGGCGATGTAAGCCTTCCTCCTGTTGTAACCCTGGAAAAATATACTATAGATAAAGTTTAATAACTTATTTTTAATGAAAACAAAAATCATTTGAAACTGCGAATGTATGATATATTGACACAAGCTGGGAATTTCTTAAAAAAATTTCCTAACTGAAAACAACTCTCCACTGTAATCGATCTCAAGGCTTAAATTCTTTTTTATACAACAACATACCTTATGCATGTTACAGTTCTGAAGAAACATAAGTTATCTGACACTCTAATGGGTACTTCAAACTGACTGCATGCTTTGTAAACATTTGATATCAGCGAGATATTATATAAAATAATTGATGGGTTTCTTGCCACTATTAGCAGCGTTTTCAAAGAACGTATAGCGAAAATACGAAACCTTTTACATACATCGATATAGCAAGCGTTGATGAAAAATTTTGGCTGGCTCGGGATAGTCACTCTCGAATGGTCAACTAAAAGTAAAATAATTATACATAGTTTTTACTTCAAAATGGAGAGGTTTTTATGCAATTTTTAGGAAAGTCTGCGTCACTAGCTACTGGCGTAGCAGTCGACATTCAAGAACAGTGCTGCTTCCACTGAGGTGTATAAGATGCAACTACAAGAAAAATGAAAAATTCAAGCAAACTTTTATTGAAAATTTATGTTTTATCATATATTTCTATAAAATTATTTAAAAAAGGGCAAACCTGACAAACAACAAAACGGGATAAATGAGGATCACAATTAATAATATTTAAAAGCAGGTAGAGATAAGACATAAGTCCAGAAAAGAGGATATTGCCAAGCAAGTAAAAGCTGACATGAATTAGCTTCAAAGTTCTGTTCATTCTAATTACCACTCATGCATTCATTAGACCTTTCTCTCAGTTGTATTCTATCAAATTGTCCAGAAAACTAAAAATACACTGCTAAAAATGCCAATTTTAGACATCATTCATGATAGCCCATTATCACGGCAAAAATCCCTTTTAAGAAAAGGTAGATCTATCTTCTAGTCCGAAACGGGGTGGGGGTGGGGGTCATGTACTCCCGGAAAAGATATACATTCGAAATGTTATATGTTAGGTTCTGGCATACATCTGAAGCTTACACATACACCAAATATCAAAGTACCCTTCATCTTTCCTGTAGTTTTTTTCTTTGTCTCCAATGGTTCTTCTTGTATTATTTTTCCTAAATATTTGAGGTACAAAGAGTTGTAACAAATACGTAAATTATCATTTAAAACCCATAAATCCCGTTCTCTATGTTTGCACAGATCGCCTCTTCCAATGTTTTAGAGACTGCAATTTGATAATATTAAGGAACCTCCTGACATGGGTTCGGCCATTTTGTAAAGACGACGTCATGTCATTAAGATTATGCACCATGGAGAAAACAATGAAATCATATTTAAACTAAACTATCAAATAAAAATAATAGATAAAAATAAACCTGGGAGAAATTCGTTTTTCAGAGAACATGCATGCAATATAGTGAAAAAAAAAGAGTTTTCAAAATTAGATGAGACAGACTTTTTAAATTAATGACTTCTTCAATTTGTGCAAAATCCTACTAAATTCTTACTAAATCTATCTGCAACACAATTATTGGTTTCATAATTTTATTTTCATCTTCGTCATCATCATCATCATCATCATCATCACCATCAATGAAACCAAACAGGATAGCACAGAATGGCTATGATGGTCCTAGATCGCTCACCTGAGTACTTTGGCTGTCAGTCTGCTGTTAAGCAAACAGCAGATGCAATAATACATTTTCTAGTTGAAGATTTTCAAAGATCTCATACTTCATAAAAATAAACCCCATGTGATAAAGGCAATTTTGAGCTAGCATGTTGTGAGGAGATGTCATTTGAGGTCAACTATTGACGAAAATCTATTTTAAGCTCTGGTGGCTATTTTATGCAATGGAGCAGAACAATCTGAGCAATTTGGATAGAAAACTATGTAAGGAACAATTCTGTAACATGGGTTAAACAATACCTTGCCCTTTAGATGCACATGCAATTTTATTTCTTTTTCTCTCTATTTTTAGCTTTTGCAGCTCTTATGTGCAAAGAAGCTGAATGAGGTGAGCAATTGTAGAAGCAGGCAATTTGAGGAAAATTTCTGTAGTTTGATTAAAAATGGCCTAGCGGTTTGAGAGGAAGTGTCAATAAAATTAAGATATTGACGAACAACTATTTTCAGGTTTGTTCAGTGAAGCAGAACCTTTTCAGCAAATTCAATAGAAGGCCCTGAAAGGAACATTTCTTTGAAATTTGATGGAAAATCACCTTGATGTTGAGAAGAAGGTTTTCCTTTCTTTTTTATATTTTACCTTTTGCAGCCCTTATGTGTAATGGAGCGGAACGTATTGAGCAATTTTAGAAACATACAACATAAGGAGCATTTCTGTCAAGTTTGGTTCAAAATAGCCTTGTAGTTATGTCATTTAAGCCAGTTTCTTGCTCTGCCGGTCAGTTTGTCAACGTATTGAGCAATTTTAGAAACATACAATATAAGGAGCATTTCTGTCAAGTTTGGTTCAAAATAGCCTTGTAGTTATGTCATTTAAGCCATTTTTTTTGCTCTGCCGGTCAGTTTGTAAAATGGTGCAAAATTTTCTTAGCAATGTCAATAGAGGGCTATAAAAGGAACAATTCTGTGAAATTTTATGGAAATCACCTTGCCGTTAAGGAGGAGATGTTTTTTTTTTCTACCTAGTTTTAGCTTTTGCAGCCCTTAGGTGCACTGGAGGAGAACGGTTTTAGCAATTCTAGAAATGGGCAGTATAGGGAACATTTCTATCATGTTCGGTAAAAAAATAACCTTTTTGTTTAGGAGGAGATATCATTTAAAGTAAAATGTTGACGATGGACAATGGACGACGGACACAGGGTGGTGAAAATAGCTCACCCTGAACATCTGCTCAGGTAAGCTAAGAACATAAAAAATTATCGGGATCTAAGCATACTGTCTAACAAATGTAAAATACTTACATGGGTAAATACCATTGTATCTGTTCAAAGCAATATTTTCTGGCTTTTTAGCAACTTTGCAAAGTTTTGACAAGTCATCAGGCTTAGGCAGATTCTGAAATATTCAAGGGCAGATTACTTCAATGGTTTTACATTTTATAAAGATCTGCTTCACATTCACGTTGAAAAAAAAATCTTAAGTAGTTTTATAATAGTTAAATGGTTTGTAAGCACGACAAGCGGGTGGTTTCAAATTCAATAGATGTAAACCGATACCTTTTCAGTCATGCTTAATTGCTATGGACTTTATAACTAGGAAGTTATAAAACTTGTACCAGATTTGTCAGATTTTATTAAATTGCAGTTTGCAAATACAAATATACTTAAAAACCGAAGGTTTTGCTTCTTCTATTGCATACAAAGTAAGAAAATGTGTAAACAGAATAACTTGAAATCGTAACTGTGCATGAACAGATATCGTCTGTCGTAAATGGCCAGGTGTTACATTAAAGGTTTAACAATTTTTTGTTTTTAATGTTGAAGCTAATATAAATGATCAGAAATATATATTTATAGATCCCACAAAAGAAAGCGTAAAACAAACATTTTAAGTGTGACATACAACAACACTGAATTAAATTTTGTTCTGTTACGAGTGTTTCATTTTCCATAATTATGAGAGTTTCTAAAACAATTTTGCTGAAATTTGTTAAAGGAGTTGACAAATAATTGAAAACATCAAATAGTATTGCACTGGATTTTTTCAGCAACACCAAATAAAGCATAAACTTACCTTAAATTCTTTGTCGAACAATCCAACGTGATCTTTTGTGACGTAAGAAAACAAGTCTGCAACTTTAACTCTCAGGTTTTTATGCTCAAAGTTGTAATAATCAGCCCCATCACCCTCTGACACTTCAAGATCTCTTTGACCAATGACAACATCATCTACATCGACGACAGCTGCGTTGTTGTCTGCAAATACGTCATCGCTTTATGAAATCTATTTATAATCAAGTCAGTAATGTAGTTTTTAACAAAAAGTAAATCTGAAGGGAACATAAAATGCGTTATTTGTACCGCACGTGTGCTTTTTAAAATACGACGAAAAAGACTCTTAATAGAAAATCTAGTGTTATACACCTTGCTTCAATGTGTATATCTTAAAAAAATATCAATATTCTACTCTCGTGCACGACAGCGTTTTGAATTTGAATCTTTATGTCAATATATTTGGTTAAAATTTTAAGATTAAATGTTACCACTCATATTTGCATAAACATGCCCTTCTTCTATAGCCCCGCCTCCTGCAGTCTGTCTTTTAGATACTTGCTGCAAATGGTCAACGTCTGAGTCAATAGTATCGTTTCTTAGGCGCCTGAAAAAGGGCCAGCAAAGTATGAAGTTAATGGCCGTAAGTTAATCACGCATACACAATTTTTGGCACGTTTAAATCATGTAAATAAAGGCATAATTGTTTTGGTCACAATGAAAAAAGTGAAATGTTCTACTTGGGATTCTTTACCTCCGTCTAATAAAGATCACTGCCACAATGACTCCGACAACAACAACAACCAGTGCTACTACACTCCCAATCACGGGTTCAATAAGGCTTACAGGGGGATCTTCTCCGGGAGGCTGAACTGCAATTTAAAGTCAACTAAGCACTGAAATTCTCTGTAAAATATTACGACTCGAAACACAAATAAAAGTTCAACTATTATTAAACAATGTTAATTCATGGAGATTTATTTTTGTGTCATCTGTATTGTTTTATATTTTGCGTTTCAAAACTTCGCTATTTCTTAAAACGTTCTAAATTTCTGAAATATTTTGAACTCCCACCCCAGTTCCGCTTTTAGAACGAAGTCAACCGTACCTATCAACAGAAATTACATATTTTACCTGATTTTGTTGACGCAACATTGTACCTTCTTTCCTCTCAAACGAAATATTACCAAGACTACGGAGAAACAAATGTCTAGTTACTTAGTAACAACGCTAGTGTTATTTTGAATTTAACAGAGAAGCCTGATGAAAAGTTTATTCTAAATTTAACACGAGAAACCTGATAAAACTTTATTCACAAGAGAGTTCGAAATACATAAAATATAAGAAGAATTTAACATTGTCTCTCGCGCAGTCATTTCTTCATGTCAGTTTCTTGTAATTTTAGCTTGAAATAAAATATAAAAAAGACAACAAAATTAAAACACAAAACCAAGCACAACATTTCAATATTTGTCTTCATGTACCAGCTACATAACAGCGAATAACGTACTAGGCACAGTATCTTACCTTGACTAAGAGAACACACAAAATCATCATGATTACTACTACATCCCTTTAGGCATAACCCGCTTTCCATTTCACAGACCGTGTCAATACAGTAATCACGGCAGGTTTCGTTACATATAAAACCGAAGAAACCATCTTGACATCCGAAAAGGCATCTGCCATCAACTGACGCACATTGACTCACGTTTTCGTTTCCTGACCTGTTGCAATATGTAGGACAAATTGTGTCACATAGTTCACCATAAAAGCCAGGTTTACATTCCTTGCATTCAGAGTTTGAATTGCAGTATAAACAGTTTTCATTTTTTATGCAGCATTTATCACCAGAAAAGTTAGCCTTACATCCACTATCACATGTTCCATTAAATTTATTACACGTACCACCAAGACAATTACTTGAGCAATTCTGAATGCATTCAGGACCAAAGTAACCAGAAATGCAGATTTTACATTTTTCTCCATCAAAATTTCCGATGCAACCAGAACAGTCACCTGAATTCTTATCACAGAATCCATTTAGGCAATTGTCTGGACAGTCTTCTTCACAGATGCTTCCGTATTTTCCATGCTTACAGTCTACGCAATTAGTGCCATTGAAATTACCTTTACAAGTATTACATTTTTTTCCAGTAAAACGATCCATTTTACAGCCATCTGTACAGTTTCCTGACCACCTATCACAAACATTGCCTTTGCAATTTACAGGACATGTCTTGTTACAAACATCACCATATTTTCCAACCACACATTCATCACACTTACTTCCATAAAAGTTCATTTTACATTCACATGTCCCTGTACGTATAGAGCATGTACTCCCTACACAACCAATGGAACAATTGCTTAAGCACCGTTGACCATATTTTCCATGTATGCATTTCAGACACTCATCGTATGAAGAACAACTTACGCATGTTTCTCTACACTTGTGCGTGCAATTGTTAAAAAGAAAATTAATGCTATTCACAAGTTTGTTCCCGTTATAATAACCCGCCGTACATTCACGACATACTGCTAACGATGAACAAGACACACAGTGATCTGGACAAAGACGACTGCATGAACTTCCGGTATCAAAAAAGCCTTCTTTGCACGCTTCACAGTTTGATTGTGTACAGATGCAGTTGCCAGGGCAAAGCGAATACTCGCATGCTGTCGAGCCATGTCTGTTTTCATAATCTTCTTTACAGATGGTGCAGACTGTACTTGAAGTGCAAGTTTTACAATTCAGTGGGCAGTTTAAACATTGATTGTTCTGATAAAGATAGAAACCATCATAGCATGCCTGGCATTCTCCTTTAACTGGGCAGCTTTTACAATTATCTAAACATAGCTCATAACATCTTCGTCCTCTGTGACCATCTATACATCCTTTAGGACACGGAAAGTACTCCCCTGGTAAACATACACTATCAGAACAACAAGCGCAGTCGCTTTCTTCACAAGCTGGGTCTGTAGCTGAAAGAAAACAGTTGCTGAACCATTTTCATGTAATACATTGTTTCTATCTTTGACAAAATGAAAAATTAAAAAAAAAGAAAATGTTAGTGAAATGATACATTTATGCATATCAAACACTTAAGTAAACCTTACTTATAAAATATGATTTTGTTAAAAAAACATATGTCACTTATTACACGTCTCTCTTTGTTGTAAACACCATATAAATGACAAAATTAATTGCAGAAAAAAACTAAATAACCTTTTTGAAAAAAAAGTAAACAGAGATAAAAATAACGAAAAAGTTGTATGGTCATTGAAAAAATCCTCATATGATAAATGTACATGATTAATGTCTCTGGAAACGAAGACATTGTCTATGTCTTTATACAGATAAGATTTTTAAGAGGCGGTTTGAGACAGAAGAATATTGTATACTAACCTATTCTCTTTTTTAATAACTAAACAAAAAATCCTTTCATAAAAATGTCAACTTTACATCAATCATGTATAAAATTATCCGTTTACTACGGTATATTCTAAAATTAAAAATAAAACGGGATGATATTGTATTCTGACGCAAGGCAACAAAGAATGAACCGGCGAAAAAAGAATCGTAACATATTTTACTGTCATATTAAAACAAAGCTGCAAATCAAGTACCGTGAAATCATTTTTGTTCGCGTAGGACAAAATTTCGCGTATTTCGCGCTAGGAACAAAGACCGTGCTTTTATTAAACTAATGAAACATTTACGTTATCCGAATCTTGATCCTGTCCGAAATACCTGCATATATTTTTCCACTCACTTTTGACCATTAGTTGTTGTTTTTTAGCCAATATAGCTTGAATAATCGGATGTTTTGGCAAATTCTAAATATCTAGCAAAATTAATATGAAACTTATTTTGTTTTCTTTTTAAGTATGTTTCGTTTGCATTTCCTTGAAATGTTGAAGCGTTAACTTTTGATTATTAGTAAAGGTAATTTTTGCAAGCGGCAATGTTTTTTTAGCGTACCATTTCCAAAATTATCACGGTGGAAACTGATTGTAAAAAACGCAATAAATGAACATGTAAAATATGATCACTTCAATAGACTCAACAATGACTATAGTCGAAAGATGTTTTCAATGATACACAATAACTATCAGCCGTGTAATAATTGGGTATTTAGCAGGATATACAGAGACTGCTTAAAATATTGCCTTACTATGTCAATGGTAATGAGCAGATTTTTCTCAAAACAATTTGTAATAAAATGCCCGAAATGTAAACAACTTGTTGAAAATCTTTCACTCCACTTAGTGTTGTTCTGTGTAGACAATGAAACATTAAGAACAGTTATGTGGAAGCGATTACATATATGTATGGGAGACAACGAGTTTAATAACTTTATTAAGCTTAACACAACGGAACAGCTCATGCAAATGATAGCAGGTTTTGCAGTGTTAAGCCTTAATGATAGAAGCCGTGTTAAATGTTTCAGGATCACCCTGAGATTTATACATTACATAGCCCAAGTATTAAGAACAGTGCTTGTTTAAAGAATCTTAGAGAGAAAATCATGATTATGATGCTGTAAGTCTAGTAAATTTCGACCTTCTTTTGCCACCAGACAAACAATGCATCGACATTATTGATTTTTACAATTACAAAAATAAAAAAGATTAAATAACAAATTATCGCCTGTCCTCCAGGCAAAATTTTGAATAAACTGGTTTTAAAACTGATTTAGTACATGCCGGAGCAAAATTCGGGTCAAAATTTGGGTAGAAAAAAGAAGACAAAACGGAAACCAAATTCTCCTATGTTAAATGACGGACATAAAAATGTGTGTGGATTATGCACGGGATTATTGGAGGACATACAGGTACAGTGTCTACATAACAATACGAACCAAAGATAGTGTAATACTGAGTTCAATACTCCAGGTACTTTGTCGTCTGAGGAAATTATAGTAACTCCTTTATACAGTAATATAAATATGAACCCTGTGAACAATTTGAATAGCATGTTTAGTTATGGGGTCCCACCCACCCTCAGTTTATATATGGTTCACCGCCGCAGTCTTCGGGGCAAACACCCGCCTGGGCGCTCCAACTGATCGATGATATGAAATCCTTGAAATTATCGACAGAAAATGTTGAAAAAACTGTCAGCAGTATAAATATGAAAGTGTCAGATATGGAAATAAAACTATGTGGTCTGCAAACACAGGTTAATGAAGTTGAAAAGTCCTGTTCTTTCCTAAGCATAGAGTATGAGAAACAAAAACAGGACCTGCATGATGCTCGAACCGAGGTTGAATATCTCCATAAAAGGTGTAAGGAAATAGAGCAGTGCTATAAAAATCTAGAGAAGCAGAAATTCGAAATTGAAAATACGGTTATTGACCTACAAACGCGCTCCATGAACGACAATCTTATCTTTTACGGAATCCCAGAGGAGACAAACACTGACACAACAAACGCAAAGAGTTGTGAAACCTTAGTAAAAGAACTTTTGACCAACACAATGGATATAGATACCACTAGCATAAAATTTGTAAGAGCGCACCGCTTAGGATCAAATCAAGAAAAAAAACCTCGGGGAATAATCGTTTAGTTCCAAGACTATAACGATCGAGAAAGAATTTGTAAAACATCCTACGAGGAGGGTACAAAACAAGCGCTGAAGGACGCAGGACAAGGCATAGGCATGCAACGACCCCAAATCACGAGAGAGGCCCGAAAGGCATTCCAGGAAATAACAGAGACATTTGAAAGAGACGGGCACACCGTAAGACAGCAAGGTCGTAAGTTATATATAGATGGAAAACTATCAAAAATCTTCAGTGATGGTGAAGTCATAGATCCGCCACCATACATGTTTTCATACAAAAAATAAGACAGTCGGGAAGAACAGTTAAAATTATTGTCCTGGAACGTGAATGGACTAAGTCGTAAAATTGGGGACAGCGATTTCTTAGAGATTTTGAAAAACTATGATGTTATTTTGTTGCAAGAAACTTGGTTGTCAAAAGAGACACATATTAATCTTGATTTAAAAGGGTTTGTGGGTATACATATGTATGGTAATAAATCACCCAACACAAGAAGAGGGCGGTATAGCGGCGGCCTTTCGCTTTATTATAAAGAAACATTAAAAAGTAAAATTACTGTTGTAGAACAAAACCAGTATGGTATTATGTGGATTAAGATATCGAAGGATTTATTTAATTTCAATGATGATGTTTATTTATGTAATACCTATATTGTGCCCCAATGTTCTTCCGTTATAAATCTGAGTAAGTTTGATTTTTTCGAGCAAATTGAATGAGATATAGAAAGGTACAAAGCACTTGGTAAAATGTTGGTGCTAGGGGATATGAACTCTCGCACTGGAAAAAATTTAGATTTTTTACAACATGATAACTATTTAGATTTATTATACCTCACGTAAACTGCCAATACTAAATTCCCATAAAAAATCGGGCTTTTAAAATTAATGTTACATTTTGCATCAGCTCAGAGGGTAACATTTTTTTTCAAAAACCCTCCGGGTGTTATTTTTTTTGCACACCTTGCAGAAAATTCAAGCGTCTGATGACGTCGAAGGCACTTATTGAATATATTGACTGTAAGCGTTTAGCTGAGTTTGATTCGACACGTTACCAAACGAAAACAGTCCTATGGTATATATAACATGATCACATGTATGGTTCGGTATAATAAAATAAATAACACACATCAGCGAGGGTGATAGAGGAATATTGACAACCCTCAAAAAACAATAACACCCGAGGCTGTCGCCTCGGGTGTCATTGTTTCTTCGGGTTGTCAATATCCTCTATCACCCTCGCTGATGTGTGTTATTTATATATTAAACAATGACGAGCAGTCGTACACAACTGATATCCCAATGCGTAATAACAACGATCACGTGACAGATACATATGGTCATCGGCTGCTCGATTTGTGTAAGAGTACATCACTATTAGTTTAAACATATTTATTCCCATATAAAATTTACACATACAAGTAATCATAAATTGAACATATAAGGAAAGGATAAGAACGGAAGACAACAATGTCTTATTTATGTTCTTCTCCTTCTTCTACATCACTATAGGCAACGGTCGGTTACACAATGATAAATGCGGACAATTTACATTTCATTCATACAACGGCTCAAGTACGGTTGACTATTTTCTCCTGCATGATATGATTTTGAGCATGTTTTGGATTTCAGCATCCTGTGTCATAATGAATTTTCCGATCACTCTGGGTTAAGTATCAACTTAGCAATCAAAAAGAAAAATAAATTAATTCAAATAAATAATAACAATTTAAGAAGCGAAAACCTCATTAAATGGGACAAGTCAAAAACAGAAATATTTTAAAAATGTGTTATCAAATAGCTAACAGGTTATTTTATCTTTAACATCTCAAGCAGAAAATATCGATTGTAATATCGACGCTACGATTGAAAATTTTGTTAAGTTTATACAAAACACATCGTACAGCGTTTTTGGCGAAAAATATCAAACAACAAGTAAAATTTACACGAATAAATAAGAGTGGTTCAATGCAGAATGTTATAACGCACGAAAACAATTTAAAATTGCCAGAAATAATTTTCTACGGCATAAAAACGATGAAAGCAAACGAATATATAGAATCGAAATGTACGTATAATAAGATAAAACGCAGACATAAAAAAATATAAACAACGGGAAAAAATAAAACTTCAGGATATGGCGAAGAAAAAAACTAGGCAGTTCTGGAAACGCATAAAACAACAGTATAGAAAACAGACCATTACAGCAGAAAATATTACCTTAAGCGATTTGTTTAATCGTTTTAAAAATCTTAATGGCGAAGAGCCTGGTATCGAAAATACGAATGTAGACCTACCGATAGTCTATGATGACTTCCTCGACGGACAGATTACTTATAATGAAGTAAAAAATGCGGTTTTTAACCAAAAAAATAACAAAAGCCCAGGAATCGACAAACTTAGCGCCGAAATATTGAAATGCTCTTTTGACCAGATTAGCCCGTTTCTTGTTAGACTTTTTAATAGACTAATGGAACGAGGCGAATATCCAAAAATATGGGGTGAGGGAATCATAGTACCTATTTTTAAAGGCGGTAATATTGAGGATCCAAATAAATACAGAGGTGTTTGTCTTGTAAATATTATGGGTAAGATATACTCACAAATGCTACGCAACAGGTTAAACAAATGGTCCCAAGTCCATGAAAAAATAATTAATAACCAGTTCGGTTTTCAAAAGGGTAAATCTACCACAGATTGTATTTTCACCTTATATGCAGTAATTTCGAAATCCTTACGTTTAAATCAAAAGGTATATGCAGCGTTTGTTGATTATGAAAAGTGTTTCGACAAGATAGATAGATCCTTGTTATGGCAGAAATTTATATCAGAAAATGTAAGCACAAAGTTTGTACAAGCTTTACAGTCTATGTACAGTATGGTTAAACAGTGCATGCGCTATAACAACAACAAATCCGAATTTTTCTGTACGGAAAATTGCCAGTATTATATTCCTATATGTACAGTTGGAGCGGGGTAAGTGTTATCCAATATTATGTTATTCTATGTTTTGATTGGCTGCTAGAAGATCCGATTATTGCCGAAGCATTACGTATTTTTACGATGTACTACCTGTTGAATCAATTTGCGAAGTTGTGTTATTCCGGAAATCCTCGGACAGAATCACGTGACTGTCTGGTAATATTGTGTAGGAACACTGAATGTCATTGTTTTGAAATCAATTAATAGTAACAAGTAACTGATAAGAGATACAGGTAACTTTTTGAACGTTGGCAAAAATATGTCGGTTGATAAAAATGCAAAACATAGTAATTTTGTAATTACAGTTACAACGTCATTTTTCATCAAACAATTCAATATTTTATATAATTTAAAAGGTCTGTAAACTCATATTTTACATATCTAAAAAATAATTGTCAAAAAATGTTCACTTTCTGGTTTGTAAATAGTCAAACTTAGTGCATCTAAGCTGCTAGAAAAATGCTGAAAAAATGCTGAAACGACAGGTATAACTTAATTTAGTATTCTTTTTTAAAAGCAAAAATTCAAAATCTGCTTATATTTTCAAAATATGAATTTAAAGAGCTTTCAAATGATGTAAAATGATACAATGTTTATGTTTAATGTTTTCGAATAATAAAATTCGGCTCAAAAAGAAAAAAGATATCTAAAGTTAAAAATTCTGTCTGGTTCCTGATCGTACTTTGCTACGACTGTGACTGTATCTCACCTGGTCTTTAATATGTTGAATTATATCAAAGTAATCAAAGCATGGTCATAGTTTATTATCATGATTGATATTACAAGTATATTTGTTATTCTACTCAAGCATGTTTGTTATTCTGTTCAAGCATGTTATTCCATGAATTTATGTTATTTTGTTACTTAACAAAACAAACAATGTTTCAGTATCATAATCATCACCATTAACATCAAGAGATATAGGGAAATAAAAGGTTGAACAAATTTGTTGTTGTTGTTCTGCAAAATATGTGCATTGCCTTAGTTATAGTTTGTCTGAACTTCAATTTAAAGATATACATTAAATTTCCTTTTATTAGCATCTGCAAACAAAATAGAGTGCTGTAGCTTAAGGTTCCTTAAAAATACAGTAAAAACCGTACACTCAAATGGACTCAAGTCCATTTGAATTTTCATTGTTAAATCTCATCTGGGCGTAAAACAAGGAGACCCGAGCTCCAGTTTGCTCTTCTTATTTTTTGTGAACGATATCTTAAATAATATCAACAGTGATTTTACTAAATTATTCACAATTTATGAATTTAAATTATTTTTACTCATGTTTGCAGACGACGCAGTATTAGTTGCCAAAACAATTGACGGTCTACAGCACTTATTAACTGAACTAGAAACCTATTGTCACGTATCGGGATTAAAAATTAACACTGATAAAACAAAAATAATGATATTCGAAAAGGGCCGAAAGACGCATCATGATTTTATACTTTGTATATATATATATTAGTTTATTATTGTCTCATCCATTTACATACATTACATAAAAACAATACATAAAACATTACATAATTTGACCAAAATGATTTGTAAATGGCCGTTCTAACATAGAACTACAAGAGACATATCACAGAATTTTTTTAACTTATCACATTTCATCACTTAACCAAAAAAATAAAAAAAACACATACTCCATCACAACTGGGAGCATTCCACTGTGGAGCAAGAGGGAAAGTCAAAATATTTAGATCATGATCCTCATCCCCACTCCAGAGGGAAGCACCACTCTACCAAGAGACTCTGTTTAGTTGTGATTTAGCCTGTGCTCAAGATCAAGCATACATGTAAATGAACTTTCACTGAGCTTTTACATTTGTACAATTAAAAGTTAAAATATCTTTGCTAATCATAGTCTAAAATCTGCCATAAGAATAGAAGTTATTTGATACTTCAAAATAAGACATGGAGCTAAAATAATGAATTTACATATGATCAGATCATCTGTAGTTGGATTAGCAAAAAATATTTAACATGTATACACAATAATAATGTTGCAACTATTATATATCTATACTACAATCAACTATTATTTTTACTATATAATTGATTATTTCTGAATCTTAAAATGTTAAAAACAGGTTTTTGCTAAAATCCGTATCATATCTGGGTGGGTGAATATAAACCGTAACTTCTCAGTATCACATAAAGTATGGAAACTAGCAATAACAGAATTAGCTTTTTCAAATAGTAATTGTCTTTCTAACACATACATTGGACATTCCAGTAAAACATGCATTTCCGTTTCAACCTTGTCCACACAAAATACGAAAAAGCTAGAAGCAGTCGATTCATATAAGTACCTCGGAACACACTTGTTTAAAAATGGGTCCTGGTATCGAAAACAAAAACGGCTGGCACAACATTCGTTGAATGCATTACACAATATATTTATAGGTTTCAATCAATGGAATTAACGGTTTCTGAAAAATGTAAACTTTTTGATACTTTGGTGGGATCGATACTTAACTACAATGCCCTGGTATGGGGAAATCATGAATCAAAAGATATAGAAGTACTACACTGTAAATTTTTGCGCAAAGTTCTAGCTGTAAAAAAATCTACTAACTTAGATGGTTTATACGGCGAACTGGGAAGGTATCCCATGAAAATATATCGACAATTAGTTACGTTGAAATACTGGGTCAATATAATACGAAAAAGAAATCCTTTATTGAATACAGTGAATAAAATGTTGGAAAAAGATGCAAACAATAATATTTCATATTGTGGCATGAATTGGGCATATCAAATTAGAAATATATTACAAAACATAGGTCTTTATGAGTTTTGGGTACATCAGGACACTTTAATTTTTTCTTATCAAGAAATAAAACAGCGTGTTATTGATATCTATCAACAAGCATGGTACACTAGTATAAATAGTTCTAATCGTCTTAAGTCTTATTTTATATACAGCAAAATCTACGACTTGAACAATATTTGTCATGTATATACGAAAGAAAACATTTAGTGGCTCTTACAAGATTCAGATTGTCATCACATGACCTAGCAATTGAAACAGGAAGATATTTTGATATAGATGGACAATACCGTCTGTGCTTGTTCTGTAATATGGGGATGGTGGAAAGTGAATATCACTTCTTATTAGTTTGCCCGCACTACAGAGACCTTAGATCGCAATTATTTAAACCTTACTACTGTAGATGGCCAACAATTCGAAATTTTCAGAACTACTTTCAAGTACATCCAGAAAAGCTCTAAACAATGTAGCCAAATTTATATATTTAGCATTAAAATATCGCATAAACTAAAATGATGATTTTACAATACCCACTACCCTTACATTTGTTGTTTGTTTGTTCTTCCAGTGTTAACGTTTTCATCTCTTCACTACATACATGCATTTTTTGTGGCTATAAATGTAATCACATTTGATGCCAATAACATTTATGTTATGTTAAAAAAAAAATGACACGTATACACGCGTCGGGGGTGATCCAGCGTCATGCAGCTATCGTCTGCTTTTTATGCTGTTAAAAAAATGAATCTGAAATTGAAATGCGCGAATTTAGGACAGCGCGAACTTACTTTTTTGCCGTTTGCGCGAAATTTCATCCAAGCGAATTTAAATGATTTCACAGTAATTGTGTTTGTTTGTCTGCTTCAAAAGCAGGCGAATGTCATCTGTAAGGAATTTTTCCAATTTGAATTGTTTTGTTAACATAAGCAAGAGCCTTGAGTGTTATGTAAAATGAGAATGACACGTGCTATGTTTTAACATTGACTTAGGTCAAAATGATGTGGTCTGTTCATATTAAGATATAACATTGCGACTGAACTTACCAGCGAAGGCTAAATGGGAGCCATGAAACACACTTCCAAGCGAAAAAACTGACATGACCTGCAAGAAAATAATTTATGTGCAAGTGAACCTTTAGCAGATATTTTCACATGTTGGGCCCAAATCATTAAATTTTACATTTTTGTTTTCTTCATTTCTGTACGAAATACGAAAATGTAATTGTTTAACAACTTATATAGATAAAGCTATAGTGACTTGATTTAATTTTTGTTTCAGTAGATAAAATTATTAGACGTTCTAAAGGAATCGAAGGATGTTACACCTTTAACAGCTTACGGAGAAAACAGCTTACGACTATGAAACCGGGTACAGCTTACATTTAATATAGATTCCTGTAAGCTGTATACGTCAAGATGCTGCATACATCCGAATGAAAGGTCAAATTAACAATCGGTTATGTCAACATGGTACATTTTCACAATCATCGTCAACAGCATAAGCATGATCATTTTTCAATAATATTCATCATCATTATAAGCAGCAGCAACTGCAGCCAACACATGATCACAATCATCACTTTCAACAAAAGTATAATATAGACTTATAACATTATTTGCGTCGTCGTAATGTTTGTGACAAAAATCATTTTTATCAATACCATCATAACTATGATGTTCATCATCTTCACATTCGTCATCAACAACAACAGTTACTAACAATGGCATCAACACACTGAGCCCCATTGTAGTAGAAATTGACATCAAAATCATTATCATCGTCGCTAATTATCATCACCATCATCATAATAATCATCAACACTGTACACATTCTCTGACTGACTGTCTTTTTGTTTATACTTGGTAGATGTCATTTGTTTTTACTTTTTGATATCCTGGAGTGATATTCTTGATCCTTTTTTTTCCCCATTTATCACAGTTTATGAGACCGGAAAAAATAATGTTTACTATGATGTTAGTTATAGAATAAAAAACGACGATAATGGAGACGACGACGACGATAATGCTGATGATGATGATGACAACGACGATGTTATTTCACTAACTAAGATGATGATGATGCTACTGATGGTGATGATGATGATGATGATGATGATGATGATGAAGGAAGAAGAAGACAATGACAGCACCAATGTTGATGATGGTGATTCAATGACGACAACGACTACAACTATAAGTAATACTATAACCATCACCACTTCTTCTGTTGCCGTTATTGCAACTACAACTACTAACAATAATACGGCGACGACAATGATGATGCAGATGATAATGATAATTATGATGATAAAGGCAAATTTTATTAAAGATTTTTAGATGAAATATGAGTTTTATTTAATACCAGTCCTGTAACTCAAAATGCAAGACATGTAGGTTTAGACGACATACATGTACCTGTCTTAAAAAGTTTATCCAGAGTATACAGATTACGTGAGTTGTATTCGTTGCATGCTCAAGAATATAGATCACAGTAAGTTGTGGACGTTGGCACGCGTGTGCTGTATTCGGCGGAAGCTCTATACAGTGTAACAAAATGAAGTAAAACCATGTTTAGATAATACATAATCTAAATGCTGTTGTTCCGTTATTGTCAGAATCAAATTTCAAGAATAAAAGATTAAATGAAAGAGTTGAAATTGGGCAAATCAAAGCTAAGGAATCATTTTCAAACAGAACGGTTAAATCGTCTTCACTACACTCCAGTACCCTCCAAAAAGTAAAAAGTTGACATATAAAAAAGTATTACTGTATTGTCATTCTAATTAACGCACCTATATTCCCGCTGATTCTATTTCTTCGAAATTGTGTAATATCAGGTAGTGTGCCTCAGAAAACGCATAGAAGTTCTCGAGTTTATTTCCTTAGACAGCCGGTAATGTCTTAAATCTGTGGTATATCAGACTGTTAGTCCACTACTACTGCTACTATCAAGACAGTATATAACTAAAGATAATCTTGGCTCCCGCTACATGATCTTACATCAAAACGAAAAAAAAAGAGTGCATGTACATCAAATTTTAAAGATTTTGCTAAAATAGAGACATCTATCGCATTTGTAAAATGTATACTTACAAGTAGTAAAAAATAAGAGCCCATGTTTGTCCACACTACGGCGATATTTAATAGACTATAATCAGTTACTGCAATGCGAGGTAAACCGAATAAACACATAGTTTAATGCGGAAGAAATATAAATTTCAATAGAAACCTGAGGTATTTGTTGTAACATTATATGGTAAAAACCAGTCATGCGCTACGAAGTCTGCCTTTTTTACTTCAGGACAAAACCAACGACATTTTAATAATGAGCATGATTTCGTCTGTTTAGAATTTAAAATGAAATTGACTATGTAGATGATAATGATGTTTTCCTTTACGTAATGTACAAACATAAAAAATACTTTATATCAGAGTTGCCTGCATTTTGTTTCAAAGCAATGACCATATACACTGTTGTCTATTAAATCCCTCATAAATCAAATTAGATCAATTAAGGGTAAATTTGGAACACACCAGTTAGATTCGACCAAAAAGGAATACAATGTAGAAATGGAAAGACACCAATCAGTGTTGATCCGTAACAATTTAAACCATATATTTTATAGACTTATTAAAGTTGTAGAATAAATATCCTTTAATATTTCTTTGTGGTATGTACGTTTAATGTAGCTGTAATTGGGGACGTGTGGATGCATAATAGCAAATATCAAAGATTTTGGCAGGTGAACAGACAACCGTGTATTTACATTAAATGTCTGAAATATACGGAAGCCCAGTGGTGACATGTACGATTTTATTTGTAGAATGAGTTTATTCTTATTATCTGTGGGAACAACTTATTTGCCTGAGTTTTTTTTTTATCTAATCTTTGTGATCAAGATATTTGAAAGAGTTTGTTTTCAGTAACCTGTTATACTGTGTAATCTGATAGTATACTGCGGAAGTGTCATATCTATGTATACTCAAAAAAAAGGAAAAGTTCTGAGTTGTCCACAATTCTTTTTATAGAATCCAGTAGTACAATTTATATCAGCCTTAATTCATAAAAGGTAGTTTTGAAATAAGGTTTAAAACAGTATTTGTTTTGTTGGTCCAACAGGCTTTTCATTACTTCGGCCAGTGGTATCAACTGATAATAAATGATTTAAAAAAGAAAAGAAAAAAGAAAAGAAATAATCAAATAAGTATTAAAGAATAACCTTTTCTGTCGGAAAGAAGTCCCGTTTTCCGTTATTTATCTCATAAATAGAGTAAATAAGAACATGTATTGAGTAAACATTTCAAGGAACATACCCTTAAATACAACATGTGTATTACATTGGCTAATTCTCTCTGAAATGAAAATAAAGATACTTTAAGGAAAACATATGATTTCTAATGACATGTAGCAACCAAATAAGTATTTAATTGCTATACATGGTTATTCATCCAAAAATTATGGAAGCACTGGAGGGCCCTTTTGACTTCTGACTTAATGACTTTTGACTATTGACTTGGGAGTTATGACTTGTGACTTCTAAGTTGTGACTTGTAATTTGTGATGATGCATTGCCGCTCATTTTAAGCCAGGAGATGCAACATGGCGGACAGCGATTTGTCAGATGATGTAAGTTTTTATAGTTTGCTTGAATATTCTTCTTAAATGATGTAATTTAGCGATGTTATACATATCCATTACTAATCGGGCAATACAATTTGGACGGTCTGTGTATTTTTGTTCACTGAGATCTCGACGCGTTTACCATAAGAAAATAACACTCCCCCTCAATGTGAGAAAAGTGACTCCTTTCAAGCCTCACGGGGGAACCGAGTCTAACTTCCATCAATCAAACAATCTATGAAACTTATAAGTACTAAGATTTAAACTTGCAGATAAGCTCGAGCTTTCAAAATATATGCCAAATCAGTTATTGGCTTCTTGTTAAGATTTAATTATTACAAAATGCATTAACTGTTATAAAATGATGATACTATGATAAGTGTTTATACAAGAATCGTTGTAATTATTCTATACAAGTTTATATATACATAATTATTCTGACCACTATATATACATGTACATAAAAAGGTTGTCGGAATGATCGATTTCGTTTAGTGTATTAATACCATTCACAAAACTAAAAAAAAAGAAACACTCTTCTTTAAATGACTGATTATGCATAAAATACAATTACACACCAATTTTATTCATCAAGGTTATTCATCTGGTCCTCTCCATGTATATGAGGATTAGATTTATCACTGGATTCGGGTTGGTCAAACACATTCAACGTTCCCATATTTATAGTTTACTGTACTGTACGGGAACAAAATGCCTCCTCAGATGAAAAAACGGCATATTATATTTGAAAGCCAGAACTAGACCCGGGAGGACATAAGTGGCTCAAAAACACTTTGGTTCAGCTAGCTAGTTGATCAGCTAGACCTTGTCAGAAATCAACATAATAAAAAAAAACTTTGCTCTCAGTAATACTGTACAGAATACCGTTAGGACCATCGTGGTTGTACGTTATAATCCAGAGGGCGAAAATGCGATAGTGCGACAACGCGATGGCGATAGTACGATAGTACAGTGACGATAGTACGAAAGTGCGATGACGACAACGCGACAATGCAATGGCGACAATGCGATGACGACAGTACGACAATGCGACAGTGCGATAATGCGATGGCGACAATGCGATAGTACGATGACAACAATGTGATAGTCTATAGCAGTAGATAGTAGTTGTCGCCATCGTGTTATCGCGTTGTCGTCATCGTACTATCGCCATCGCGTTGTCGCACTATCGCATTGTCGCCCTCTGGAATATAATGTACAACCACGATGGCCCTAACGGTATCCGTAATACTGTGCTTTTCGCTTCATAGATTCATTAAAATCATGAGCGCATAATTAAGCTTACTTGAAAGAAGAATTAACTTTGATAAAGTTAGTCCTTCTAAACTAAAGTGATTCAGTTTTTAACTGTGCTTAGGCCTAATTAAAAAAATATGTTGGTTTGTAGTGCTCGCTACCTTCCCATCTTCAATTCTTTTAGGTCATCGACTTGATTTTGTTTTATTTACGGATATGTATCCTGTTCTCCCATAAGTACCTCCCCTTAATAAGAATATGCCATTTGTATAAAAGATTACGTGTAGTAACGGAATATATTTGCTATGTTTTATTAAAACAACTAAACATGTGTAATCTGATTATCTCATGACAGTATACTTTGTGTCGTTAATGGTTAGTATTAGAAAATTGTAATTCTGAAACTTCAATTAATTGAGAATGTTTGAATGAAGTACACAAAATCACAAAATACTTTCTCTTGTGCAACAGTGATTAAATAATGTGATTAAAACACCAGGTAAGCAATGTTGCTAAAATGAAGCACAAAATGAAGCACCTTGCTAAATTTTATCTTTTTGTAATTTACAGGACATACATAGGAAACAACGTATAAAGGAAGTCCTAGACAACATTAAAAATAGAAATGCAAAGAAGAAAAAACAGCCCCCAGTTCACCGTGGCCTATTATGTGAGCCACCCAGGACCATTTGATATGTTTGTTATTGATCTGTGAGGCTGTCACTGGATATTTTAATAAAGCCAGACTAGTTTCAGAGTTGGTCAAAAATCTAGGTTACATGGTCAGAGTATAGAGAAAACTTGCTATTTTAGGCCATCTTGTAATCACATGTACCAAGCTGAGAAGCCCAGTGGCATTTGGTCCTCTTATTTCTTTTGATGCCCCCGAAGGAAGGCATATAGTTTTTGAACTGTCTGTCTGTCAGTCCGTCGATCAGTCATTCCGTCCAAAAACTTTTAACATTTGCCATAACTTTCTTATTAGTAAACATATTAACTTCATTTTTGGACACAACATTCCTTGGGACATTGCCTTTCTGTTGGCACATACCTTGATGACCTTGACCCCTGGATGACCTTGACCTTGAACATAGAATTTTCTAAAAAAAACTTTAACATTGGCCATAACTTCCTCATTAGTAAACATGTTTACTTCATATTTGGACTAACATTCCTTTGGACATTACCTTTCATCAGGCGCATACCTTGATGACCTTGACCCCTGGATGACATTGACCTTGAACATAGAATTTTCTAAAAACTTTAATATCGGCCCATAACTTCCTCGTTAGTGAACATATTTACTTCATATTTGGAAACAACATTCCCTGGGACATGACCTTTCTGCAGGTACACACATTAAGACCTTGACCCCTGGATGACCTTGACCTTGAACATAGAATTTTCTAAAAACTTTAACATTGTCAAAGCGCGCTTCAGGGGCATTGTCATCTTACAGTGACAGCTCTTGCTATGATATGTAATTGTACCTGGTGATTTTTAAACACTGATTTTTTTCTACTTCAATTTTTATTGCTAAATAAAAGTTCTTTTTTAAATCAATATTATAATAAATACTGATTTTTTTTTCTACTTCAATTGTTTATTGCTAAACAAAAGTTCTTTTTTAAATCAATATTATAATAAATACTAACATTTTTAAAAATATATTGTCATGTTGTGCTTTTAGAACACAATTGTGTTAATCTTCCTTGATTTTACATCCTGTAATTTATAGCTCGACTATTCGAAGAATAAGGAGAGCTTACACCTCATCCGGGCGTCAGCGTTAGTTTAATGCTCTGTCCAATTGTTCATACCACATCAAATATGTCCCAAGTCCCTTAAGATATCGCTTTGAAATTTTGCAGACTTGTTTACCACCATGACCCCAACCCTTAGACAGGGGTAGATAACTCTGTCAAGCATTTTGTTAAAATTGACTGCCTTGTCGACTAAGATGGTTTTCATTTTACTACCAAAAACTAAGAATAGTCGAGTGTGCTGCCCATGACGCTCTTATTGTAGTTGTTAATTCGCGTGAGCTTAAGTAGAAGCTGAGAATGATATTGTTGTCATCTAGAGGAAAATATAACAAAAAGAACCACCTTCCGTGTGCTGGTGTCTCGTATCCAAAGCTGTGCTATGTCAATGTTAAATTTGCTAGAGTAAAATAGGACTGGTGGAATAAGGACAAAAAATCATAGTTTTGGTGCATGACCTTGCCCTACACGGGCGCTTTATACTAGGGCTAGAAAAATTCTAGTTGTTTAATCGATTTTGAGGGCTTATTGCGAAACGGTTATAACTTAAACTAGAAAAAAAGAAGGAGATACAACTGTTTTGCACCAAGCCCTCGATTATTTTAGTTGCATTTTATGATACACGTACAGCTTCATGGCGGTTGAATATCTGTTCCTTTGCCAATCCCCAAACCATATATTAATTCCATGCATTTGTAATAGAGGTCGATACGTAAAAAGTCAAGATCACAAGTGTTTGAAGTCACTACTCACAAGTAGGAAGTCACTAGTCACAAGTACGAAGTCACAAGTAGGAAGTCACAAGCAGGAAGTCACGGTTGAATATCTGTTCCTTTGCCAATCCCCAAACCATATATTAATTCCATGCATTTGTAATAGAGGTCGATACGTAAAAAGTCAAGATCACAAGTGTTTGAAGTCACTACTCACAAGTAGGAAGTTTCTAGTCAGTAATACGAATTCACAAGTCAGACCATTGTGCACGAAGTGTCATTGCAATATCGTTTAAAGCGGCCTAAGCTTTACAAATGCGTCATCCTGGAAATTCTTGAAGCTGACCTTACCACGGATAACTACCTATTCGCCCTAATAAGCGCCAATGCTTCTATAAGCGCCCATCCCTTCTTTTCCATTTGTAAGTGGTTAAGCGCCTAGGATAAATTGTCTTAAAAGAAAAAAAAAACAACTGACCACAATCGACATTTTAAATTTTTATGCATGTCCGCGGGCCTAGAAAATTTCACTGTACAAGGAAAGCCTGTGAATATTCACATTTCAAACCCATTGTAGTGATTTGTCAGTAAACGGGACCACTTTAAATACGAGGTATCAACAGAATTTGCATAGCTGTGACTCTTACATATTGTATACTTTTGTAAAACCTGACTCCTAATAAGCGCCCACCTTTCACAATTTTCTAAGCGCCCTGGGCGATTACTAGGAAGAATACGTTAGTAATGGCTAGATATCCTGTGCAAGTTTCGTACTAGGGCGTTTGGTCTACAAAGATGAACGTGAGGCAGGACAAGTAACAGAGTGCGTCAGCAAAACTCTGATGCAAATGGGACTGTCTAGTATGACCTGGGAACGGGATCTCTTGAATAACCGGACTGAAGAGAAAAATACCTTTGTTTAACAAAGGCTTCATCCAGCAAAATAGACTTATTGGCATTATGACCAGTGTAGACCCAGTCTGGTATAGTCCAGTCTGAGTTTTTCAGTGAATATATTTTAATAGCCAGATTCTAATTAACTGAAAGTTAAGTGTGTAGGCCGTAGTAAGTCTGCACACCTGCACAGACTAATTCGGTCTACACTTGTCACAGGTCCGTAGTTTTTCTTGACTGAAACGTTAACGGTTACAAACAGACCTTTGTGAGCCATGATGTATTTGAACGTAGAAATAACATTTGACTTACGTGACATATTCGTTTGTTATAATTGACTGTCAAACATAAGAATAAACATATGCCATTTACGTTATGAACTATAAAATATATTGAACTATAGTTTACAACATCATCACGATCATCATCCTTAATATAGTTATCATCATCGTCATGATTATAATCATTATCATCGAAATCAACTTCTGCTTACCATCAATAACATAATTATTTAAATTATGAAGTCGACCTTCATCATGAGGAGCAGCATCATGACAATCATCATTGCAGTCAACATACTTATAATGATAATCATGATGATGTAGATGATGATGATGATGATGATGATAATGATGGATCATGTTGATCATTTGTTCTCTCACAAAACAACTTTATGGCTTAAAAAAACTTCAGTCTTCATACGAGTTTGCCACTAAATCATTCAACTCCAGGAACAAATTCAATGCTGAATCGGCATCTACTGGCATTTGGAGGTCGGGCTTTAACAGATAAGCCAATTCGCTGAATTCGTCAAACTTTCTCTTTGGAACTGAATACATGTCTTTACAACAGGTCACATCACGTTTGTCAACCACCGTACCATAATCAAGCGCGCCAAACGTTTCAGGTAAAAAATACGTAATGTCTAATTTCATGTACATTCCACTGTTGAGCAATTCTATCCAGGTGTGTTTGTATTAGGTTCATAAAACAAAATTTCAAATTTTCACAATGTATCTGGTCGAGTTCATTGAAACGACCAGAATAGTGCAAATCCTTAAAAAAGTTAATCCACCACTGTATTCCGTGTTGATGTAGCGTACCCCACCATCTTTCAATGCGCTGGTTAGAAGTGCTTCTTCCAACAATAACGCTGCGACTACCAGCAAAGTGGTCGGTTGCTTCATTCCGAAAGAACTGCTGTAGAAGACAAACAACACTGTTTTCTGTTCCAGCATCGCAACGGAGTATGCGAGGTGTTTTTTCAATGCGCTTCAATGCATCCAAATAATATCTCGCAATCAGTTTTGGATCGTTGTTAGTGTCAGAAACTTCTAACCAGATAACTTTCCTGCTAAAACCATCTATCGCTCCGTGTATACAAAATCCGAATGGTTTCAACTTATCATAACCATCTAAATGCCAAACATTGTTTGGCCCTTTTGCACAACAGAAACGTCTTTTAAGTCGATGTGCTTTTCTCATTTCAACACCATTTGGATCTATTGCCTTCATTATGTCCATAACATCTTTATGGCTTACATCCATATTATGATTCACTTTCAGCCGGCGCCATATCGTCCGATAACCGACAGACTGTCCGCTATAATGCATTTCCGTGCCAATTACACGAACAACGTTTTTCAACTGCGATTGCAAATGTACATCTCGACGTTTCAGGTTCAACTTCTTCAAGATTTTTTTCAGCTGACGCAGTGACAACAAAATACCATGCTGAAGTAGCAAAAATCCAAGAATTTCACTGTATTTAAAACCTTGTTTGAAATATTCTTCAATGAGCGATGCTTTTTCAACATTCGGAGACGACAAAGGCAGATAAGCTGGCACCACACCAGCTGTTATCTCCAACAGAGTGCATAGAAAACAACACGCAAACACGAATTTCATATTTTGGCACAACACAGCCGTCTTCGCTCACGTGCTGTCTTAAAGTGTGGTTTAATTAATTAATTTCACAATTAAGAAGTAATAAGTCTGGAGTTAAAAGTTATAACTCCCAAGTCAAAAGTCATTAAGTCAGAAGTCAAAAGGGCCCTCCAGTGCTTCCATAAAAAATAACACAACAACTCTCTGTATAAAAGCTGATATAAGTACATTCAGTTTGCAAGTTGAACTAACACCTTGGCATTTGGTAATAATTCATTCAATACTATTCACGTTTACATGATTTTGAAGAAAATAGAATACGACAATAATTTAAGGCTTGCATATCTATTAACATTGAACTATTAATATCATCTACTAGATTCTAGAAGTAAGTGTCAGCGTATCACTGACATGCTGTCTGTTAAAAGTTAGACTATGCCGGGAAGTTTGCAAAAACTACGAACATTATGAGATTATAAGCCTTTTGCACAGGTTGTTTTAGCTTCCTGTGTTTCCGTACTGAGGTAAAGCTAAAATAACAGCAGGGTTTATGACTTACTTAAAAGGGGACATACGTTAGAATTAACTGATTCTGAATTTAATATGTATTTTATTTACATAAAACGAAACAATTATGAGACTATGTTAAGAAGAAAATTATGACAAACATGTTTACTTAAGGAACATTGAAACCAAGAAAGTGTTCGACTGTAATAAATGGTTATCAGTATAGATATTGTACAAATCTGCATGGAACTCTCTGAACTTTACGGTACGCCTCATTAAATGCAGACGTAATGGGTATCCCGAAACAACTTCTTTTCGGACACAACCTCTTTTCGGCCGTCCACTACTTTTTTGAGTTTAAAAGCATCACATGGATTTTTGTAATTGCCAACTGGTTTCTTTTATCACCAGGACAATAAAACAAAATGTGTATAACTCTTAGCAACGTGTGTACACATGAGTACACAACGTCAAAAATGATGACGTCATCAATAACTGTTAAGCTTTGGCTAAAAAATGTCTATAAAATAACGTTCTTCATGGAATTTGAAAAATGGAAAAATTGAAAAAATTTAGGGTTTTGTTTTGAGCATATATGTGTGCTCAATGGTAATTGTCTTGCTGACAGGTCTCTTAATTGCTGTCCATGGACTGTTTTTCTGTTTCTTAATTAATTTCCTGTTTGTACTATACAGAATACATTACAGCCATTACACACTAAAGCATATAGAACATTTTCTACTGTATAGTAGAGAGAGAGAGAGAGAGAGAGAGAGAGAGAGAGAGAGAGAGCGTAACATAAAAAGGAGAAAAAAGGCAAGATTTGTATGTGGTCTGAAATCGTAGCCACATGTTCCAAAAATATTGACAGCATGGTAAATCTTACTTTACCGCTTATATCATCGTATACTGCTCTTCGTCTTCGAAACACACGAATCTTATAGTTAATGTGGGTATCGGTTCGGGTTTTACTTGAAAGGATTAGTGCAGAAAACTTTATTTTTATTACATATGGACCTATGTAGATTCTTTTCAGATATAAACCAAGTTTGTCAATTCTTAAAATGTTTTAAATAGAGTTCAGTTGATCATTTCTATTATTCAGAGTACTCTGGAATTAATAAATACGCACATGTTTTCAGGAGTTTCGAAATTGTCTTTATGTCGCAGCCTGTTAACCTATTTTTTCCTTTAATTACGATTAGACCACTTGCCAGGTTATCTCGGAAACGCTATTATTCGTCGTGTCGCTATTTCAAAGGTGTGTCGCATTTTAGCAACATGGCGAACAGCTAAATATTCATTACATTCAAGTTACCGCTGTTTTCTATACACTATTGTTGACATTCATACGCAGCGATTTCAAATATAGTAACAACAGTCACAGTTTAAGGCAGGACATTGATCATACTGAAATCTGATCCCAAGGCTACAATATTTACACGCTTTAAAATGTGTGGCGTAATAGGTAATCTCTGTGCATTTTCATAAAATGACCTTGCTAGAGGATTTTTTTTCTTAGATTACAGAGAAGAAACCAAAACGAAATTACACGTAGTGTTTTTTAAATACCGCATGAGGAAACTATGATGTTAAAACGGAGGTAAGAGCATTGAAAATTCATGTAGTATTGATCCGTACATTTAATCATTTAAAATGATTTAAGGTTAAACTCGCATTGCATAAATTCTTCATTTAATAATTTTGTATCATTATTTGTTTAAGTACTGCATAAAGATAATCATAAAATATATATTTGTTTCCCATTGTTTAAAAGATTCACTGTATCCTTAAGTAGGTGAAAACGGCCTCATTATTAGTAATACCCGAGACATAAAGTCCTTTTGTTACATATTATGAAACATTACAAAGCGTCTTATGTTGTCAATTTGACGATGAATCATAATCAGGGAATATAATTATCTTATAGCATAAATTCGTTGGAAGCAGTATTCATATTGATTTTGATCATAGACATAGCTCAAATTTGTAAATATTGTGTGTGTAAACAAAGACCGCTCAAACGGGTACGGAAAATCAGCATTCGTAAATAGTCCTTGAGGTGCATGTAGGATGTAGTAAAATGGGCTGGGCTGTAGCGTGTAATGTGAGGTGTCAGTGGTTTGAAAGTCTTGTGAAGCGATGCACCTAATATTATAAATAAAACTTAAATCTAAATACTTAGGAAGACTTTACATCTACACTGTTAACTTCTTATGTCTATTTGTAATCAAAGTGATTATTATTTTATATCATTCTTATTATTAGACAAATTCAACTTTGATTCTTTGTTTATTTACAGTTTCTTTGTCTTTAAATTCTTAAAATCAAATGAAACATAAACATTGAGCAGACAATTTCCTGAAAAAAATATCGATTATCCTTTATAGTTTGTTCTTAAAACCTTGTAACGCAATACGTGTGAAATGACTGTCATTGTATTCAAGGACCTCAAATGGAAAAAGAAAACGAACTAGACAGTGCATTACTTTCTACTCTAAAAAATCAAAATATTAAATGTTTCTGTACTGGACTTCTGACAATTTGAAGACTAAATGTAAACGTGTAATCTAACTTAGACCCAATGGCAGGATTCGAACCTTGGTAGTTGAAGGAACTATTATCGCAGGTTTACAATATATTGTGTTATCATGAAAAAAAGGCGTTCAACATTCTTTTTTATTTCTGTATTCAGACAGTTGATCATTGGCCTGATCTTCATAATCACGATATATTTGATGACATTGATTGTCACGACTAATCTTCACAGCAGCATCTCGGAAAGGCAAGATGTTAAAAGTCACAGTCAGCGGTCACTTATAGCTCAGACAAACATTTCTACTATTCACAGGACTGTCTCTGTTATCAGTAAAGAAAAGTTGAAAGTCAAGAACGTGTTATCTTATCAGTTTCCACCAATTCTCGTTTCACAAATGACGCCATGTTTTCAACGTAGAGCTGGAAAAGTAGTACTTTTAGACCATGACCTTCCACTAACAGCAATGGCGTCCCCATGGAGGTCTGGCAATACTTGGATTCGTCATTTACTTCAGATGTCTACAGGTGAAACCAAAATTTTAATTAAAAGCTCTTTAAGGGAGTAAATTCATTTTAAGATAATGAAAGTATAAAATTAAAACTATATAACAATTCAAGCTGAATACGTGCTAATAGAGTATTATCTTGAGTTTTTTCTCTGTTAAATCTAGGTCTTGGTACATCATCATTATACTGCGACTTGGAATTAAGCAGAAAGGGTTTTCCATTCGAATGCAGTCATACACAGTTTAGAAGATCACTGATAGTTAAATCACACGAGCCAAACATTGTGCGAAATAAAGCTATAAATATCACCAGCCCTTCTTTCGAGAGAGCTATTCTTATAATTCGAGACCCATACAACTACATCGTAGCAAATATCTACAGTGGACATCTAGACACAGCTAAAGAAGAGGACTACCTCCGAGAGAACTCTAGTAAGTCACGTGTTTTTTTCTGTTCATCAACACTTGAACGCACTTTCATTGAAAATAATACTTCTAGCAAAAACTACTTGTTAGTAAAAACAGATTTTTGATTTTAGTATTTCGTTTTTCTTTTCTTCGGCCTTGTACAACTTTCTTTTCGAACTTTCAGAAGGTACTTTAAAATCGGTCTTTAGCAAAGTATTTGACCAACTAGGCTCTTATTAGGTCACCGAGTCTCAGAATCAGTATTGTAAGAGTCACTTAACTAGCGGTTTGATAATGCAGACTCAATTGTTTTGCCAGCTGTAATCCCAATATCATCTTATCAGATCTTCATGAAACATCTATTGTATAAAGTGGGTTTTGTAACTTCCTTTGTTGTGCCCAGGTAAGACCACAGTCATGACAATTAACATAATATGCATAACCTGATACCTTCAGATATTTTGTAAACAGGTATAATTCATGTCGGCTATACACTGCGATTTTGAATGTTAAACGATGACAAAAAAATCACTTCTCGCTTTGTTTGCGTTGCACACAGGGTTCAAAAGTTTTAGTAACTATGGCAATCATTATATAAATACACATGTTTTAAGTCTGTTTTAAGTATTAAAATGTGTTTAAGATTTGTATTTAGTCAACGAAGAGAAAGATAATATTAATGGTAGTTTTACGGTTTAACTTTTACAGTTTCCCAGCTTTAGTATTTTCTGTTGCATCAGAAAATCAAAAAGCAGTATGAATCATGCAGCTGATTATAAAAAAAAAACAAAAGAAAACAAAACAGTCAAAAACAGTAACAGAAGCGGCCTTAATTAACATCAAGAGCTGACGTACATAAAAACAGATAAAATCAAAATCCAAAAGAATTTCATGGTCTTGTATGAAAACGCAAGTAACGATACGAGTGACACTGCAGTATAGTTGCCTCCTCTTTTTTCTCCGAATAATCAAGATAAAACATGGCAACTTACTCTCTTCACGTTTTACATATAAATAATTGTGTAGTTATTTTTAAGCATATCAGCAAACCATGTGGGAATATGAAAAGGCTGAAGCTTTTTAATTTCGTTTATCGATTAAAATTGAAAGCAACAGGAAGCTTATCAATTAAACTAACATTTAGCTAACGTTTTATGAAACTGTCTCAGTAATTAGATTTAAGGAACAGTATTTTACCTAAAAGTTGATATACTGCATATGCATTCTTTTGCCTCATTCTTTTTGAAATATTCAGTACATAAATATAACGTAGAGAGACAAATGTGAACAACATGTTTCACATTTTTAAAACATAAAAACATTAACTTTACAACGATTACACTGTATATTCAGTACTTTGATACCAAATATTTTGAAACATTATTTTTAAAATATCATCTTTTTCTCCGTTTTATGCTGAAACTTTGAAGGTCCTAAAATTCAATTATTTGAAGTTAAATACCGCAATTACATGGTTCCTGATTTGAAAGAAAGAAACAACTTCAAGTTGGAACAAATGTATAAAAAGTCAAGTCGGAGAGTATCGTGTGAGAAGCAGGCCTGTTGTTCATAGATGAAGGACACAGCAACCATTTTTTAAAGGTAAACAATAAGTACAATTTGGTTTTCAAAGCCCTTACTTCTTGTATTTAATCATAAGTTAACTCAGATCTTATTCAAACTTTTTTTTTCAGAATGGCGAAAATCCCACCCTCTTTTGTTGGAATGGTGGAATGTATTGAATGAATACTGGTTGAAAGAGTTCAAAGGACCGGTGTACCCATTGCTTTATTCAAAGTTTTTAACAGATACAGAAACGGAATTAAAAAAAGTTTTAGATTTTCTCCGAGTGGAGTACAATGTCGCTGACATAAAGTGTGCAATCGGAAACAAAGAGGGCAGTTTTCACCGGAAACGGATGGTGTGGAAACAAATAAGAGATATAACTGAATTGTTTAATAGTACTTTAAAATCGAAAATAGACGAGAGTATACAATTACTGTCAAATCATTTGAGACTTAGGTACAATGTTTCGTGGATGAATGAGGTGCATGAAACACAGAAATAAGAATTCAGTGGAAATTGATTTTTAAGTTGATTATTCATTGTCTATTTATATTTGAACAAAGCTCTTTAAAAGATTCAACCAAAGAATGGAAACTCTCCCGTGTCATTTGATATTGACGATTACATTTGCTTAATTCAAAGACTGTTTGTTCAATGGTTCAGCATTTTACTCATACTTACTGGGTATAAGTTAACTTCTCAGATACACAAATAGTACTGATAATGTGTTCATGTCTTACCTTTTACCAGAGTTATCTCTCCAACTAGATAAACTAACTAGCTGATAAAAGTTTGTTAAATTCGATTTTTCCTTTTTCTAAAACTTTGTCCCGAAGGAGGCCATGTGCAATCGTACTGTTGTCAATCTGTCGTCAGGTGTATAATTATTTCATATTCTACCTGTTATTCTGCCTCTTTTCGTAGGATTTTGAAATAACGTGCCGCATATATTCATCACACAGACAACATAGCGCGAACAATATGTCTGTGTCTAAGTCAAGGTCATAATTATTGTTGAAATAAAATAACATACTATTATCAATGTTCCTTTACAATTCGTAGCTGATGTAATATTGGATTTGGAAATAACCTGTGGAATACGTTTACAAGATAGCGTCAACGTGTCGTTAACGATTTGTATCTATGTCCATATTTCTGTTTGCCTATACCATCAGATAACATCGAATATTCATGCACGATTCGTGTTCTTTCTGTAAGTCTGCTTTATTTGGGATTTTGAAGTCACTTGCCGCAACATTAAAATGACATGTTGAAAATAAGACTAGTTTGTAATTGCTTGTTCAACTTCCAAAGAATCAATAGCCTTTGAATTTGTGTCCGCACTGTAACCCTGTAGTACATAATGGGGTTTTGGAAAAAAAATGACACATCTGTTAGCCTGATAGGGGCAATGTGTAAAAATGGTTTGATTCTTAATGGTATATGACAGGACGAAAATACTCAAAAATTCACCAGTTAATGGTGTCATTCATTCTGTCGCCTTTGGTGTAAATAATATAAATCATGTGCTCTCTACATGTTTGGTCTGTAAAAGCCCTGTAAGTTATAATATTTCGAAGCCTTTTGATATAATTTGATAGAAAATTAACCACATTTATGCAATATGTCGCAATCTTTTAGTCAATTAATCTGTCGATCTTTTATACTGCTGCCTTCCTCTTCATTTTGTCCAGATTCGTCTTTTCGCTTGTAAAGCACATACTTTGGTCAGAGCAAATGATATAAAAGGACTTTTGTCACAAAGTGGCACCTCTTGTTATTTACTTTCGTTTTAAATTGTGAGTGTTGTTGCTCAAACTACCTCGTTTCGGTATTGAATTGATCATGTTTCATTTTCATCTGCTCTTGGTTCTAGATCCCTTTCATTATCTTTTAAATTAACTGGCTGTGATAGTCTGCTTCTGTCTAGTGCACTCAATAATCTGTCTCCAACTGTCATCACTCGATTCCTGTATGAGTTTAAAATTTAAAGCATTTCTGCTTTGTGCCTTAATTCTCGATCGACAAACCTCAATTACGACGTAATATGTAATATGCTTCTTTTCAAATGGTATAGACCATTTATTAAATTTTCTGCTCCGAAATAAAACTTGAATTGATGCAGGAATGTTTTAAGGTGTCTGTGCTGATTGTCTCACTACTTCTTGTACGTTCTGTCTTGGTCTGCAATCTCACCCTCCATTTTTGTATATCTGTGATTTTGAATTGGATTGTATAATCAAGCTTTGTTCTTACGATTCGTTTCATCAAGGCTTAATATGGAAAATATCCTGTCGCAGGGTATGGTGTTGATCTATATCCCATCAGCATTTACTTTAATGTCGTACTGTTCCTTCACTTCGTGCAATTTTCTCTGTTTTATTCAAAACTTTGATAAAGCTTTCCGCCTCCCCATTTGCTCGAGGATGATAAGGTGTTATTCTATGATGTAATCCTATTTCTTCTGCATATTCTCTGGAATTAAATGGGGCACCATTATCTGAATCTAACCTCTCTGGTATACCTTGTGTAGCGAATATTTTCCGTAATCTTTCACTTGTATCTTTACATGAATTTGATGCCATTTGCTCGATTCACAGAAATGGTATAGTATGCTGATTCTGGTATTTCGGATGGTTTGACAGGTTCCCGATTATACTCAACACTTGATAGTTGACATTGGTAGCATCGTTATATCTCATATTCAGCCATGGTTTTCAGCTATGGAAACAAGTATTTTGCTCTCAACATTTTTTTTTCTTGTCATGCCAAATTACTGCTGTCTGTATGAAGGTGTTCCTGATGACGTTTCAATATTTCTTCTATCTCCGATCGCTCGTGCATATTCAGAATAGACCAAACTCTGAGATCATTTTCAATTCTTAATTCATTCGGTTCTTTCAATGATCCATTTCAGTCATGCCTAGATCATAAAGCGTCTTGTTCCCAAACAATGGTGATTTTTTTTCCTTCACCAAATACAAAAGCTGTCTCTGTTACTCTACTCTCATTTCTTGATGTGGCTTTGAACTCACCGGATACTCACAATTGTATGGAGTGTATTTAAGTTCAGCTTGGTCTTTTTGAGTACAATATGCTCACAAGTATCATGCTGTCACTTTGAAATTGATGTTCGTCCTTCACATTGACTTCTGCTCCACTGTCAGGTTCCACGTGAACTATGATATTGTTAAGAAATATTGGAACGGTTTTTTAAAAAATCACTAACTTTGTGAACTCCTATTTTACCTACCCTACGATGTCTCACAGAATCAATAATAAAACCAATATCTTAATTGTCGGAATCATCTGTGTCAGAATCAACAATGGCTCGTCGTACATTTCTGCTATCGGTTCTATATGTTCCTCTTGTTTCTCTGTCAAAAGAACTATGTGTGTCTGTTTTTTTTTTAAATTTTGCTACATTTCTCACATATGCAGAACACAATACCTTTTGATTTGGGTGTGTTCTATTGCAGTACACGTGTATTTGCAAACTGTACTTTCCTCTGTTGATATATTTGCATGCTTGCTCTTGTGTGTCTTCTTTTCTGTTTATTCCTTAGCTACGGTCAATGTCTCTAGTAGTGTCCACTTCTTGTGTAACAATTTACGAATAAGGTCTTCATTATCTATTGTTTGTATTATTTGTTCTAACATTGGTCCATCCATGTCGTGGAAGTCGCAGTTCACAGTTTTTTTTCTTGCAGTCGCGCTGTATATGCTAGTGTACTTTCTCCCTCTACAAGCCTCATTTTTAAAAATAGATATGTCAAAAGTGTTCATTCTTCGTAGGCGTAAAGTATACCGTTAGTTTTTCTCTAAGCTTAGTACAAACAACACCGTCTCTTGCATCTACGATGCAACTTGCCGATTTTCTAAATTCTGCGCCTGCAAATATCAACATTGCATTCTTTTTGTCTTATAATGCGGAAGAATCTCATCTAACGCTTAAGTTCATCTAACCTATCGTTAGCCAATGTTATGTCGTCGAATTAATAACTATCATTCATGATTGTGAGGTTTACTCAACCATTCTAAACACCATTCTAAACATATGTATATACAACACAAAAGCGACGTCGCCTCCAAGCGAAGTCGTCAACGTAAAGCAAAGCTTTTATTTAGAAAGTGAAGCTAGTATTAGTTTATCAAAATCACAAAGCTTAATGCTCATTTTTATATTTTAATGCCTGAGAGTAATTGCATCACTTTAAGCACACTAAAGTTTACTTAAAATGGTTGCCAGTATTGTATGGAACAGTTGTTTTAGCTCACTTAAAACGGCCTTTGGGCGTCTTCTGTTGTCAAGAGCTATTTAGTCGTAGTCGACAATTTTTCTTCAAATCCTTTTCAATATTACTGGATATCAGTTGCTTTAACTAAGATGAAAAATTAACATAGAATTCTGTGAAAGCTGCCCACAGAATTGTATTTCATTATGTGTTTTAAACAGAAAAAAAAATCCTTTAAAATCTTTTATCAAAACCACAAAGATTAGATCTCTTAAATTTTTAAAGATACTTATTTTGTATTTTATCTCCCGGATATATATATATATATATATATATATATATATATATATATATATATATATATATAATTGTTTCGTTCAAAAGTTACATGTGTCACATTGAAAACCATCGGGTCAAAAGTCAAATTCTTCTTTATTCCGAAATTTTTATTGATTTCTCAACATCAAAAAGAACATAATTTGAAAACCATCTGTCTCTACTGGTGTCGCCTCATGTGTCAAAATGATGAATAACAAAACATATTTTTCGTATGTATTCGTAGTGTTTTTGGAGTGAATTGATGAAAGGTACAGGCGACCCGATTATTGCACTTACCTTCCAGGTGTAAATAATACACTGTTCACACGGCTGAAGAGCATGTAATGTGCTTAGATAGAAGAATAATTTATATAAAAGATCGCTCTTTTGTGGGAAATGAAAATGTATTTGGAAATATAAGACAGTATTTACCGATTGATCGAATTATGATAAGTTATGTAGAAATTAAATCAGCGCTTGCAACTACTAAAACACAAGCTTCAATGTTCGCTATAAACGACACAAAACCGAGAAACCGTTAAATTAGTGAGCTGTAAAATTATTACACGAAAATCAGACCAGGTAATTCATTTCCTTTTAACCGGGAATTCCTTGTAACCGAGTTCCCTGCACTTCTTGGTGTATGAGGATTTTAGATTTAATATGAGAAAAATCTGGTATTCCCATGCATACTGTCATGAAGTTCACACTGCCATTTAGTGAAGCCTCTTTACATATTTTCACCTATATTGCTAAACGGTAGCAACAGAATCTCACTGAAAAAAATATATAAAATACATATTTATAATTTAGAAAACATAGTGTGATTATTTATACAACATTCAATATTTGAACTTTTACGTCCCTGTTGCACTATCACAAAATCCATCTTAATTAATTCAGTTGTTGAGAACTCAAGGAGTTCAGTAATGAGTCTTTCTTTAATCAATTTGATTAATATTGAAACAACCGTATATACTTTTTTCATACTGGGCAGTGCGTCTGGTCCAAGGAAAAATAATAATGGTCTTTTGCAACCATCCCTTTATTTTTATTAAAATTACTTCCTTTCTTTTAAGGAAGTTATTTATTTAATGACTATGTCAACTAATATCTGTGAAGTACAATGTGATATTCTACTTATTGTTTCGAACAAACATACTTTCGTCGAAATATTGCCACAGTCATATTGAAAATTCACAGTTTTAACCGCTTACCAACTTTTATTTAAGCAAGATTGACAAATACCGGTCACCTGGCCAGTGGTGAGCGGTTAAATATAAAGCAGCGAATAAAATAGTGCAGCTTTTTGTATTTCAATATCATTTATTTAACTTGTCTAAATATTGAACCGATAATCGTTAGGCTATCTCCAATATTCAAATATTATGCATTTCATGTTAATCATTAATGACACAATATCAGCTTGAAAATATTAATCATAAACTTGTGGTTCAACAAATGACGTCACACATGTGTATAGCATAGCGAATGCAACATAAATTTGAAGCAAAGCAAAATGTACATGTCAGTCTACTGTGAATCACTTGCTTTCGATGATTCTTTTACGTTTTCTTGCTGAAATAGTTGATGATATATTGTTGGCACATTTAAAGAACCACCATGGATTGTACCGGCAAAAAGGCTTTGAAAACCACAAGTGAGATTAACAATTGAGCTGGAATGCGTTGAGCTTTGTTTTCTGTGAGGTCAGTGACAGTGCGTTATTCTGATGATATGCCGTGAAGTTCGGTGACATTAAGTGTAAGGATTTGCAAGTGCAGTGTCATTGGACGAATACAGTATTTTGGATATTTCTCTGTGTTGATTTTCATTGATGTGACTAAGTTACTTACTGCGTGGCGTGGCGGCGTGGCCGAGTGGTTAACGCGTCGGACTAGTAGTCAAAGGATTGCTAGCCGCACGGGTTCAAACCCAGTCAGGGGCAATCCGTTGTTTCCTTGAGCAAGAAACTTTACACTCATTGTTTAGTACTGGTTAGTTCCAGGAACGGATGCGAAAGTGTGTCTATAAGCTAAAAGCTTCCTACACAACTGAACTAAAATAAATTGGGTATAAACTAAGATTACTCTCCTGCGCATCGGTCGAATGTTTTACTTTCTTACCTCTGCTAAAATTCAATTTTCACAAAGATATTTGTATTTATAAATCCACAGTTACTTTTCAGACAATCAGTGACTCGACTACAACGAAGCATCCATACATACACTTGACAACCCAAAATGTAAACAAGCAATGCATGTCTGCATGTCAAAGTGTTAAAAAACACTAAAACTATCGAAAAGGTTAAGATCAAGATGGTATGGTTGTTTTAGATGTTTAATTTCTGTATTAAGATATTCACGTAAACGCGTAGTTGAAAATTGTCAGAAAAAAACCCGTCTATTTATAATTTCTGGAATCACATGAACGTTTAAACCAATGAAAAATGTTTTTAAGATTTTTCGGTTTCAGGGATATTTTTTGCACTTCCATTGGTTGTTTAAAAGTTCTTTGTAAAGGTCAATATCATAAATCTACTCTTACTAAAGCAGCGGTGTGAAGTAACGGTAGTGTGTTCACATAGCTGCTTAGGGAGCGTAACTCGAGATAAAACAACTGCAGTTTCGACTTATCTTTAATTTTTGAAACTTACAACAGGCTACACCACGGGAGCTGGTACTAGATGTTGAAATTCTTACTTTTTATCGAATTTACGTTTAGTTTCAAGATCTCTCAATATGTCACTTCTACATGTCCAGCGTTCATGGATATTAAGCTGATATTAACAATTTCACCCGAGCTATTTGATTATATTATATAAAATACAACATCACTGATGAAAGAGCCTTACACAAAATATTCAGATCGTGATCGTCACGAAAAAATGACCCCCTACACGAATCAGTCTGGCTGTTGCTGCAGTATAAGTTGTGTGCTCTGTATCCTAAACGTTAAAGAAGGATCAATCATTTAAATACCGTCTTTACTGCTTTATTTTTCAAACAAATTGAGACATATCAGTAGAGGACCCTGGAAGTCAATTCCTTTTGAATGTCGGAGGATGGATACGTTAACGTGCAACAGAAGCGAATAACAGTAAGAATTAATGAAAAAGTAAATTTAGCAAATTGCCAAACAGACGAAATCCCGTTCGAGAACCAACTGCCTTTTCCTTCTACGTACTAAAATATTTGTACAAACATAGGCGCTAGTGTCAAAAACACATAGGGTGCTATTTTCAAACATTTTTCTCAGAAATGCGATTCACAGTCTAACTATATAAACTTTTGCGGAAAACTAAGACATATATGCATTAGGAAAATCAGTGTTCATATTTTAGCTGCGAAGGTTGGTCCGAAATATTTAGATAATGGTTGAATCAGTTTAAATTTTGGCATGCTCTCACAAAAATAGAGTGAAAATGAAATTAGATATATAGCCCGCATTATCGAGGAGCCCGACCAATTCCTTTACCATCATACATCACCTGTTTTGTACTTTATGTATATATGATTTAACAAAAAAATGACAAAGAAAAATGTCTCCCAAAATGACCATTCATTGTGTCAAACGGATTAAGTAACCACAAACAGTTTCAACTGACTAGTATTTCCTAGACCAGTATTTACCACTTTTAGGAGTATTGACCGTGACGGTATTAACAGGTAAAATCCGGGGTTGGTTTTAACCGCCATTCGGAACACCTTGGGCGACTTCAATACCATAAATCACATCGGAAATAAGGTGATACGTGCCATATTGGATTATTTTATAATACAGGTGGTGTCTGCTAAATTGAAAACATTTCTTAAGGCCTCTGCATGTTTATACTTTAAATTAACATTTATTTTAATTTTTTCTAATGCATAAGACAAACACTGCTTGAGTTCTGCCATGTTTGTTTATATTTTTATTAAAACCGGTGCGAATTACCATTTGGTGTATTCATACACTTACATACGAGGTCTTTCATACGAAGTTGTCGGAAAAGGCCGAGTTGTTACGATTGTTTAACCAAACATACCTTGTATTTAAGAAACTTTGGTTAATTTCTTATACCGCCATATTTTTTGAACCATTGTGCAATTTTCAGATTAAGTTACGTTTAAACTTCCTTGTGAAATGGCATGTATCTTAAGCTTGTATAACTTTTAGGTGATTTTGTGAAATAAAGATTTCAAATTGGAAAATGTTATGCTGGCTCAACATTTCAAAGAGAAATTGTTTGAGATTAGACTTCGACAGAGGTTTTGAATGATATTTGAGAGTAAAATTCTACCTAGGAGAATGATATAACTTCTTTCATATAAAAATATGAATAATTTACGAAATAAAAAGCTAATTACACTAAATTAAACGACTACGTTTTTATAACGGGACTTATTTTAAGATTTTTTACAGTGCGATTTTTGTGACAAAGTAACGCTACATAACATATAGTTTTGTCACGACTATTATATACACCTGGAAAAAAATAAGCACCCCCTGTTTTTTACAAGTGTTTCAGCACATAGATTTCGAACATGCAAATTTATTTGAAAATAACCAATACAACGGCATTTCTTTTTTAAATTTCAATATTGTGTCTAACATACAATGCAGGAATTTTTAGAATTCCCAATATCTACTGGGGAAAAAGGCCTCTTATGAAAGACATGTATTTAAACGTCATAAAAACGTTGGATTAGGTATGGAGCTGCAAATTTCATTGGAATGTTTTGTGATGTCGTTTGTTGGTAAAACTGTCTGTCTGAGTGTCTAAATCAAAGCAGTGCCATAACTGGTCAATACGGTGTATACCCTCCGCGTACACGGACGACTGCTTCAACCCTACGTCTCATCCCTCCAGTCAGGCGTCGAACTTGTTGCATGGTTAGCTGTTGCCACTCATGATGCAAAGCTGCTTCCAGTTCATCAAGATTTTGAGCGGGAGGGTCCATTCTTTGTATTCGACGCCCAAGGATATCCCAAATATGACTCAGTGGGTTCAAATCGGGACTTCTGGCCGGCCAAAGCAGTGTCTCCATAGCGTTATGTTGGATGAATGCCGTCACTGCTCTAGAACGGTGGGGTCTAGCGTTGTCCTCCATGAATATAGGTCTAGAGGCAAGTGGGTGGTTATCGAAATGAGACACAACTGGCTCAAGGACCTTGCGAATGCAGCGTTCGCCCGTAAGTCTGCCCTGTATGGTCACCAATTCCATCTTGTCGTCATGGGATATGCAACCCCAGACCATTACAGAGCCTCCACCGTATGGAATTGTCGGTTTGATGTTCTTTGACGTATATGCTGTGTTCCTGTGCCTCCAAACTCTCATTCGGCCATCCGTAACATGAAGCAAAAACCTGCTCTCATCCGACCGATGTATTCGACGCCATGACCTCAAATTCCAACCTCTTCTCGCCAAACACTATTACAAACAGGTTCTTTGATGCTAGGCCGTCAATAGATGGCGCTTAATTACTCTTCTCGAAGCTAGCCCAGCTGCCCTTAAGCGATTTCGCATTGTCTTTAGAGACAGTCGTCGATGTGGTAGCCAAAGGGGCTTGAGAGGTGTACTCGTAACAAAGGGCTGCCGCCTTACTAATCGCTCCAGAGCTCGGTCCTCCCTTTGCGTGGATTCTGTAGGTTTTCCTGAACTTGGTAGGTCTTTGATATCATTGGTCATACGGTACTTTCTTACCAGCCTGCTGACCACGGTGTAATGCCGGGCGGTTTGACGCCCTATTTTCTTGAAGAACATCCTGTCGAATGCATGCCAATGATTTGCCATCAATCCGCTTCCTGTAGTCTTCTTCGAACCATTTTTTTTTTCGTTTCGAATGTTTCGATAGTCTTCTTCTAACAGTATCTACTGTTTGTAATGTCGGCGTATGCAAAATTTGGCTTATAAACAGCCTATTATGCCACGTTCCCAAACTGCTTATTTCGAAAGCACGGGTTCCTCGATAATTCTGCTAAAATCTTCATAAACAGCCATTGCCAATGTGTCTCTTTGCTGAAAATCTTTACTATGGAATATCATTTGTGACAACTAAAGCAAAATAAAAAAAAAACTATACTTCGACTTGTAATGAGCTATACTCAGAAAATATTAGGGGGTGCTTAACTTTTTTCCGTGTGTATATAAAAACGCACGTAGCTCTGAAAACCGTTGGAGCCAACAAGTCACCTTGTTCCGTCGATAGTATGCCCTACAAGTTACAGTGTGTTTTGTGTGTTCTTAATGTTGATATTTTGTTGGCTTATCAGTGAAAAATTATGTAAAGAAATATGAAAAGAAAATTAAATGCATTAAAGTTTGCATGCAATGTAATATTCTGGTCGTTTACACAATATTGCCTTTATTTTACATATTTCACATTCAGTTTATTCTTGAGTTTATCATGGTTTATTAAATTTGTAGTTTGGAGTGATGAACGACCTGATTGGAATATTTGAATACAACGTCATTTCAGCTGTTTGCTTAGTAAAACAGATTTGAGTATGATGAGAAAGTACTGAATAGAGTGTACTAGATAGTTTGCCTAACACAACTTTACAGAGGGAAGTGTAGAACGACAATTTAGGTGAATAAGAACACTCATATTTTTGTTCCTTTTATCGTTAGTTAAATTGCACTGTGTTCAGAAGACAGGATAGAAGTAAGTCTACGCAAAATTGCTCACAGGTAACTAATTTCATCTTTGTTTGTGTAGAAGATGTTAAATCTTCTTTTGGTCTGTTTGTTTGCAGTAGGCATACATCGCGTTGAGGGAACATAAGCTAATGCTGGGCGTCATGGTACAGGCTACAATAAAAAACAGAAATATTCCTTCTTGAATGGATTTGCATTTGAAAATTTGTCAAGCAGACCGAAAAGAAGTTACCATCTTTCTTTGTTTGAACAGTCAGTTAAATTTGTAGACTATTCTACTGACCATGGAGATTTCATAAAATTAGAATTCATTCAATGGCAATATACTTCTGAGCTGAGCAATGTAAGATCATACTGCTTTAGTATTGATCTAAGGGTTACTGACAGTTTAAAATGTAAATACTTGACAACTTTTTTTTTAAAATTATTTTTCATTTCACTTTTACATATATTGCAGTTAAGGCTTGCTTACAAAAAACCTTTCATTACTATTATATTTGTTTGCTTATCTCGAAATCTAAATATCAAAGGTATGTCGCTTTCTTTTGTACTACAGTCGTTTTTTTCACCATAAAAACCAGCATTTTTCAGGTTAGAGTTGGTCTGTTCACATAACAGATAAACGTATAATGAACTGTAATTTTAAACACCATTTTGGCCTATTTAATGTTAAGTATATATACATCTATACTGCTGAAAAACTTGGGAACGGTTTTTTGTAATTAAACAACGCAAGTTTAGCTATTCTGTGATGTGTCGCTAATACACCCGTAAATGTGTATTTCAAGTTTACATTTTTTTGGGTCGATGTAACTTGACACAACATTGGAAAACACCTGCATCTAACATCCAACCTTACGCTTGATGCTCGAAGTATTATCCAGGTGAAGATTTGACAAAGGTGAGTCTAACTAGCAGAATTCTTACCGGTTAACAAGTAGGAAGATAATATGAATAACAGAGTATGTATTCGACTTTTAAATGTCAAAAACAAAATAAAAGGCGGGACTCCAGAGGCGGATACCGTTTTTTCGAATCACACCCGGGGAGAGAGTTACATTCCACACATTCCAGTTAACATAAATTATGAACCCTGCACGCGAAGAGAAGTATACTTTACTGTATACAGTGTAATTTCAAATCAACCCGTTTCCAAGTCTGTTAATTAAATTTTTGCTATTATATATTCAATAAACCTGCATACCAGGCCTAAATGTTTATACTGAAAGAAAAAAATCCTAATTAGTAATATCGGACCACTAGCGTTTAGAAACAGCAAGCGAATGTTACCGAATTTGCTGACATCTCTTTTGCGTAATGTGGCACAGTTGTCACCGATTTCGCTTTATATACAGTTAACCCTGTCTATTGATGGAGAAGACCAAACAACGATGTCAAGTTGTACATTGTTCACAGGTAAACTAGTTCAGGCAGTACTTGTTCAAAGATGATTTTTTTTTTCACAAAATGAACTGTTTATCGGATTTCCTTTCCCTTGCTTCTCAGCTGAAAAGACGGTTGCAGTAGGCTTTAACGGATATAGAAGGTACAGTTTGATGTTTAAAAACGGGATCTGTGCAAAGACACAATTGTTGACCTTCTTACAAAAGTTTTAACGTTTGGTATTTTTATAATAATTGTATATACAATGGTAATTCACGTAGCAAAACAAAGAAGATGCTCAATTACAATAAATCCCTGTAGTTTTGAAATATTTCGAAACATGTTTCTACGGAAAGTATGAAATTGCATGGGTAGAGAACACCTTCACGCTTACACATAAAAAGAAAACAAGAAAGAATAGGAAGCAGAGAAAACAGGCTGACTGCCTAAAAGAAGTTCCTAAAGGTTATGTAAAAAATGAATTTTTAGATGTTATCACACCTTGCTTTATTGCGATAGTGATAGTTTTCTTCTTGCTTTATGTTTCCACCAATGTTTGTAACTATTGTAAACAAACCGAATTATTATATTGCAATACATTATAAGTCTTTACAAGCACAGGCTATAATGAAACGCTATAGAATATACTCTTTGAGATCTCAACTACAATCATCTATTTTAGAAATTATTTAAGTATCGTAAATAGATCAAAACAGTGAAATATTTAAACAGTTTTGTATTTTACAAGACCTACATTTCCAGTGTGCATAAATTTCACTTACACTTTTGAAATGAAACCACTGTATTTTGCATTTTTGTGTCACATTTCAACATGTTGTCTATTGAAGACGAGATCCTGCAGAAGAGCAGCCCAGTGGTAACGCGCTGAACTGGTAGTCCAGTGTTCGCAATTTCTCCCCCGCACGTCCCCTACCATAATTTACTATGTTTGAGGTCTCAAATATCAGTTTTATACACTGAGCATAGAAAAGAAGCAGATGCGTCATTGAAATTGGATGTTTTCTTGTATTACACTATCCTCAACAATTTAAAGTAACTAACCTCCCCAAGGGGCGTCGGGCAAATGTTCAACAGGTACCGGCGATAAAAAAAAAACTCGTATAGAGCAATACACAGTTAATTTAGCAAGGCTCAGATCGCTTGCTGGCATTTTTTGAATTCTAGGGGGTTGTTCAAATTGTTGACGTTCTAAATATTCATTTAAATGAGGCTTCATTTTTAAAATGTCAAATCTAATGGGTTTTTTTCAAAGAATTTTAGAAAAGTGAAACATGTTTCTACGGTAAAACAGTTGCATAAACGTTAAATTCTGAATAATTTATTGTAAGTCTGTTGTTTACGTGCAGTAAATAGATTTCAATTTTAATTGCTGTCGGTATAAAAAATTATGCCAAATTATATGAAAATTACAGTCAATTTCTCGTTTTGATTTAAACACATTATTCACCTAAAACAAATACAAATATTTACCAATCAAAATGAATCAATCAGATTTAATACGTTGAATACAGCTGCCTTTATTGTTTTACCTTCATTAATAAACATTCAGAAAAATCAAATGATTTAACACTATTAAATCTAGGGCCGCAAATAGGGTCGAAAAAAAAAAGATTCCAGGGCCGCAAAATAAGGATGTCAGAAAATCTCCGGCTTCAGAAGCTCTGCTGCATAATCATTTTTAATAGACGTTCTGTCGCGTTTTGAAAATTCGCCACTAACCTGGATTATGACCTTAGGGGCATAACCAAAAAATGAAACCAAGTATACTGAATACTATAATAAGTTAACATTCAAATTCCTTTAAAGCCACGGTTCTGACACCGGTACATCCCGAAAAAAAAACCGGTAAACTGTGATATTCATGCAGATTTGTTCTGAAAAAGTAAATTGCATTCTCGTATTTCAGACATTGCCCCGATGTATTCCGTATTTCGTAACAGGATATTCAAGATTTAACCCACGGACTTACTGGGTTAGTTCCTGGTTTGCCACGGAATATTTACGGTGCTGGACCGGCGCGTTCCCGGTTGATCCCGGTATAACCTGGTGTGAGCCGAATCTTTACTGGTTATGGATTGATGATACACCAGTGGTCCTGGGGGTAACCGTGCTATTCCCTACACCCGCGCTACAAAAAGGGGACTATACCGTGCTTCGTCTGAGCTAAGGCGGCCCAAATCGGGGGTTAAGTGCAGGCCACATTACCGTAGATCATTAGGGATTACCACGGTAAACTTAGATAGAGATCCGACCTGCCTGTGTTACGAGTAAAGAATACACTGTTCTACCTCGGAATGACCAGGATTGAACATTTTGAAATATTGTCAAGGACGTAAATGATGCCGTCAGGGATGTAGTCACAGCTTAGACTCTCCCGGACCACTTAATCGGGACCTAAGCAGGGGATGGGAAGGGCAGTCGGCAATTCGGGACAGTGAGAATAGGGCTAAGACATTATACTGCACACTTAAATTTTGTCTTGCCGATGCTCTACGGTCGAGATTAACTTTTAAATTTAGGGTGAAAAAATAAGCAACCCAATCTGTCTATTTGAATTTATTTATCGTCGGTACCGATTCCCCATATGACTGACGCCTCTGTAGAGGATAGTTATTATAGGTTTGTAGGGTCAATGGTGCTATGCAGTTAAAAAGAAGAAAGTAAAAGAGATGCGCTGATTATCGTAAAACTCACGAGGAAGTTAATTGTTTATAAAAAAAAATATTATTTCATTTTACAGTTTTCGTTTCATTAGTTTGAAGATGAAATGGATGATGTTGTTCGGATGCACCATGTTTTATCGATTTTTCATAGTATTGAGTATAGAAACCGGTAAGTAGCCGTTTTGAGAAATTTTGTTTTTATATTTATCGTGTTCTTGCCAACTGGTCCTTCTCCATAGTCAAGTTTCAAACATTTAAAATAGGTTTTTTATACGTTTCAAAACAGGTTTCTTGTATTGTCTGATTTATTTCTAACTTTATTAAACGTTATTTACCTCATACCACTTTTAATTGTTAACATCGATAGCAAAGTGATATTTCCTCTGTTTCAAATTTTGAGTACACAAGATTCCAAAGATTTTGCTTTTGTTACCAGGATGTTTTTTTGTCTTTCCGTTGTATAAAGTTAGGTGTATGTGTCCCTTATTTTTGATTTTTTTTTTTAAATTTATACAAAGACGGTATTACTATGGTGGCTGATTTACGCCATGTCGTATTTTCGCTTTTCGCCATAAAAAATGCGAAAACACGAAGATACGACAAAGTCAAATTTTGTCGTTTTTTTTGTGTTTTCGCATTTTTGCATCCTCAAGGCGAAAAAGCAAAAGGACGACCCAATTAGGCGAAAATACGGCACATAAAATGTGTCGTCCTTTCCCCTCTTATTTGTAGGTCTTTACATTTATCGTTTTTAGCATTTTTGATTTTCGCATTGTTACATTGTCGCATTTTTGCTTTTTCGCATTGTTGACTTTTCGCCTTTTCCCTTCTTTGCGTTCCGGTTACGCATGCGCTGATTTATCAAACATATGTTGAATGTTTTGAAACTTTACCTTTTAAATGTACTAGGCAGTCGCGTTGTTTATAAAATACAAACTTGTAGGAAAACAGTAATCATAAATAACAAAAGTATGAATTAAAAAGATAGCGATATAACCATATTCATACATTATTGTTTAAGCTTATGTGTAATTGACGTGCGCATGCTCTTCAACAAACGGAACGCGAACATGCGACAAATGCGACAATGCGAAAATGTAACAATGCAAAAATGCGAAAAAGCAAAAATGCAACAATGTGAAAACACGAAAGGACAACAAAGTTTGACTTTGTCGTATCTTCGTGTTTTTGCATTTTCGCCACGAATAAGCAAAGACACGACAGGTGAAATACGAAAACACGACACATTTTATGTGTCGTATTGTTGCCCTTATTTTGTCGTCCTTTCGCATTTTTGCCTCGAAAATGCGAAAATGCAAAAACACGACAATACGACAAAGTTTGACTTTGCGTATCTTTGTGTTTTCGCATTTTTTGCATTTTCGTGGCGAAAAAAACGAAAATACGACATGGCGTAAATCAGCCAATATATATTACAGATCCGGATTGTGTCAACAATTGCAGTTGTTGCAAAGATGAAACATGTCATGTAGGACTGTACAATTGGCCTAATGTGTGTTCTAAAGGATGTGTCGACGGGCACAGAGGAGCAAGATGCTACGAGTTATGTCAGTATGAAAACTGCAAGTCCTGTGGAGGCACCACCAGTTCGAGAGTTTGCGATATATGTTATGACGGCTACTATCTGGGACCAAACTTAGATTGCACACTTGCATGTCCTTCTTCTTGTAAGTCATGCAGCTCAATTACCAACTGCATCGAATGTAAGGACGGATACTTTGACAAAGATAATTCCTCAATATGCTCGTTTTACGATTGCCCTACTAACTGCATTTGCAGCCAAACCAACTGCATTGACTGCAAGCCAGGCTTTCATAACATTAATAATTTGTGCAACAGTAAATGTGTTCCTACATGTGCTACTTGCATTACAGAGACGGAATGTGGCAAATGTAAGGAAGGATATTATAACGGGAGAGAAAATGACAATGATAGCAGCTTTGAGTTCAATAATTGCACATATGAATGTAGAGATTCATGCACAAAATGCGTATCGTACGATGAATGTCTAGAGTGTGTACCTGGAAAATATGGCCAGCATTGCCAAGAAGACTGTTCGCGTGGCTGTACAGAACAAACATGCTTAATTGATACAGGAATGTGTAACTGCCTTTCGAATTTTACCGGTGATAAATGTACATATTGTGTTGTTGGACAATATGGACCACACTGCAATATGTCGTGTCCAAATAACTGTAAAGGTGGAAGCTGTGACAAAGAAACAGGCTTTTGTAGGGATGGATGTAAATCTGAAAAAATGATTGGCAATATATGTGATGCATGTATTTCTGGTATGTACGGCGAGTTTTGTAATCATTCGTGTCCTTCAAATTGTATCGAGACACTGTGTGAAAAAGACAATGGGACATGTTTAGAGGGTTGTAAGACAAATTTTAATGGAACATACTGTGCTTCATGTATTCGTGGCAAATATGGAAAAAGATGCAATTTTGATTGTCCGGATAAATGCAGAGATTCTGTCTGCGAAAAAGAGTTTGGCAACTGCTCAAGATGTGTTGAAAACTTCGCTGGAGTGAGGTGTGACTATTGCTCAACTGGTTGGTTTGGAACAGAATGCAATAGCAAGTGTTCTTCAAATTGTTTAGATGGCGTATGCGATACTGTCTCTGGAAAATGCAGGTATGGATGTTCAAATAACTTTTCAGGTGACAAATGTTGCACTGGAAATGGCAATTGTGCAGTATGTGCGTCAAACTCTGAATGTAGAGAATGTGTCCCAGGCTATTTTAATGAGACATGTGAAGATAGGTGCCCAAAATACTGTGACAGATCCTGTAATTTTGAGACAGGAATTTGTGATTCATGCAAAAACAATATGTTTGGATTCAATTGTGAGTTATTTTGCTCAGATCATTGCAAAGTTTTACCTGATGTATATGCCAGTCGATGTACACAACTGGATGGAAAATGTAGATTTGGCTGTACTACTGGCTATTTCGGACCAACCTGTAATGAGACATGTAGTAGCTATTGTATTGACAATATATGTATCCAGGAAAGTGGCAAGTGTAAGAAAGGATGTAATGAAGTCACCGATGACGCTGTTTGCGTCCTAGGTAATTTTGTGTTCCACAATCCTAATAAAGGGTTACTTTAATAAAGACACGATTTCCTATATCTCAGGAAAATACCCAAACACTTACAGAATATCTTTTCTTAAAATTGATCTTTTTAATGAATTCATATGTTCGAATTTTGTTTGAGAACTTGTAGCTTAAGCCAATGCATTAAGCGCAATTTCTTGCTTTTTCTTCAGGGAAAAATGGAACATTTCATTATTTTGTTTACAGATAATCAGAAGTATGTACAAAAAGGAAGTCTGTCCGTGACTGTGATCGTCCTTTCTTCACTTTTAGTGCTTGCAGCAATCTTATTTGTTACAATGGGAATCGTCTTTATTGTAAAGAAGAGGCAATGCTTTCAGAGGTTGTTAATACAAGATTTTGTCAGAACATAATTAAGTCATTGCAATTGATAACATCTAGTCTTGTCTTGTAATGGGTATTTACGTAAAACCGTAGTTCTTAAAATTATGATTGTGGATAAAATACCATGGAAAGAAAATGTGTGTAAGGACATCCACCAAACATATATATCTGACACGATCATATTATTATATTTCATTACTTATTTTTGTTTCATGAACAACGTACGATTTTATCTTTTAAACGTCTTTCTTGTAATATTTCATTTCTCAACAGAAAACGTAAACGCACAACATTACAAGTTTCCTTGGAAAATATGTCTGCTACAACAGACATTGGCAAAGGTCTGTATAACACATTCTTTTTTGTTCATTACGCACACGAAAATTTTATTTGTTTTTTATTACTATTGTTTACATGAAGCAAGTGTTTTAATAAGTGATCTGGTGTAAAAATATTCTTCAAACAAAATGCCAAAAGATGATTGTTAATAACATTAATTACTTTTCAAACAAAATCACATTTTAATGTTGGCTTTAATATGTAATTACCTATCTTATTATCCTGTATTTGTCAATTTACATTATCATTTTTTTTTTATTGTAGAGTTTGACGATTCCATATTAGAGACAAAAACAAGAAACGAAGAACATTATGATGACATTAATATTACAGGTGGCACATTTTATTTTGAAAATAAAAGTGGTTAGGGAATAGAATACAAAACACACATATTCCATGTTCAGTTTATATACTTCTGAATCTCCTCCAGTTCTGATCTCCAAAAATAACTATTTTTAAGTGTCTTAGACCTCTAAGTGTTAGAAGTTGAACTGAAACAGTTGTTGCGATTATTAATCTTTATAAAAAAACAAAATTACATCATTAATATATACACCTTATGCATGTCTGGTACACTTTCTGTAGAAAACATGTTTACTATGCCTTTTTGCTTACAAAATATTGTTTTAGCGTGAAAATTGACATAGATTTTTCTTGTTTTACTTTACAGAGTCAATGTTTGTGCCCAAAACTCCAACTGGAGTATATGAAGCAAAACTAAATGATTTTTAAAAAAATAATGAAGCAGTTGAATGAAATATTTACATTAAATTTAGTTTTTTTTTTCTCTTAAGACTCAAATCTGGTACACATATTTTTTTACGAAATGGGAATCTCTTTATACGTTAGCAATATTGTTTTAGTGATAGTGAATTATTTACTTTCTTATATGTATTTGAGAGGCGGTCTTTTGTAAAGTTTTAGATTATAGGTGTTAGTAAATGATTTATTTTGTTTTAAGGGCCAGAACCCAAAACCCAAATGGAGGTGTATGAGGAAATAGGCAAAATAGAGGGTAATGAAGGTAAAAAAAATAAACGTTTATAGTTCAATCGTTTAATGAAAATGTACACAAGCTTTTTATCTTGCTGAGTACGTCGAATTAGTGTAGGTATCACTATATTGTTGCATTAAAAATGTATTGCTAGAAATAACTACGTAGTCCTCCATAAATGTATATTTAATTATTGAAATACAATGTATATCGCTTCAAGTACGGTTAAAATTGTACATCACGTTCCAAACCAAACTAGCATAGAACATTATAAGTGATTAATAAGAGAAAAGAGAGATAATAAAAAACGACAACGATTAAAAAATATATTTATGCGCCTTTACATGAAAAAATATAATGAACTTGTGTAACACATAGCTCTCGTGGCTTAATTCTTTTTATAACATATTTTAACAAAATAATCATTAAATTGGGAACTACACCTCTATCGCCGTTAAATGTATTTACTGCTAAAACTATTTGTCTCTGACGCACTCTACGCGTAGTTGCACAGTACTTTAACCTGCTAAAATGAAAAAAAAAGTCCTTATCATTCTGCTAGAATATAGGAACGATATTTTGTGACTTAAAGACTTGAATACCTAAAATACAATAATAATATTAATTTAATGCAATAAAACCAAGCTGCTTCGCACGTCCTAGATTCATTGGCAGGTTTCAGTCATAATATTTTTTTCAACTCATTGTGTTTTCTATTGATAACAGAACACGAATACAAGACACTTCACGAATACTGAAATGGTGAGTTTGTATATCTGTACAATTTTTAAAAATAAATTTAATATTTAAAGTAACGAAATTGTTTCTTTCCTCACAAATATGTTCTGGTTTTATTGATTAATGTAATTAATTTGGTTATACACATATAATGATTAATGTTTATTGCAGATACTCAAACCAGCTGGAATAATGAAGCCATCGAAAGTCCAGGAATACGATTCAAATAAGTTTACATTAGATTAAATGTTGTGTTGCTGTTGCATTTACTTAATATGCCTTCTGTAGTTGTAACACTCTTTTATTTGTTTGTCTGAAATCTAGATTATAATTTTGTGCCGCCGCTTGATTTATTTTAGCAGTCTTGCGTTTGAATTAATTTTTTTATTGAAAACTACTTTCTTAAGTACTTGTTAAACAAACTTTATAAATTAGCCATATCATCAACAATTGTCAATTCTGATTGCTAAACATAATGTTTTCGCATAAAACTAAAACACTTCTGTTACTTTTAAAGTGGAAGTTTTTGTTTAAATTCTTTATAATTTTTGCTATCATTTCTGTATAATAAATTTGTAAACATTGTCAATTTGAGACTAGCAATTCGCGATTGCGATGTTCTGATGCGAAAACCGAGCTTTTAGGTTAGAAAGAACAAAAATCTATCACTTTTATGTAGTTATACGAAATCTCTTCGTCAACGTTGTCTCATCTTTGCTAGAACTCTCGTTTTAAATCCCTCTTGGTGCACTTGCACTTACAATTCGCATATAGGCGAGGAACACTTATTATTCCAATTAGCTATATTGTTTTCTACAGTCATTTATACTCATCAGTTTCTTTGGCCAACATTTAAAATTACCATATTTATAATAAATAAACATGCAATTCAATGTTGTTTTTTGTCTGCGGTTACTTGTATAACTGTATAAAACAAAACTGTGTAGATGTATTGACACATACACATGTTGTATATAAAACTGCATGTGAGCGATAGTAGTAACTGTGTACTAATTAACATGTGCTTTCTTGAAGAATCAACAACATTTTATCTCCGATTTGCAGAATAAACCATAATATGTCCACTCCTATTTTGTAGTAAAATAAACTTATACTTTATTACCTTTAGTTTAAGAAACACATATTGTTCATTTGACGACATTAGTTTATAAGAACCGTCAAATGTTAAATGACTCAAGAACTCAGACCAGAAATGAATTATGCTATGTTACACCGTATACAGCTTACGCCGAATACAGCTTCCGTGTGATCTATATTCGTTGCTTTACAACGTACACAGCTTATTGTGAGCTGTTTTCTTGAGCATACAACAAATACAGTTGACTTGAGTTGTAACCGTTGGATATATCTATAATTATAGTTTTCAGATAGGTCTGTCATATTAACATACATTGCTCACATAGTCAGTGGCCACTATTTTAAAATGATACTGATTATATTTATCTCTGAATCTTTCATAAGTTTGCATTTATCATCATTATTATCATATTCATCATCATTATCTTTGCCGTTGAAATGATAGAAATAGTAGTAGTAGCAGCAGCAGTAGGAGTAGTAGTAGTATTAGTAATAGTCATCGCCGCTATTGAATTTGTCTATGGCCAGAATTACATGCAAATGCCCGAAGAAAAAAGTAACTTGGTGACGGAAATGTTTATGAGGGTCGAAGATGAGTAAGATGTTGACGACAACGACGACGATGGTGGTGATGGTGTTAGTGGAAGTGGTGGTCATGATCACACATCATCTGTTGTTGCTTCTGTTTCTGCAAATTATGATTATATGTTTTATGATTCGCGGGTGATGATGTTGAATATAATGATTGAAATGTAAAACGATTCTTTATTTCGATCTATTCAAATGAGCTATATGCGGAGATATGCAGCACCTTGACGTAAACAGGTTAGAGTGAGCTGTATTTAGCTGTGAGCTGATTCAGTGTAGGCTGTAGACGATTTTGTGGTCAACAAAAACAGTTAACGGTGTAACAAACCAATACATAATTTAACTACGAAGGTATGATTTAACGAAAAAATCTGCTGGTCCGTTCTCGACACCTCAAATAGCGTCTAGTCCTTACATCATAAAAATAATGTTTCTAAGTCTCATGTCTTCATTTTTTTCTTTTTTAAATATGTATAAGTATACGATTAATCTATTCAGATGCAAACTGTATTCTGAGCTGCTATTATTTCTTCTACAGTAACCATTGCGGTTCCATCTGTTAAAATGTTAATCTTTTATTGGGAATAATAAATGTGTGAATGGTACAAATGCTTTTTCTTTTTCTTTTCTTTTTTTCTTCGTTCATTTAATTCCTTTAATGGTAGATAAGTAATACCACTGTACATTGTTATTTTATAAATCTTTATCCAGGGGTATATTTCAAAAATCGCTTTGCTGGACTGAGCTGAAACTTGGTAGGATTTAATATAATGATGTGTACAAAATGCTTGCTAATTACTATTTTAGTTTCACCAATAGCTCGTAGTACTCGGGTGTGGCCGGACTGATTTTGCTTGGACTTTGCAGGATGTTACATAAAACTAGCTTATTGTGCAGGCCAAACCCTATCGGATTTACCCGTTAGTTGCAAACTTACTGTCATTTGTAATTCTATGATAACTACAGGAAAAATATCTCCGGGAGAATACCAAGATAGTTACCCCTTTGCAGCATGTTATTGTAATAGATAGTAATGACTGCAAAACGCTGTCACAATCTTCTCGCACCGTAAGAAATCATCCGGACCTCAAGATACAATATAGTGACAATACTTCTGCCATACACAGATCACCATTTGATTGCTGTTTAAGGCGAAGGCTCGTAGTAAGCGAAATTAATACATTACCTGCACGTCTATTTCTTTAAACTTGGGACTTGCAATAGTATATTATATACCCGTTTTATTAGTTGAATAGGTAGAACCACTGATGTTTCTACTGCAGAATACAAATTTTCCGGATGAACATACAAAGTGCAAACCGACCTACAAAACCATTATAATGTTGTTTATTAACATAAAACGTTAAACAAATCTATTCCTTCCTCGTACTCGTTGCAGATTGTCATTGTACGTCATTGTACATTCAGATGGACTTCACTGCCAGATACACAGAATAAAGCAAGAAAAAGTCAAAGAACAGAACTGAAATAAACAATCATATTGCTTGTAATGTAACTGTTAAATAAGATATTTCATAAAAATTGTAAGATGCAAGCTTATCTTGAAGAGACATACATACACATGAATAAAACTGCAAATAAATATATGCCTGTCCATGTGTAATATTTCTGTAATTATATTTGTAGTGTATCCATATTCAAGTTTTATTTGAAGTATTTTACATTACACATAAAGGCAGACAACTCGGCTTCGAAACAGAGCTTCCTTCATCTATTCCTTAATCAGTTGTCTTTTCATGTTGAAGAAAGAAACACACGTTTTTGTGTTTTTTTTGACAATAGAATTGGGAATTTATTGAAGCATTCCAGTATACGCAAATATCAGTTTTGTGAAGACGAATTTGTTTTAAAAAGAATCGGTTTAATTTTATGTTTGTTCCCGCAAATACTATATACAATACATTTACACTGTTCAGTAAAACAATGATCATTTCGCGTATAGAGTGATTTGTTTTAGTTTATGTAAAAATAAGTACATAAGTACTAAATTATTTTCCTATAGCTAATTATACCACGTGTACTTATATTCATACACAAAACTTTTTTTCGCAATTTATTATAATTTCAGATTTTCCTGTATCCATTCACAATAAAAAAAGAAAAACTTTATCAATGAAATAAGTAAAAATAAATACATAAGTACTAAATTAACTTCTTATAGCTATTTATACTTCTTTGTATCAATGCCTGACACAGTTTTATTAACATTCTGTAAATATGTTTTGTTTGGTGCAATCGGTCGTAATTCATATTTCAGTAATGATATTTCGAAAAAACATACAACTTATGCGTTTAAAATTTCTGTTCGTTCATAATAGGCTGTTATAAAAAAAACCCATTTAAGTATACGAAAGAGCACGTAAAATACAAGCTGATGACGATTATAATAATCATAATTAATATTTCATTTTCATTAATAAAATCAATATATTTTTGTGTATTATTTTTGTTAAGTGATGCTTCCTTTCACCTTGTTTAAAACCTCAAAAATGATACTAAACGCTCAATGATCCATAGAATAAAGACAAAACAAGTTGACAATAAATGTATTATCTTTGAAGATGATAAGTTATATGATTACACTTTATACCATAGGATAATACAGATAACAGTGCTCAATAATAAAATTTAAGTACGAAGGAATAAAATAAATTACTGGGATAGAACAATAACGCAATTTAAAAAAAATCTGTCCTTGCGTCTCTACCACTTGTACTTACATTCATTCGCAAAACTATTTTTTAAATATATTATGATTTCTTGCATATCTGAATGATAACCGCTATAAACAGATTTTTCTATATACATTCACAAAAAGAGAACATTAACGTCAATTATGAAAAAGTTGAAGGGAAATACGGATTAAAAATCTCATATGGTTTACAATCGCATTTTAACAACAAATAAAGTTGTCTTACCATTGCCGTCATATTCGGCGTTATAACTCACGCAAAGTTTATCATTATTGGTCTTTAGAGTAACGTAAATACGTAATGCTGTTCCATATGAAATACTTAGCGAAAGACTGAAAATTTCGATACAGTTCAGTTTATATTTAAAATTTCATAATAATTATTGGTTACACAGCGCGAAAGGGGATATCATTAGATATAGATTATACACTAGAATTATACTACACAGAAAGCTGAGCACTTAGTAAAAAAAAATCCTTGCTAACTGTAAAACTGAGCAAAAGGTATGTGAAGACTCTCCTGTTTACAAGGTTGGCTGAATCATTTTAAACGGCGAAGTTCGAGTAGGTACTGTAGGATTCTAGATATGCAGATACACACTGGTAGCAGAATTTTAATTGTTCCTGAAACACAATGCGGGTCATTATAATACTTTTTCATGATTAGGAAAAGTAACATGTTTGTCTAAGTTCATACTAGAGTATTGCAATAGGTAGTGTTTGTATCACCTGCATGCTTCGTGTCAACAAATACAAATGATTACCATATACCATATAATGATACAAATTGAATATAAAAATAAATTTAATAACAAATAATTTGTAATTTTAATCTAACCCTAGTTTATTCACTGTCAAATCCTAGAATGTTTTAAAATCTGTAAATTTAGAAATCTCAGTAGTAGATAGGGGAACGTTCCCCCATCTCAGTAGTAGATAGGGGAACATTCCTCCAACTCACTAGTAGACAGGGGAACGTTCCCCCATCTCATTAGTAGATAGGGGAACATTCCTCGCACTCATAAGTAGATAGGGGAAAATTCCCCCATCTCAGTAGTAGATAGGGGAACATTCCCCCATCTCTTTAGTAGATAGGGGAACATTCCCCCATCTCAGTAGTAGATAGGGGAACATTCCCCCATCTTACAGGTAGATAGGGGAACATTTCTCCAACTCACTAGGAGATAGGGGAACATTCCTCCATCTCACTAAGAGATAGAGGAACGTTCCCCCATCTCAGTAGTTGATAGGGGAACATTCCCCCATCTCAGTTGTAGATAGGGGATCATTCCTCCAACTCACAAGTAGATAGGGGAACATTTCCCCTTATAACGATTGTCTTTCCCCCATATCACCATTGTCTTTACTATTAGACATGATAATATCCTGCATCTCTTATTCATTTTCCCCATTTTAGTGTAAAGTAGGTTATTATCCCCTGATAATCTTTATTGTGTATAAAGAAGTATTATGTAAAATTTCAGGAAACATTGTTTTGTTTTTTAAATGCAAAAAAATGAGAATTTCTTGTATTGAGAGCAAGATCTATTATTGTGTTACTATATATAAATGTATACAAAAAAGACAGGATTTTTTATGTCTTTAGTTCAAATAGACATTTGGTGGATAATAGATTTATTTTATATTACGAGCAATGTAAAACAAACTGATTTTATACAGATAAATGAAAATAGTCTTGAAATAACTGGGGTTGATAATAATGTAACTACTATTTTAATACGAACTTTATACTAGAAGTATCAAAGCAACAACATCACAACTTAAAAGGTAAGTATCGGGATAAATACAGCAAAGTAATGGAACATTTAACAAATACACTAAATAACTCAGAGAAAGTCCAATATGCTAACATCTTATCAAAATTAAAGCCAATCAACCATATTGTCTTAGTAGCTGGGCAAATAAACATTAACTGCATAGTGACATTGCTAAAATTACACTATTGCCCCATTCATTCCGTCCAACATGTACACCACATACCAAGAATCGTCATTTGCAGAAATCTTGTCGCAGCTTCAGACTGGTTTCTTATTCAACTTCCACATACATGTATATGAGACCTATTTTAATGCAAAAAAATAAGTACTTGCATAATTAGGTCATACAGACTTTCAATAAATAAGATATATATCTTTATCATTTGTTATAGTAAAAGCCCTTTTCTTTGAAAACATGGGCTAGTGCATTATGATGCAATATCTTGTCACTTATCACTGTGACTCAGTGCCTTTTATATTTGATAGATTGCTAAGTCTTGTTTATAGTATTTGAAGATGAGGCTGTAATGTAAAATTTTTGAACAATCATTTTTTTAATAGTTAAACTGTTGATCAGCTATTGTGTTATCAGAATCATCATTATCATCTTCATAACTTTCACTATTTCGTCTATTTATACAGCAATTTACAAGTCTAAGTTACTTTGTTTTCGTTAAGACAAACCTTGGGGGAAAAACAGTGATTGTCAACAACATCTTTTCTAAGTGGTGTCACCAAAGCCCATCACTGGGGGTCAACTTTGATCGTTTCAACTTGTTTTCACCTGTCAAAGTCCTTGTTATGTCTGTAACACTGTGACTTTCTATGTTTCCAGTATACCCCATTTTTGTGATGTTTTATGTATTTCCGCAACTGTACAAACCATCCATTTGCTGAAAAGCTTCTGGCTGCCTTTTTTCCGGAAGATTATTTATTAACCTGGAAACAAATCATCGGCTTTAAAACTCTGTTCCACATATTCATGTACATGATTTAATGCAGTTCTAACTGCAGACTGCACTTAATGTCACATTCTTACTGTCTTTCAGTATTTCAAATTGTGAATATCAAGTCTCACAAAAACATATCATAACAGGACCAACACTTGTCTTTTTTGTTTATGAGAAGAAAACATGCAAATACTTACCCATGGCAAAAAAAGGAAATATATCTTTTATCAAGTACTTAATCAAACCGGAAAAAGGCAAATTAAAAGAACAACTGAAAAGACGGGGCGGGGGGGATGAGGGGGTCTTGGGGGGATGGGGTGTGTTGTCTGCCAGTACCTACTCATCCCAAAAATTAAAATAAGCAAAAGAAAAATGAAATGAAAAGAATTAAAAGGGTGTAACAGTGGGATGAGGTTGGTAAGTAAAAATTAAAGTTACCTTATCTATAATCATATTTTGAACAAAACAAAAGAAAAATAAACACTATCAAAATACAGGATATTTTACAGTGCTCATTATATTGGCTTTGTTGCAGACATTCAAATACTGTTCAGCAGAAGCATGTGATGTCCACATATAATATCTATTAAATGACAGACATGTGTTTCACATTTTCAGAAGGGCCAGGCAAACACTGATAAGATATCTGTATTACTACACAGAACAGTTGTAAAACAATGGCAACTTATAAGACAAGAGCCACCGCAAGCGGGGCCACGCTCGACTTTTCCTATTTTCAAAGGCAAATACAACAGATGAAGCGCATTTTGGTGAAGGATTTCAAATGAAACATCATTTAATAATGTAATTACAAATCCCATCCATACATAACAAAGTTATGGCCAATTTTAGCAACATTCATTAATTTGACCTTAAAGGTCAAGGTCAAGTTCAGTTTAACCTTCTTTGGAGGTATTGTCTAAAATGTAGTTATGTCTTAGCATGAAAACACTACATCAATCAACATAAAAATATAGTAAAGATAAGCTATTTCAAGGGAATTTAAAGGTCAAGGTTATACTTGAATTGTTCAACACTTTTTTTTTATTATCAGTGTTGTTTTGTCCCTGTATTGATCAAATCTATCTATTAATAACAAAAAACTTGTCAATTTTAGCAAATTTCAATAATTAAAACTTGCATATGAAGGTCATTTTTGGGTTCAGGTCATACTTGAATAACTTAACATTTAGGAATTGTCATGAGCGTTGTTTTGTCAAAATATAAATCAAAAAGAACTAAAAATGACGTTATTGCAAATATTAGGAAAATTCTATAATTTGACCTTGATGGTAAGGGTCATTTGAAGGTCGAGGACATATTTGAATGATTCAATGTCTCAGTTTTGTCATAAATGTTGTTTTGTCCTAGTATAAATCAAATCAAATTATAAATAACAACAGTTTGGCTATTTTAAGCAAAATTCAATAACTTGACCTTAAATGTCAAGGTCATCGATAGGTCAAGGTCATACTTAAATAAATTATAATATGGGTTTTGTTGTTTATCAAAGTACATGTAAGAATTAAATCAATAAATAAACAACAGTTATGACAATTTAAGCAAAAAAACAATAATGGAACCTTGACTGACGAGGTCATATAAGGGTCAATGTCATACCTGAATTATTCAGCATGTCAGTTTGGTCAAAAATGTTGCTTTGTTCAAGTATGAATCAAGTATAACCATAAATTACACAGTTATGATCAATTTTAGCAAAATTCAATAATTTGATTTTGCTAGTCAATGTCATTTTTAAATCAAGGCCAAACTTAAATCAAAATGTCTGATTTGTCAAAAGTATTGTTTTGTCCAAGTATGAATCAAATCCATAAATAAATGACAAAGTTATGACAATTTAGGATAAATTAAAAAATCTGACCTTCATGGTGAAGGTCATTTTTGGCCGTGGTCACTCCTGAGTTTTTCAACATGTCGGATTTGTTATAAGTGTTGTTTTATCCAAGTATGACTCAAATCCATGAATAAATACAATAGTTATGACAATCTGAGCAAAAATCAATCATCTGACCTTGACAGTGAAGGTCATTTTTAGGTTATGGTCATACCTGAGTTATTCAGTATGTCGGTTTTGTCATAATTGTTGTCTTCTCCAAGAATAAATCAAATCCAACCATAAACAAGAATGTTATGAAAATTTAAGCAATATTTAATCATTTGACCGTGACGGTTTTGGTCATTTAAAGGTCAAGGTCAAACTTAAACATTTTATCATGTCGGTGTTGTCATAAGTGTTCTTTTGTCCAAGTCTTATTCAAATCCAACACGAATAACAAAATTATGGCCAGGTTTTAACAAAATTCAATGATTTGACTTTGACTGTCAAGTCAGACAGTCAATCAGTCAGTCAGTCAGTCAATCAATCGTGTTATATTGTAATGAGGTGAGCCTTAGGAAATGAAGTTAACTTGTCCATGTGTTATACTTTCTAGTGTAAATGAAAATGTAAGTTTAAGGATATTTTTTTGTTTTCTTTACAATATTTCATAATCAACTTTTTCTGAACTTCATTCCGAAAAGAGCGTCTTAGCAAAAAATTCAAACACATTTAGTTGGATATCACAGGGTCAAATGAAATAATGTGACTTATTTGACTTTTGTTACCTTCTGCAACTCTTATCATATAACTTTTGTGCATTTTTTTTATTCATGTTCCACAGATGTTACGCTAATATTCTTGTCAGCATATATATTCATTTAGAAATGAAAACAGACAAAAAGGTACCCCATCTGTCTACATTGATATTGTTCAGGTTTTCATTTAATCATTGTTGTAAGACCTTTTGTATCCCAGTAAGAAGATGCTTATCAGTAGTTCTATTTTTAGAAACAGTATACATGTACCTATTCGATCTTTCCTATCACTATATTTAAGTCCCAGAATATCCAAGAAATATTGCTACTCTCGTATAAAATGTAGACCATTGAACAAATAAGATTTTAAAGTCAACTATAATAATGCATTCAAGCTGCATATTCTCCTCAAAATGTAGGATCCGATATAAACAAATTTAATGTTTTAATAATTATTTCAGATGCGTGCATAGTAACACTGACAGTTTTACAAAACGCACTTTAAGCATACATGACAGTGTGTCTGTGTTTCACCTGTACACTCTAAATGCTGCCAGTAGTTGACTTTTTTCTTATGAATTGTTGCTTATCTTTTAAACAAAAGTTGATTAAAGTTTTCAATAACTACATAGTTTAAAAATGTCTCCTCTTTGAGTTTTTTTCATTTCATAAGGTAAATCTTAAAATGAATATTCTTTATTTTGAAGAAAAATAAAAGTTTAAAATACCTGGAATGAATGTATCCTGACATAAATTAGAATTCTTGGTATAGAAACATGACGAAGCAGTATTATTTGTAAATTCTGCCTCCCTCAAAATTACTCGAAAATATAATCTGATTGGTTAAGATGTTTGATAAACGGCTTTGAATATCTAACCACAGAACTGTAGCAAATCAACACAAGGTTAACCTTCAAGACTCTCCAGTATTATTTTTAGCTGCTCAGCATGACATCTGTTACTCCAAATGAATTGATACAGAGCAAGATAACACACAGCAGAAACTTCTATAACCCTATTTTACAAGCATCTAGAAAATGCATAGGCCTGTAATGTGATTAATTTGCCTGGTCAATTAAGTTGTTATAAATATCTGATGACCTGCTGTGCACAGACCAGCAGTATTAATGTTATTCTAACCACATTATGTTAACAGATAAGTTTTCAAAACTTTGAAATAGAAAAGTGTTAAGTTTTATTGGTCTACAAAAAATAAATGAATGAAATAAAAAGAAACAGAATTAAGTTTAAAGATGATAAACAGGTATACTCCTGAAAAGTAACTTTCAATTGTACTATACCACTTGAGGAAACAAAACTGCTTTTCTTGTATGAAAAGTCTTTAAAATATAAACATGTTTAGATTTATTTCAAGTTTGCTATAATAAACAAAGTGTGTCCTCACTTGTGCTTGGTGTAATAACCATTCAGGAAATATTTTATAGGCAAATTTAACATAAGTTTCATAATTGATGAAATGAAAGTGAAATGGTAAATATAGTTACTCTATTATGTAGTTCTATGCATGTGGCCAGTTATGCATAGAGCAGCTTATATTTTGAATAGCACGAAATAATTAACAATCAACTTATCAATAATTGTTGTATTATGTCAGGATATTTTTCTAAACACAAACATTTTATCCTTTATTATTATTATTAGTAGTATTATTATTAAAAGCTGATGTCATTAACATGACAAACATAATCATTAAAATGTTGAGGATTAACATTTATGCATTTCACCATAAATGATGAAGCCACTATCATCTGAACTTGCCGGTCTGGTTAGCTAAGTCGGTAGGGCATTGAATTTTCAGTCCTAGAATTCCTGGGTTGATCAGGGCCGGCAAAATTTCCATGTGGTAATTGATCTCAGACAGTGCGTCTATAGGTCATTTGTCTCTCACCTCTGAAACAAGTGAGGAAGTAGTCAGTCACTTTAGGAAAAATTGGTTAGTAAATTGGTTGGATACCCAGGAACACCTGTCAGATGGACTTACCGCAGGGATATGACCACAGCTGTTAAAACTGGCTTTAAACCGCAATAAATAACAAACTAACTTAGTACGTATTATATAGTTTGACAAAAGTCTGAATTGTTCAGACAAAATTAAGTCATATTTTTTTTTAAGTTGAAAAATCATACTTTGAAATTTTAAGACACAACTCTCCGAATAATCCAGATTATTGTATCAACTAATTTTAAAGTGTAATATGAAAGAGTGTAACATGCAAGTAGCATGATGTTTGTTAAGATGTAATTGCTTTCAGATATTTTTCAAAAGAAAAAAACACATATAACATGAATTTCAATCTATACATTTTAAGCCCTGATTTGTACGTAAGAATTATAATGACTGACATCAATTCATCTGAGTATTCAGACAAAATTTGTATAATTCTTTAGAGTTTAAAATCAGTGCATTGACACATGTCTGAGTTATTTTTACAATTTTGCATTAGATTTCTTTCATGTTACCGTGATGATTTTGTAATCTTTTTGACATATTTAAAAGATATGAAATATTGAAAAAAAAATAAGTGAAAATAAAAAGCTGATGTTTAAAACTTGTGACTATTAACTTTTTTGTTTCATTTAGTTCTTTGATAAATTTATACAAGAGAATCTGAAAATTCTGTTAAACTCAAAATACTGAAAAATGTAGAATATTTGCACTCAGAATAATGCAGATAACCAGTCTTTTGAATGATTCTTACTTTCATATTCATGCAGTTCTCAAATGTCTGAATAGCAAATATATAATTAGAAAATATTCAGCATATTTTCAGAAATTTTCAGTCCCCCCTCCCCCCCCCCCCCCCCCAAAAAAAAAAAAAAAAAATAAATAAAATAAAAAAACAGAACTATTCATACAGATAAGTTTTTTTAGAGGTATTCACTATGAATTCAGATAAATTCAGAATTATTCAAACAAATTCAGACAATATTTTTATGAGGGAGAAGTAAACAGTATATTTCAAAAGACAATAATTTCAAATTCTTCACAAGCATGGTTAAATTTAACAGTAAATACAGTTTTGTTACTGAAAGAATACAATTAGAAAGTTTCCAGTTCAAATTAAATGATGCAGTGGTTCATCGATTCACACCTTTTATTTTCAAAGCTATCGATCTTTTATATAAAGTCTCTGTAAACTGAGTACCTAACTACATTTTATCTAACTTATTATTATCAATATGAACATGTTAAAACAAGGGCATTATCTAAATTTCTACATTGTCCAAGAAGACACATGTACATGTGTAAGACTTATAAATTTGCAAATTGGATCAATACTTCCACTTCCACTTAAAGTGACTGACTCACACACAAACGATGCAAAAAAGAATATGTTTATACATCTTGCTGGAAGTAAAGAACATATTTAATCTAAGCAAATGACTCATTATTTGTTACAAAAAAATCAAAATATAAAGTTTTACAAGCTTTTATTTGTTAAAATATTTATCCATTTGTCACAGTGTAGATACTTCAGATATAGCATTAGTTTTGACACATTTTGCTAACTTGATGCTGTGGCTCAGTGGTCAAGATCATTGCTCAATATTTTATTGACCGAAAGGACAGGGGTTCGAATCCTGGTTAAGTCAAAACTTATTTTGTGTGTTTAGAAGCATTATATCATTTTTTCCATAGTATATCTACTTATCTTAAATAAGAAAAAAAATCACAGCTAAATTTTGTGAGTCAGTCGCAGTAAACCTCCTTGAAATTTTAGGAATAAAACAAATAATGTTTCAGGATAAGGTAACATTTTTTACTGGTACGCATTCAGAAAGTTTTGCTTTTAAACTTCAGTGTGAACTGAACTTATTAAGTATCGTATATTATACTTCCATACAGTACTGTGATATGAAAACTTTTATTTTTTCTTTTCTTGTGAGATCATTCTACCGTTACTATCAGTCCAGAGAAATAATGAAAAATTAGAAAAACATATAAATGATAAATTCGCGCTGTTATGCTACTGTTATAAAACCAAAGAAATGTAAAACTGCCAAAAAACGAGAGAAATAAATAGCTTGAGTGTGGTTTGAACCCATGTTCTTCAGTGAAAATGTCTCAATCCTACACAAAGTAATAAATTTGAATACCCTAAAGAGTGGAGGTAGGGTATTAGGAATCTAATATCGTAAAGTAAGAGGGATTTTCTCTTTTATGTTTCAATTTGAGTTATTTGTCTTTGGTACAAGTGCTCATATGACCTACAATCCCTGCGAAAATTAGTTTATTAGTGGAGAATAGTGCAAGATACAAAAAGCATCCCATTCAGACACGTCCCTCAGGTTGCATGCTCAGTGTACAGCACTGATACATTGGATTCAACCAGAAGACATTTAGTAAATTTAGTAGAGGAGCGGGGAATCGATCTCAACACCCCTAGATTACCAGTCAAGCACGTTACCACCGCACACTCATCCACTCCATGATTCTCTCTTAATTTTAACTTAAGTTATGCAATAGAGTATGTTTCAACGGAGCAAAGCTGAAAAAAGTTCACTGAGATCGGTTGATAGTGATATGAATATCCTCTTTCCAAATTATTGATATTACCGAATAGCATATGCTTGTTTTGATTAATCTAATAAAAACTGCTTTACATATACAGTATGGAGGACATTACGGGAAAATCTGTATGATCGAAAAAATACTATAACTAACTGTAATATCTTGCAAGAATTTTGCAAACCTCAAATTGCATTCTCAATTTTTTAAAGATTTTTTTCAATTTACTCACATTATGTTTGTAATTAAAAAAAAAAAACTGTCCTCTCATAAATTTCAGTTGATCAACCATAATATCAACCATGTAAATATAATAGTTTTTTTCCTAACCTAAATTTTGTTCAAATTTGGAACGAAATTCATTGAAAATTTGTATCAAAACCTAAAAGAGTTAATCAATACCTTAAAGTTATTTATTGAAATCATAACGAAGATCACTCTTTGTCAAATGTTATGACTAACAGATGGGTTGATGATGCGAAAAAATAAGGTTTATACACTTACATGTTCCAGCTGTTTTTTGAAGAACATATCTATACTAAGTTGCTGGCTCATATTTTCTTTATTTTCTCACAGAAAGACAACACATTATAAGGTTTTACACATTTGTTGTGATAAAAAGTTTCCCTGTTCACAACGGGGTACGTATTTTGTTTATTTTGATAAATCTTAAAAAAAACGAGCCTCTGTGACTTAGTTGTGTAGATTACAGCTCTTTATTTTACTGACCAAAAGACTGAAATGGGTTCGAATCGTGGTATTTTTTCAGTTTTCATGGTGTATAGAAGCATAATATTATGTTTCCCTTATATAGTATATTAACTTCTCAAGTTTTAAAGAAAATGTTGGTAGAGGTCTACTAGATCATGCTATAACCAAATATATAAGCTCTATTATTTGTAGTTTAAGATAGAAGATTTTTAAAAATTATAGGTCAGAATTAGCTTGAGCCCAAGCCCCTACTGGTTTTCATTGAAACATTAATATGTACACTGCTAGGCTATGCATGGTCTTATATTACAAAACACATAGATCATGATTTTTTATTTATCCATTTGGTTATCATAAAGGACTTCAGCTTCATGAGGAGTGTTTAATACTTCAAGGACAACCCTCTATGTCTTTGATTGTTTCAACTTTTTGGAAATGTCTGTTGTCAAGAATTATGTTTGTTTGGTCAACTATTTTTTCTAAACATTTCGTGAAAAGCAAAAGTAAAATGCAAGATCTTGTTTACTCCAAATGCAGGATGCCCACCTTTTTCTTTTCCAATTTTGTCTTTCCTTTTAGCCACTGAAAAATGTTGCTACATTTGATTCTTGTGTCATTTACAGAATGTTTTTTCTTTCAATAGTGATATAAAATCACTGAATTTCTAAAACTTGTTTCAGCCATCATCGATTACATTTAGCTCCGAGAATGAAGATATGTTAAATGCCATGTTTTTCCAACTGTTTCAAAAGGAATTCCTTAATAAAAATGTAAATTTTCATACTTATGCATGCTATTTCTTTAAAAAAAATAGTTAAAAAAATGTAAAGTTGTTCTTGATTCTTTTCCGTTCATTTTTACTTAAATAGTGAAATTTTGCAGCAGTTTTTATTAACAAATATATTTTTTAGTTAACTTAATGTTTACTGAAATAAACTTTCACTTAAATACAAGTACAGATTATAATTCAAGGGACAAATCATTATAAATCTGAATCAGACCCTAAAATTCTAAATAGTGCCTTCATTTTAACCAACTAACTGCATGTGCAACAAAGATGTTGATTGTGGTCAGTTTACATTTCAACCCAGCAGGAGTGAGAGATTTATTACTCTCTAACAGTTAGGCCAATTAATGCTGCTGATAAGCCTGGGCTGAAATTCATGCTCTAAGCTGGCGTAAAGTGTAGCACTGAACAGATAAAATTGTTACAAACTTGACCTCTGATTATCGGTCAAACCAAGTGCAATGTGTAGCTAATAAGTGCTAGCCTGGCTGCAGGCTATAATATCCTTTTCTTTTTATGTTAACGCATTGATATACTAAATGTTGTTTTTTTTACCCGCTAATAACATTTTTTCCTCTCCTAGCAATCATATAATTCCAGACAAAACAGATAAATATGTAGTTTGAAAGGGACTTGTTAGTATGTAGCTTAACGTAACTATGGAGTAGCATATTAATTGCTGGGTCTAAAACCAGTCTAGATAAGCCCCAGTGTTTTAACATAAAGTGATAAAAGTAATGGTATAATCGAATTTTCTTAGCATGGATAGAAAATTTTAGATTTTGACTGTGATAACAACATTTGATTTTGTAAATTGAAGCTACCTATCAAAGATTTATAGCTTTGCACTTTATATTGTTTTATCTCCAGCTTGTATGGCTGTTTTGTAACACAAGAAGTTAAAATGAAATTGACATACCTACTTTATATGCAATCATGCAAACTATAGGCCATGGAATATTATTAAACTATTTTCCGTGCAAATTTGTCAAAGCATTTTGTTCTTGTGTAAATTCGGAAATAAATTTTAAGTTTGAGTGTTATACCATTGAATATATCTCAGTGTCTAGTTCAGATGCATAGTAATTTAATTTAGATGTATATGCATATGAACAAGAGACCGTGATGTATATGACAATAGATCATGAACATTTTAAAATCTATATCCATTCTAACACGTACATAATTTATCTTATAATGGGCACAAGTACGTGCATTATTTAATGGTGACGTTTGCAATGAATTTATCTTAGTTTAGTGTCGGCGAAATGCAAATTTTAGAAATCTTAAGAGAAACTGAAAAAAGTTAAATAGGGATTTTGATGCATGATACATGTAACAATATGAAACGAAGAATCTGTCACATGGCAGTTTTTCGTGTCATCATATCAAAAAAGTCATTGCTCACTGTAGCTCTTAAACAGTTATTATACTCCCAATCACAAATGGGGGGGGGGGGGGTATACTGGAAATTTTTGTCGCGTCCATCAGTCGGTCCGTTTCAAACTTGTCCGCTCAGTAAAACATATACTTATTGAAGAATTGTCTTTAAACTTGGCTTTGATGTGAAGCTCAATATATTTGACAATGAAGTATAAGACAATGATTGTCTTCTAACTTCACCCATATTTGAAGGATTTTATTTAAACTTAGCTCAAATGTTTCCCTGACAAAGAGGATATGCAGAAATGGTGTTGAACTTGTGTTCCCTTTTTACTAACTCATGGTTATGGTCACATTTGAATAAAAACATAGACAATCAAATGTAAGATGAGGATTTTATTTTTACTCGGCTAAATACATAATACACTTTAATTTAACTCATAGTTTCTTTATTTTAGTAAATTTGCAAAATCAAAGGTTAAAGTTACCTGTTTCATGACTTGCTAATTCAAAATTTGTTCATCACCATAACCTGTGAAGTATTGTCTATTTTTCATCAAACACAGCGAATTAAAGCCACAAAAGTTTTTCCTATTTTCCTTTTTCCATCTATTCAAATATCCAAATAACATATTCTATCATTGACATTGGTGGAGGTTTGAATCGCATACAGTGATAGTTCTAGTTGTAACTAGAAAAAAATAAAGTAATGTTTTGTGAGCACAATTCACAGTTATTTCTTATTGGTAAATATATACAAGTGTTTAAAATTATCTAACATTTAAGGACAATTTTCTTTGAAAACAGACAAGCATGAAATGTAGAACAAAACAAAAAAATATATAATTGAACAGAGATTAAACTTTTATTCATATTGAGAGAATTAGTGCAAATGTTTAGGAGTGTTACTTTTTCTTCTCTTTACCAGTTTTACTTTCCTTCTTTTATTTAGGAAGAGAGATGAATACACTGCATGATTCTGGTTTTCTTACCAGTGCCATGACTAAGTTATATGGGATCTTCATTGCTTGATGTGATAATAACATTACACGCTTGAGCAGCCTCAGTTCAACAATTCAAGACAATTCCCATGGAGATCATAAAATGCTGAATAGTGCAAACAAAGAGAGAGTAGCAGCCAAGAGTGCCCTATTTACACCACAGTACTAAATGATTTCGTGTTGTAAATGGCTGAATTATTTAAACACTATCACAGAAGGAAAGAAGACATAAATATAGTGGGTCTTCCAAATAAAACTTCGGACAGAAAATTCAGTGTGCTTAGACATTTCATCTTCAAAGTGTATTCAGATCAATAGTTTACGTTAAAAGTGTAAGTAATGTTGGATTTGCAATATTATAATGATCAGGCAAAAAATAATTTGTTTCTGGATACTTTTTAATTAAGTGGAAAATACTGGCAGATATGTAATGTAAATTGTATATATGGACGACTTTAATTTGTGTTTTCAAGTTAAACGTTGTGTTTTCTTGCTTATTTTATGCCTTTTTTCATTTGTTTTTTTCAATTTTAGATATAGTGATACATTTGTACACACAAGGTTACACAGCAATGGCTGGGTATAACTTCGTTGCGGATAAAGGTTATCACAGGAGGAGAATGTTGTTTTATTCATTTCTAATTACATTACGTCACAGTTTTCTTTATAGTAAAGAAACGTTATTGTAAACGAAACTGATTTTACATTAAGTGCTACTCTGAAATTTTGGTAATTGGTAATGACTAACCCAGTAAATCGATTACCTGTTCTGTAAAGTGTTCTGTAGATAATTATTGGCTCCAGTCCTCATGTTTTGATATTTTCAAAACTAGATTTTAGGGATGTTTCTGTGTTTGCAATGAACATGTAAAGGTCAAGCAGTAGTAAAATAAAAACTAATAACCAGCCCTTACATAACATTAGTATAAAAATGGGATTGTTTGATTTGAGCAAGTTGTTTTCCTTTTGTTTGCAACTGGTAAGTGGAAGCACAGCAAAGAAGAAAAAAAAATGAACTAAAATGGGTTCTTCATATTTGGATTTTTCTTAACATTTTTTGTTAACTTACTATACTACTTCATATCTGAGATTACAATTTTGGAACACATGGCTTTTGAATTTTGAACACTGTAAAGACAATATGTGGCAGTATATTTTAGCTGACAAATTTTTGTTATAACCTAGTAATAGGAATTATTTCTTGGATAAGAATAGTTAATGGATTATGTGGAAAACAAAATTTTTGATGAAATTTTAATATCACTATGCAGGTTATACACCACCAAATTTATGTTATCAAGAACCAGTCATTTTTTGCCCAACTTAAAAAAAATCGACTAGTTGCTATAGTCACGGTGTCGTTGTCGTTCCCGACCGAAAACTTTATCATTGATAATAACTGTTTTATTCCTTGATGGATTATCTTCTCATACTTGGACACAATAACGCTTTAGACCAGACTAAACTTGACCTTGACTTTAAATGACCTTCAAATTCAAGGTCAAAATATTGAATTTTAGGAGACTAGACTAAACTTGACCTTGACTCTTAAATGACCTTCACCTTCAAGGTCAAATTATTGAAATTTGCTAAAATTGTCCATAACTTTGTTATTTATGGTTGGATTTGAGTCATACTTGGATAAAACAACACTAATGACAAAACAGACATGTTGATTAACTCACATATGACCATGACCTATAAATAACTTTGACTGTCAAGGTCAGATGATTGAATTTTGCTCAGATTGTCTTAACCTTCGTAGTTATTTATGGATTTGATTCATACTTGGACAAAACAACACTTACAACAAATCCGACTTGCTGAAAAACTCAGGAGTGACCGTGACCTAAAAATGACCTTGACTGTCAAGGTCAGATGTTTGAAGTTTTCCTAAATTGTCATAACTTTGTCATTTATTTATGGATTTAATTCTTACTTGGACAAAACAATACTTTAGAGGAATCAGACATTTTGATTACTTGAACAAAACAACAGTTTTGACCTAACTGACATGTTTAATAATCCAGGTTAAACCTTGACTGTTGATAAAAGATATATATATTTTTTGTTTTTGCCATGGGTAAGTATTTGCATGTTTTCTCTGATAAATAAAACAGACAAGTGTTGGTCCTGTGATGATATGTTTTTGTGAGACTTGATATTCACAATTTGGTATGATACTGAAAGGCACAAGAATGTGACATTAAGTGTGGTCTGCAGTTAGAACTGCATTAAATCATGTACATGACTATGTGGAACAGACTTTTAAAGCCGATGATTTGTTTCCAGGTTAATAAATAGTCTTCCGTAAAAAAGGATTGCCAGAAGCTTTTCAGCAAATGGATCGTTTGTACAGTTGCGGAAATACATAATACATCACAAAAATGGGGTATACCGGAAACGTAGAAAGTCACAGTGTTACAGACATAACAAGGACTTTGACAGGTGAAAACAAGTTGAAACGATCAAAGTTGACCCCCAGTGATGGGCTTTGGTGACACCACTCAGAAAAGATGTGATTGAAAATCACTGTTTTTTTCCAATGTATGTCTTAACGAAAACAAAGTAACTTATAGTTGTTAATTGCTGTATAAATAGACGAAATAGTGAAAGTTATGATGATGATAATGATGATTCTGATAACACAATAGCTGATCAACAGTTTAACTATTAAAAAAAAATGATTGTTAAAAAGTTTTACATTACAGCCTCATCTTCAAATACTATAAACAAGACTTAGCAATATATCAAATATAAAAGGCACTGAGTCACAGTGATAAGTGACAAGATATTGCATCATAATGCACTAGCCCATGTTTTCAAAGAAAAGGGCTTTTACTATAACAAATGATAAACATATATATCTTATTTATTGAAAGTCTGTAATACCTAATTATGCAAGTACTTATATTTTTGCATTAAAATAGGTCTCATATACATGTATGTGGAAGTTGAATAAGAAACCAGTCTGAAGCTGCGACAAGATTTCTGCAAATGACGATTCTTGGTATGTGGTGTACATGTTGGACGGAATGAATGGGACAATAGTGTAATTTTAGCAATGTCACTATGTACTTAATGTTTATTTGTCCAGCTACTAAGACAATATGGTTGATTGGCTTTAAATTTGATAAGATGTTAGCATATTGGACTTTCTCTGGGTTATTTAGTGTATTTGTTAAATGTTCCATTACTTTGCTGTTTTTATCCTGATACTTACCTTTAAGTTGTGATGTTGTTGCTTTGATACTTCTAGTATAAAGTTCTTATTAAAATAGTAGTTACATTATTATCAACCCCCAGTTATTTCAAGACTATTTTCATTTATCTGTATAAAATCAGTTTGTTCTAGATTGCTCGTAATATAAAATAAATCTATTATCCACCAAATGTCTATTTGAACTAAAGACATAAAAAAATCCTGTTTTTTTTGTATACATTAATATATATAGTAACACAATAATAGATCTTGCTCTCAATACAACAAATTCTCATTTTTTTGCATTTAAAAACAAAACAATGTTTCCTGAAATTTTTCATCATACTTCTTTATACACAATAAAGATTATCAGGGGATAATAACCTACTTTACACTAAAATGGGGAAAATTAATAAATGATGCAGGATATTATTATGTCTAATAGTAAAGACAATGGTGAGATGGGGGAAAAACAACCGTTATAAGGGGAAATGTTCCCCTATCTACTTGTGAGTTGGAGGAATGATCCCCTATCAACTACTAAGATGGGGGAATGTTCTCCTATCTACTACTGAGATGGGGGAATGTTCCCCTATCTACTACTGAGATGGGGGACTGTTCCCCTATCTACTACTGAGATGGGGGACTGTTCCCCTATCTACTATTGAGATGGGGGAACGTTCCCCTATCTACAAGTGAGTTGGAGGAATGTTCCCCTATCTACTACTGAGATGGGGGAATGTTCCCCTATCTACTACTGAGATTGGGGAATGTTCCCCTATCTACTACTGAGATGGGGGAATGTTCCCCTATCTACTACTGAGATGGGGGAATGTTCCCCTACCTACTACTGAGATCGGAAAATGTTCCCCTGTTTACTTGTGAGTTAGAGAAATGTTCTACTACTGAGATGGGGAAATGTTCCCCTATCTACTACTGAGATGGGGGAATGTTCCCCTATCTACTACTGAGATGGGGGAATGTTCCCCTATCTACTACTGAGATAGGGGAATGTTCCCCTATCTACTACTGAGATGGGAGAATGTTCCCCTATCTACTACTGAGATGGGGGAATGTTCCCCTATCTACTACTGAGATGGGGGAATGTTCCCCTATCTACTACTGAGATGGGGGAATGTTCCCCTATCTACTACTGAGATGGGGGAATGTTCCCCTATCTACTACTGAGATGGGGGAATGTTCCCCTATCTACTACTGAGATGGGGGAATGTTCCCCTATCTACTAAAGAGATGGGGGAATGTTCCCCTATCTACTACTGAGATGGGGGAATTTTCCCCTATCTACTACTGAGATGGGGGAATGTTCCCCTATCTACTACTGAGATGGGGGAATGTTCCTCTATCTACTAAAGAGATGGGGGAATGTTCCCCTATCTACTACTGAGATGGGGGAATGTTCCCCTATCTTTTAGGTGAGATGGGGGAATGTTCCCCCATCTATGTTTCCCCAGAAAAAGGACAAATGGAATTTCCTTTTTTATTCTGGAAGGCCTTTTTAAAGCTTCCTGCTTCAAACTGTGAATAAAACTTTAAATCTTCCTGTTTCATCAAATCTTCCCGCTTCAAACAAATGAAACACTACTGAAAATAATATGTGCGCGAACTTTCTCCACGATTTGTATATGACAGTAAGAATACTAAATATTTTAATTTCTCGCACTTAACTTTGGTATCAGACTTAAGGTGCTAACGACAAATATAGGCGATGTTAAATTGTATTTAAAACGAAACTAACAGTGATTGATAAACAAGTACAAGCCATCATGTAGCGCATAAATCTCCGTTAATTTCTTATTTATCATTTATTATGTATTTAGCCTCGTCTGTATTTTTAAATAAAACCAATTTATGTATACATATTTAGCATTCGTGTCTAGCGATGTCGTCCTTTATTGTCCCAATTTTCATGAACCATAATAAATGTTGCAATAATTATAATATATTTTATCGTATATTTTGTAAATGTTATTTGTAATAATTGATATTTTTACTTTTCAATTAAGGAATATCATGTGGATATCATGTAGCCACGAATGCTAAATATGTATACATAAATTGGTTTTATTTAAAAAAACAGACGAGGCTAAATACATAATAAATGATAAATAAGAAATTAACGGAGATTCATTAACTTATATGTATACGTGCAACACAAATTGTTTTGTACTATATTCTTAGATTTGTTTGTAGATTCTGACACGGTGGCCTACATTAGCTGCAAAGATAAAACAGTGCAGCTACAATGACAATATGCCGACAATAGATAGATTCAGTGCCTTGGACAATATTTTCTCCAGTGCCCATTAACACCGGTCCACATGATATTCCTCATTTGTTGTATTTTATATAATTATGATAGTCATGCTACAGAGCGAGTAACTGAATTTCCCTCACACGTTTCCTTATCTTGTTCATATTGTGAAGTGAAACTTTCTTTAGGGTATATTGCGGTTTAGTCTCAAGCTCTGAGCATGACACTGTGAAATAGCCACATCTGTAAGTTTCGTTATCTGCAGGCAGATATTTACCCACATTCTGGAAAATATGTTGCACAGATAATTATATTTAAAACTAACACTGAGCACTTTGGTTTTACTAGTTGAATTCCCGTGCACGAACAATGAGTTGCAGATGCACAGATGATTGCTATTTCAGGTTCATTATGTTATGTCAAAACAATAAAAGATAAATACAAATATATAACAGGAAATGAATAAATGGTTATACATAACGAATGTTATTTCTTACTTGTGCATTCATGTGTCCCTGAGTTTAGTATGATCTTATCAACAGCAACAAAAAAAGGACATTAATAAATTAGTATTATTCGGATTGACTCAAAGACACGAATTATATTAAACAGGATATCACTTTTACCACAAACATTATGTGGAAGTAAGTTCAATTCGATAACAACGTTGACTACATGATAACTGCTCATTTGCTCCAAATTTACAAAAGAAATGTTATGATAAACATTTTATAACAAAATAGAAATCATGTATGAATTATTTAAAAAAAAAAAAAAAAAAAAAAAAAAAAAAAAACCTATTTTTTTCCAAAATCTCTTTTGCTCAAGGCTCCTGTTTATATTAAGTGACTGGGAAACATGTTATTTAACTATTAATTGGAACTGAATATATGAACATGCACATTGTTCAATGTTCATTGGATAGACAAAAAGGTGACCATTTATGTACGATTTAATTGTTAGGTAATTACACTCTTCTTCGCTACGGTTTGAGGCGATTCCAAGGCAACAACACAGGAAGCACTTTGTTGATATATCAAACAGAGGAAGTCCTCCACGGTACACGGGAGTGGTGTCTTAGCAGCAATCAAAACATTCTTGGTTTTGAAGCTTTGAATAAAAAAACATGAAGTAATCGTTACATTTTCATTTTACACATTTTATTAACTTCATCCTATACATAATTCGATATTTACTGTTCTGTATAATGTTTAGTTTGTACTGATAATCGGTACAATGTAAAAAAAAAACGGAGATAATCTATAAGAGTGCCCAGCCAGGTAAAGTATATTGGACGAGCTGTTATGTATTTTCATATACACATTCGAACAGATCAAGAGCAAAATGGTTATTTTAAAAATGGTTATGCTTACATTATTAAGGAGAAAGGGTGAGATGATAAAAATGAGAAGAAGCTCGCCTATGTATTGTCATGTAACCGCATAGAACGGCATTAATCGTATTTTGATGGTAAAATTTTAATTACAGTATTTTTGGCATTACTGGTAACAGTAAGTAGTACAATGTGAAAGAACGAATGACATGTGTCCATTCTGATACTTCAATGAAACTAGTATGATTCCTTTTACACTCAAACACGCACGCACGCACACACACATACACCTCACATGATTGTACTATTATACCAGATTACCTGTTCTTTTTACTGAACTTACATTGATGGACATGGCGTTGATCCTGACTTCCGGCTAAGAAACAGACGCACTCGGCCGTACTTTCCTTAAAACACGATATCATTTATCGTCAAAACATGTAACAGCTGTTGTAGTTAAAACACGTTTACTTTGCTTTAACTTTAGAAAATCTATGGTGAGAAATGGATATATCACCAACCTAAAGGCAGCAAATAAATGTAGACGAGACACAGGAAAGTCTAGCAATTATGTATCCTAAAACCATTAGAGGAGAGGGCCAAAACAATAACAAATAAAATATAAAACATGATATCTATTAAAGTCAGAAAGAGAAACAGTTATAACATCAAATAGTCAAGAATATAATATATACGCATTTGAAAGACACAGATATGTTATTATGACCAAGAAGAGATGTACAGAGACTGGTTTATTATTTGTTGATAAGAGCTGTAAGATTTCGACAAAAATAAAGTAGATACACCCCTTAAAAAGCCGTTAGTTCTGGAAATCCCTCAGTTACATAACTGTATTAATCTATGCCTTACCTCATGAGATCGACACTTTTATTAATATGAAAGGATAACACAAGGACAAATTCCTTAACATATTTGCTGAAAGTAAGACAGTATTTATTAAATCACCAGTATCAGTACCTGAAATGTCAGAGTGTTGTCGAGATTTATCTCGATATTTCTTTCTATTCTCTTCTCGTGCTTTAATAATGTCTTCTTTTTCCGTATCAACAACCAATCGCAATGTCTAGGACAGAAATGTTTAGGAAACGAAAAAGTAAGAAAAGTGATAAACAGCATTACTTTCATCGTTGCTTTGAGGAGTGTCCATTAAAATTGTTAATAATGCATGAAAATTTAAGTTTTTTGAAAAATAAAACAACAACAACAACAAAAGGAGACGAAAGTTAATCATTTTAAGTTATCATTATAGATTGTTTTACTTCTAAGAATTTAAAAAAAAAGTTGCATTAACCCATACTCATCAGACTGAAAAAAGTAATACATACCTGAAACTTTTGTCTAAACCTATCATCAGTTTCAAATGTTTGCCTTTGTATTAGCTCAGCTGTGACTGCCTCACAGTCAAATATCAGAGAATGCACGAGGGCTTTGTGAAGAAATCTATATTGTTCCTGTATGTGCAATGTCATTCAAATAATTTGTGCAAAAGGCTCTCTTCATTTCTTCATTATCATTCATTAGTTCAACTTAGTACTGCCAACGGTCAATTCTGACTATACTAGGCAGGCAAGTTCTTGCTACTTGCTGCTTCCTGGGTTCAAACCAGTACTCGCACCGAAAGTGAGGAATGTGGAATGTCACTGGAGACTCTCACCTCTGGTGGGATGCGAACCAGCAACCTCCGGATCGGGAGTCAGGCGCTTTAACACCTCGACCACTGCTCCTCCTCTGCTACCTAATCTTTGAATTACACATTACTTTTAACTTCTAAATAGTATCCAGTTTATCATACACATAACACGATTTTCAATCCGAGGGCTTTTGAGGGAGATCCTGTTAAATACAGATGATATGTTAACCAGGAAGTGAAAAGGTGCTACGATCAATACTGTGAAATCCGAATAGTATCAGCGTCTGTGATAAATGTTGAAATGGACACAATTAAATGTCCTTTGCTTATGACCTTGTAGGTACTTATTTGTGAGAGGCTATAAAAAGTTCTCCTACACTATGTGCGGAATGAGTTCGAAACGTATTACCGTACGTATGGCCATACTTGTACCAAAAGAAGATACTGGTTTGATGCTAATACCTGGCCATATTAATTGAATAAAACTAACTAATCAGTGCCAGAGTTATTCTAAAACTCACTTCTGTTTGGACCATGTTGACCCTTTGATCCCTCATTTTGCTAACACAGTGAAACACATCGACATAAACTTCTGCCTTGCCCTGCTCTGTTAGAATATCAAGAGCAATATACGTCCCAGTTCTTCCGACTCCAGCACTGAAAATGAAATTAAACCCGAAAGTTTATATAAAAATATATTTAAAACGGTTGTTAAAAAACCTAGACTTCTCTCCAAACTTCAATATTATGACAATTAGAGCTACTTGTTATGTAAAAGTACATGCTCTGAAACGGCGGCATATCGAGCACTTGATAGTTGGGTTTTCTGTTACCTATACAAATTCAACTGAGTGTGACGGTGGCCGCTTTAATATCTCGCAACCGTCATCTTCCTAGTATATCACGTAAATATATTATACGTTTATATAATATATATACGTCAGAAAATAAATAACGTGAACTCATGAATTACATATGTTGCATTTGTAACACGTTTTCAGAATAGTGCGATACACCCATTGGCAAAATATGTTTACATGCCATTTCTTAAGGTAATGCTTAATTATGACTTTTGTCGCTGACTGCAGTTCAATATGCGTTTCAAACTTCTAGCCTTTCAACTACAACTTAACTGCTAGAAAACTAACAAATTCAAATGGTGCTATTTTAGGTGAGTATGGTGGATGTTTGATAAATACCAAAACCTAAAGAGACTAATCTCAAACTAGGTCGATGCGGCGTTGTGAGGCAGAGCATTTCCCTGAAGAAGTGAGGATTTGTCTGTGTCTATTTCAGGCCTATTCATCCTCAGGAAACGCGAGAGATCAAAGATGCTTTATTTTAAATAGAAAAGCTTGTCGATATAAAACATTAATGCGTTTAATTTTTAATTTGTTGCATTATAATACAGAATCTGCATTAATGAAAACATTATTTTATTGAACCCTAACAGTGAAACGGCGGCCAGCATCTAGTGCCTTTTAAATTGACATTGACGTCAAGTGAGCAGTGTTGACCTGCGACTTTCTGGTTGATGTAAAGTCTTTGTCGATACTTATTCTGCCCTCAGAAAAGCGTTTGTGCCCTTTGAACAGATAAAACGTGACAAACACAACTGTCTCCTTGAGTTGTCCATAACATCTTAATATAAGTGTCGGTTGGAGTATTTCCTAGTTATTTCAAAAAAATGATGACTGCCCTTGTCTTGAGCAATTCTGGTGGCAACTTCTTTTCATCAATTGATATGATGCCATTCTAGCGGTAACGTTATTTATTTCAACTCCAACGTCCAACTGAGCATTTTGCGCATTTTAATAACGCTGAAGCATCGTGAGACATTTTGACGGAATTTTCTGGAAATCGAGAGTGAATATAAAGATATTGTTTTCTAATAACATCGACTAGGCCGTTGGTGTGTTGCCATTGTTATTAAAACGTCTCTGAATATTCAAGCTGTTTAGTTATTATCCCTTGAGTATGAATAAAAGTTTAAGTCGAAATTATAAATTGCAATTCTTTCTTCTTGCAGATTCTCCCTCAAAACCTACTTTCATATTCAAAGTGTTAACGTAGTGGACTTACAAACGAAAGGCTGTTTCTGTCAATATGTTAGGATATATATTTGTTAAAAAGAGTAACATACAACCCATGCCTATGTAAAATCTAACAAAAAAGTGGAAACTGAATGAAGAGGGTTTGTGCAAGTTTCAGCTAATTCATGCTGTCATATTGGAATTTCAAGACAAGTATGATGCTTCACAAAACTCTTGTGCTAAGATACTAGAGCACCTTAATTCCCATTCCGGATGGATATAAACAACGGTCATTTTTAACTGAATCGCGTTAATTCACGCCACTTTTACTTCCTAAATAACCATACAAAGCATTTCCCCTGGTATGCTCTGCGTCCCTAAAACTGTTAAAAAATTTCTCGTAAGATCGTAGCGAAGCCATTGTCCAGTGTGGCAATATTTCTTTTTATGCCCCCCATCGAAGATGAGGGGGCATATAGTTTTGCAAATGTCGGTCGGTCGGTCCGTCCGTCAGTAGACACTTCGTTTCCGATCAATAACTAGAGAACGCTTTGACCTAGGTTCACCAAAATTGGTATGCTGGTTGGTCATCAGCAGTAGATAAATCCTATTGTAGTCAGGTCATTGGGCCAAAGGTCAAGCTCACAGTGATCTTCATTCTTAAAAAGGTTTCCGATCAATAACTAGAGAACGCTTTGATCTAGGTTCACCAAACTTGGTATTCTGGTTGGTCTTCACCAGTAGATGAACCCTATTTATTTTGAGTTCATTGGGTCAAAGGTCGAGCTCACAGGGACCTTCATTCTTAAAACGGTTTCCGATAAATTACTAGAGAACGCTTTGACCTAGGTTCACCAAACTTGGTATGCTGGTTGGTCATCAGCAGTAGATGACCCTATTGATTTTAAGGTCATTAGGTCAAAGGTCAAAATCACAGAGACTTTTATCCTAAAAACGGTTTGCGATCAATAACTAAAAAAGATATTTTGACCTAGGTTCACCAAACTTAGTACACTGGTTGGTCATCAGCAGTAGATGACCATTCTTGACTTTGATGTCATTAGGTCAAAGGTCAAGATCACAGAGACTTTCATCCTAAAAACGGTTTCCTATCAATAACTAGATAATGCTTTGACCTAGGTTCACCAAACTTAATATGCTCGTTGTTCATCACCAGTAGATGACCCCCTATTGATTTTAAGGTCATTTGGTCAAAGGTCAAGCTCACAGAGACTTTCATCTTAAAAAAAGTTTCCGATCAATAACTAGAGAATGCTTTGACCTAGGTTCACCAAACTTGTTATGCTGGTTGGTCATCAGCAGTAGATGACCCCTATTGATTTTGAGGTCTTAAGGTCAAAGGTCAAGGCCACAGGGACCTTGATCCTAAAAACAGTTTCTGATCAATAACTAGAGAATGCTTGGCCTAACCACAAGCAATTAGGTGCTGCTGGGGGCATTTATGTTTTACAAACATTTCTTGTTCAGTTTAAATTACGTAAGGTTATTTTACTTGTTCGAACTCGTATCTTCTAGGTAGAACATTTTGAACATTCATGAGGCTGATGGTATGTGAACAAAACTCCTGAGAGTTCAAGAGCTACCTCGTTGAATACGACGACTTTTTCTAAGGTCTAAAATAGCACCGTGACAACAAAGATATACAGTCTTTAAATCAGTGAAAATAGAATATATCTTCTTTAAGTGGGACAGCATAACATCAATTCTTAATTCGAAACATAAACCAAAGTCTACCTGCAGTGAACTATGACAGGGCCATCTAGCGCTGCAGGTACAGTCTTAACCCTTTGTCTGAACTCGACTAGACTTGTAACCTCGTGTGGTACTCCTTTGTCTGGCCATGCTGTGTAATGCAGCTGTGTCAAGTTCCTTTCTTGCTTGTCCTGATTTAACCAAATATTTTAAAAAAAGAAATAATAAGAAAAAAATGATGAATGCTCTACTCGGTTTATAAATACTAGTGTAGTTTTTTTGGGATTTTCTTCTGGAATGTAACATATACGTGTATATAAAACAACATAAATGTAGTAAAACTGCAATAATGACTAGGTGTGCTTGATACAAAGGAATGTTTGACAGAGAAAATTATTTCACTGAAGAGTCGACACAATAGTTTTATGGATACATACGGCATTGTTTGAATAATTGATCTAACTTTCTTTATGAAACAAATAAAAATGTACTATTTCTCATTATTTACATTTTATGTAGGAAACTACCAGTATAATAAGTATTTTGCTTACACCGTCTTAACAACTGTTCTTACTTTCAGAGGCAAGTAAGATACTTCTGAATACACTACACCTTATCTTTGAAATTGTGAATGTGCTGACCGTATATTCCGAAAATTCTTCGACACTCCGACATTTCACTTTTATTTGGCCATATTGCTCTTCTCTGTCTGCGTCTGGCCAGTACTGTTTGCATTTCATTCCCTTTAAAGTGTATATTTTTAGTAATAACATACAAGATGACATATGAATTATCCGTTTCTTCTCCTTTCGAGAACGATCAAATGATTTCTCATGTGTGTACGTTTTTGTACAATTGAAATTTGAAAGAAATGCTACTTTGATTGTCACATGTCTGTGTACTTAGCTGGTATCTTTTTTCCTTATACATAAACGTTAATTGCACTTTCAGAATCTTTGTTCAGGCAAATCTGTATTTTGAAAACAATCTTATATATCTTTACCAAATTGACCCCGTCTTAACTGCAGTTTGAATCTTTGTTACAAACCAATATATTGAACCCTTAAAGCTCTTACCGATTCCTCACGAAGGTTTGTCAACATCACAATAATATCCGACTTTTCATGCCATAGCATACACCAGAAGCTCAAAAAAAGATGTGTCGTCTTTGCTGTGGGTCCTGATAAAAAACATCTTTCATATAAATGAAAGCCTACAGTGAGGGGGGGGGGGGAGGGGGCAAGGAAGTCTACGTGATTTATCATTTGTTCCAAGTCTTATGCAATGCAAGGACATATTTATTTAAAAACCAACTAACCATATTTATAATATACTAATATTCGTTATTTTGTTCCATTTATACAACTTTGATTATAAGCAATTGAATATGTAACTTTTAAAAGTTTTCAAGATAAATCCTCTCATATGAGACAGAATAAATATACCCCTAAATGAATGAATTGGGCTCTTACGAGCAAACTACATACTACTACCATATGAAACGATATGAAGGGTTATTGTAATAGTATCGTTTTTACGAACATTAAGAGAAGAGAAGAGATAAAAAAATCACCAAAATTCTAAATAACTAACCAGACGAAGCGATGTAAGCCTTATTTCTCTTGTACACCTAAAAGGAGAAAAAATCATAAGTTAACGCAAATTACTTTTATTATGGATACCCAGATTGACAAAGCCGAATCTTAATTTTGAAAATTGAAGATATTTCTTTAATCAGTCAGCCATAACAATTTGAAATTTACAAAGCAAACTAAAAGACAAAACCTTATCAATGTTCATGTTTTTGTTGTTGTTGTTGTTGTTTTTTCAGACGAAACAAACTGTATTGCAGGACATACATTTATATCAAATGAAATTCAAAGCTCATTATGTTTGATATGCACACACACGCAACAATCAGAAGATAAACATATACCAGTTTAAAATTGCTACAAAATACAGCGAAGACATACGGAAATAATGCAAACGAAGACGAAGAGATAAAATATTGATTTATGAAGGAAAATATTTTTTTTGTGTAAAGAAAAAAACAAAACGTATCTCTTGTTACCATTTCTTTTCCACATCCTTCATATGAATGAAATAATTCTTAAACATACAAGAGATTAAAAAAAAGAGAAAAGCAACAGTAAAACGCTGAGAAAAACAAAGCTAGATATAGATTCATACATAAAGAGTCATTATTGACCGTTATGTAAGAACTTGAAAAATATGATTTAAAAAAGTGACCTTGTTCCAGAAACTATGATAGACCTGAAGACTATAATTTACCAAACCTTTCATATTCTACTAGATTTCTAACATTTTTTTTTAATTTGTAGAAACAAACAACAACAATATTCATCTAATGATAAATTAATAAGCATTTAGTTTAGATCATACGCTCAGTTTTCGTTCGAATCGTTCTATAGAGAAAATAAATTATCCGTTTTATAAGGAAACTCGTTAACATTTATGAATTCATTCAATTTTCGTAATTCGTATCATGACTACAATTCTGATGAAAAAAAAAGAGATTATTTTTAAAACCTACAAAGAGTTTATAAATCACCATGTCATATCGCCTGCGAATATATTTATCACTTTTTAACAAAAATAAAAGTTTGTTAACTTTTAAGGTTGCAATCTATTTAAAACAATATTTTCGTCTGAATTGTATATAGTGTTTCTTGAAATAAAAGCGTCACTAATACAAACAATATTTCAAAGGCCTCTTTTATTAGAAACAATTACATACAAATGTTGTCATAACTACTTTACACCTTCGTTTGTAGGCTCCGATGGCTTTTTCTTATTGCAGCAAGCATTGATGGATTGTCCATAATCAAGAACGGATAAATATGAAAACTTTGATAAAACCGCCTAATAAATTTGAAATCATCATTTATGTAAGAAAGATAAGTGTATCTACTTAAAAATAATGCTAGTGGGACGACAAGTTTGATGTCATACCCGGCGCTATTGACATAAAGCATCTGCCATTTCTATATAGCCATCTATAACTCTATCATAGTACTGATTTCTTTCGCACATTCTATTTAAAGATTTTGACTGTCCAAATCCATTTTGCCATTGAATTAACAACTGCCTCACTATCTCCATGCATTCTTTATCTTTATATTATGTTTTAAGTTCTTTGAGAGATTAAAAAGTGCAAACTGACCTCTACATTTTTTAGTTCGAAACATTGGGCGAAAAACCATCGTAAAAAACACTGCTAGGGAAACAGAAGGTCACGTGCTCCTTTATTATACATACCTAAAAGTAACAAACCCGTTTTTTCCATACAAAGTGACAATATATTTTGACAAAAACGAACAGTTGCTGAACAGACAAGACACTAGACATGTACTTACATCGATATAGCAAGCATTGATAAAAAAACTTGGTTCACTTGGAATAGTTACTCTTGAATGGTCAACTGAAAGTAAAAATAAGTAAATAAAACCTAAGTAAAACAAATAAAAACTATATTATCCTGATACGGGCCACTTTTTTTCGAAGAAAAAAAAACTGGACGGTGAGTTGTGAATTTCATAAACCAAATGTATTACGTGAAACACTATTATTGCTACCTTAATTTTTAATTTTGTGTTAAAAAAAACACATTTGCTTGACTGTATTGATTAGTATCCCAAAAAAGGTAACTATAAAATTCTCATATTTGTGTATGTTGTAGTTTAGTTTTTAATGATACATTATTAACACATTCAGGAAAAGCGCAAGCAAAACGGCATAAAATAATCATACTTACAGGGGTAAATTCCATTATAGCGGTTTAATGCGATGTTTTCTGGTTTCATCGCAAATTTACATAATTTGGATAAGTTACCAGGTGTTGGTAAATTCTGAAATACTCAAGGGCAGATAATAACAACAGACTTACCTATAATAAGATGAATATTTTAGATTTGCTTACACCGACTCCCTCCTATGATTTTAAAACATTTTGTTTTGTCGTGAAGATAATTGTCATTAAGTAGAATGGGTGGTTTTGAAACACAGTGCATTCAAACAGACACCTTTTCATTGTGCACTACTGAAGAACGACTTTTTAGATTTTAAGATGTATCGAGGAAGTTATCGTAGCTACAGATCAACCGATATTTCTATTGAAATGCAGCTTGCAAATTCATTATATGTTTATATAGCTGCAAAGGTGTATAAGGTATTCACATATTGCGGAAGATGCATTCTACAATGGAGCAGATCTTGCAAGATGTATACTGTAATATAAAAAAAATAAATAAACAAACATAAAGTGCTCAAATTTTCTAAACTTCCGTTTCAGGAAAAAATGTTATATCAAACTTTCAAACAATACAGGTTTTCTAAATCTCACACGATACTAGATAAGTGTATGATGAATAGAAAATAAAAATGATTTATTTAAAAAAAAGAAATTAAAATAACACACACCTTTTTAATCAAGATAAAACATTTAACATATAGCTGTTCTGTTACTATCAGAAGTACATTACATGAAGTATACCTTAAAGTCTTTTTCAAATAGCATAGTTTGTCTATTTGTAACGTATGAAAACAGATCCGCCACTTTTATGTTCAGACTATCTGGACAAAAAATGTTGTAGTCCTGTTTATCTTCATTGTTCTGTCCGCCTGTTACAACATTCTCCATACCCATATTTTCTTGCTCAACCTTTTCATTTTGTTTCTTCCTTTTATCTGTAATAAGAAGCTTGGCATTAGAAAAACGTATTGATAAACGTATTGATCAAGCATTATAATTGATAATCTTACATTTTCAAGGTGTTTCTAATAAACTGGTTGATTCATTCGGTTCACTATATGCACATGTTTTGTATTGTATAAACAAGGTTCATTTCGACCTAATTGTACAGTGAAAAAATACATTTTAAAATGTATATTGTGAAAACATCTTCCCTGTCCTGTTCATATCCTCATTTACTTTTAAATTATAAAGATCTTTGCAAATATACTAACCACGGATATTTTCATATACATGTCCTTCTTTAACAGTTCCTTTAGTTGTCTTAATGGGATATGGTCGCTTACATCTTTAGTTAGTTTGCTGTGTGTAGGAAAACATCAGTTAAAAAACAGAAGAAACATTTAATCGTTATACTTTGCGTAAAATTATCCTAATAGAAACATTTAGCTTTCGTCTTGATATATAGTTTAGTATATGGATATGGCAAAGTTGTCATGTTTTTACTGCAGCTACAGCACTTACTGCAACAGCGACTACAAAAACACCAATTCCTCCGACAACAGGTCCTATCAAATTGCTTGTTTCGAGTGTTTTGCCTGTAACTATTAGAAATAAGATAACTCAACACACATTGTAAGGTTTGTCAATTACACATATAACCTTTTTCCCGATATTAGTTTTCTGTTTAACAAATAAGTTACCTTTGTGTATCTGTCTTTTTTATGTTTCTTTGAATATCCCGTTCATATAATTTCAATGAACATAAAAAAGGCAAATTCAAACATTAAATATGTTTTATACACATTATAATATTTTCATTGAAAATAGCGTAATGACTATAATTATTATGATTGTATTTATTTACCCGAGCTTTTAAGACACTCCGGCCCTATTTTCCCTCCAATACAGCCATGTTTGTATTTTCCAGTATTCTGATCACAAATATTGTCAATACATATTGAACTACATAATTTGTCGCATTTAAAACCATAGTGACCTTTGAGGCAGCCATCAATACACGTTCCGTCTAATTTTTCACACAGACGCTTCGATTTGTCATTAGAGAAGCTGCAATTTTCTGAGCAACACAAGTAACAAAATCGTCCATAGTATTCGTCTCTGCAGTCACAATCCACTGATAATTTACTACATTTGTTTTCTTGGCAGAATTCAGGACATGAATTGTTGCAAAATATCCCATATTTACTGTCAATACATGTTGTGCATTTATCGCCTGTAAAATTCACGGAACAGTTACAACCTCCCGTATCGATCAAGCATTGTCCACCCATACAACCTAAAGCATATTCGCTGTGGCAAGTCTGATCAAATTTACCTTCCACACATTCTGAACAGTTATTATATGAAAAACATTGGGTACATGTTTCTTTGCACTTGAACGTACAATTATTTAGTCAAACACCTGTCGAATTGTTGTTTTTATATCCGTTATAGAATCCATTTTTACAGCTTGTACATATTTCTTTCGAAGTACAAGAAACACAGTTAGTAGGGCATACGTCTCTACAGTTACTGGTTTTGTTGTAGTAGCCAAGCCGACATGCTGTGCACTCATTTGTGTCTATAGGACATACACAATTCCCAGGACAATCAGAATATTCACACTTAGTTGAACCATTTTTATTGAAGAAGCTTTTCTTGCACTCGTCACAAACTGAGCTTGATGTATACGTTTTACAGTTAGGAGGGCAAACTGGTATACAGTCACTATTTGGTCCAAAGAAGTAGCCATTATAGCAAGCGGTACATGATTTATTAAGACTGAATGGAACACCACAGGTTTTACAATGTTCATACTTACACAACTCAAGGCATCTTATTCCTCTGTGACCATCGATGCATCCTTTACTGCAAACTTCGCTCCATCCTTTGGCAAACAAACATTTTTGATTGATGCAACATTGACAGTTGTTGCAATTGGGGTCTTTAGCTGTAATATATTTTTCATTATTAAAGACGATTTTAAGGAAAAAGAAAAAAAAAACTAATGTAATCTTTCATTACAAATGCTTTATATTGAATTAAAAATATAATAAGTCTTATTAGTCATGTTTATTTATACGAAATGCAGTCTATATCGATACAAAAAAATGAGCCTCACGAGCGTTCAAAAGTATAGATTGAACTGACTTTCTATAAAAAATGAAACTAACAACATTTGATCTAAGGAACTTATTAAAGATTAAGCAGTGCCTACCTGCATAAATATAATCGTGAAGAGAAAATGCCCAAACGAAGAACCAAAGCCAAACATCCTGAAAGGTATTTGATTAGACAGTACATAAAATTTTATACATTGTACTCAGTTTTTAACTTTTATACATTGTAAAGATTTTCTAGATTACGGCTTAACAGTTTTCTGACGAACATAGCTCGAAGCTACTGTTACTAAATCTGATAACTTAAAATGATACCATTATATGGCGATTGTCTCTCAAGCTTGTTCTTTGGAACTGTAGGCAATTCTATAAATGTAACCGATTATTTAGACATCTGAAAAAAACGTTCTCATCTTTCTGTAATAAAGCATACACGCATGATGTGAGTAAACGATGCAAAAATAAGACATGGACAAATAGTATCCATTTCACATTAATGTATAGGGCAACAGAACGGCAATATTTGTTTTTATTCAAATGAAGACTGAAGCATTTAGTAATTATGAGTTTCACCTTCTTTTAAAGACTGAATATAAAATACTTAAAAAAATGTTCAATAGTTTCCTTTAACTTAGTAAAAAGTTATATTTGTTTAAATTAATTCACCTTCATAATATTTACTTGGAAAAACCTGTTTGTGTAATACAACTTAAGAAAACTGATAATAACAGACTCGTTGTCTAACGAAATTTGAATACTTAAATAGTAATCCTTTCCACTTCCTTCTTAAAACCAAACACAATCCTAACAAAAGAGCTGCAAAAATTAATATAAACGCGGAAGAAATTTAAATTGTCACTGAACCTGAAAAAAGATATGTTACTACGTTGTCTCACGCTGCACAGTAGGACCAAAGGACTGCATTTTTTGCAGAAAATTAAAATGAAAATAGTCACACCGTAGTCAAGTTGCATTTACCACGATCATTCCAGAGATGAAAAAGTAACAACTCTCTCATGCCTACAGAATATAGAACAACACGCCTTTTTCTTTTTTTTTTCGGTTTTGTTTTGTTTTCCTTATTTCGACCATAAAAACGTAATTAGCAACAACAACAAACAAAAGCAAAATAACACTTACACACAAAAGAGCACGCAAAAAGGATAAACCATTGTAACAACTAACTATTTTGCAACTTTATAAGATATGAATGTCAAACTTTACAATATAGTTTTGGAGATAATCATAACTGATATTACTGATACTTAGTGTTTCAATTAAAACAGAAAACGATAAGTCAAGAACAGAAATATGTATAACTGAAATTTGAACTCTTGCTTTAAGCGAAAAAGTCTTAGTCATACAAAAAATCTAGTATTTTCCATAGTGGAGATAATGCATGATAAATACGTATAAGACCTTAAGTAAAGAATTTAATTTATATTAGCGTACCTATTTGGTCCCGACACCGAAATAGAGGTGGATTTTACTCTGCATTTTCTGACAATAAACAGTATATAACTCGTTCTGCTGGTATCTTGTCCTGAAGAGAAAAGGGGATAACCTGCAAGTTTTCAAGATTGCATCATTAAAACAAACACTAAATACCTGAAAATATTTCAGCTACATTTTGCCAGGTGACATCTGAAAAGCTTCTATTGAGAAAAGTCATTAAGATCCACTTTACTACCAAGTCACAAATGTTTAAGTTTTCTGTTTCAAATAAATAGCTTATTTCTGATATAACGCCAAAGTAATGTCATCATTGAACCTAGTGTCAAAACAGTGCACAATTCAGTGCTTTAAGATCTACAAATGAGTAAAATGTTACTTTATTAGACATATATCGGAAATGCGGTATCAGTGATCTCCTTTACTCTTGTCTGTGACGTCACATCGATTTGACAGAGGAAGAAGAAATGCGAATTCCTTGTATGATTAGTTGAGCTGTATAACCAGTATAAGCTTCAAAATCCTCGTCTAAATAGAAAGACGTGACAGAAAAGTTGAAGAAAAAAATGACATTACTGGAGACTATGTTGTTTGATGTCATTAATAAATCTCCAAAATGTTCAGACACAACTGCCAAGGACTACCGGTCAGTCAAATTTCATGTCTTTAGCTCTTGTTATTTCGGAGAATATAATTATTCCAAAATAAATTCAAATCACTCTTGAGGCCATGTTTGATCACGTGAGCACCAAAAGGTCTCACAATGTCTCAAAGTCTAACTTTTTTTTCGAAAATTAGAACTGTTTACCTTAAGCCGTTTCAGAAATATAGCAGTATGCATATTAAAGCCTATTGACATAGTTTATGAAGCCAGGATCAAAACACTACAAATTCTTCGATATTTTGGAAGATCTACATATGAGCAAAGTTTGACCTACGTCTTAAAATTGGCACAATTTACACTTCCAACTTCAAACTATATGTCTTTTATGTCGATGAAATATCATATTTATTTCTAATAAAAACAAACTGAATAATGTCCGTGAAGTTGGCAGCCTAACAGCCTAGCAGCCTGAAGATGGCAGCCTAGCAGCCATAAGTTAGAAACGGATATTAGAAACAAGGAAACGGTCTGAAATGCATTATAATCACGTTCTAAGAACACTAAAAGCTTATTCGACATGAAATAAAACTTAAAAATTCACCTTATTTCTAGGGTGCTGGAATGTGAAGTAACAGCCTAACAACCTAGCAGCCTTAAGTTAGCGATGGATATTAGAAACAGAGAAATAGTCTGAAATGCATTATAATCACGTTCTCAGGAATATAAAAGTTATGCGGATATGAAATAAAACTTAAAAATTCACCTTATTTCTAGGTTTCTGGAATGTGAAGTTAGCAGCCTAGCAGCCTTAAGTAAGCGCAGATATTAGAAACAGAGAAATGGTCTGAAATGCATAATAACCACGTTCTAAGGACAATACAAGCTCACTGGATATGAAATGAAACTTGTTATTCATATTCACCTTATTTCTAGGCTGCCAGAATGTGAAGTAAGCAGCCTAGCAGCCTTGAGTTAGCGACGGATATTAGAAAACCTTAAAAATTCACTAAATCTCTAGGCTGCTAGGATGTGAAATAAGAAGTCTAGCGTCTTAGCAGCATAGCAGCCTAGCAGCCTAAAGTTATCGCCGGATATTAGAAATATGGAAACAGACGGACTGAAATGCATTATAAGCAATTTCTAAGGACACTACAGACTGATCTGAAATGAAATGAATCTTAAATATTCATTGAATCTCTAGGCTGCTGGAATCGAAAGTTAGTAGCCTAGCAACGTAAATTTAGCAACGGATATAAGAAATACGGATATGGTCTGAAATGCATTATACGGTGAAACTCTAATTTCGAAGAAACTTGTATACAGGAATAATACTTGGAAATATTCTTATTAAAAACCATATGTCCATATGGTCCAGAGCTTAGATATTTTGAATGTACCATCATATAATATTCCTCTTACATTTTTTTTTTCAAAATATCCCCCTGCGGTGAAGAAGGACCCCGCCCTTATGTTCACTTGTTAGTCCCCTCTCAGTGTTTAAACGGAGGGAAAAATAGATTTGCAATCCATCCGTCGTCCGTCCGTCCGGGCGTCCGTTTGTTCCGTCCGTCTGTCTGCCCGTCCGTCCGCATAAACTGGATCCTGCGATAACCAAAGATGTACCAAAGATCTTTTCATGAAACTTCTTATATCTTTCAACGGCAATGTAAGAATTATGCACGACTTTTTATTTTTCACCAGAGTTCAAAGGTCAGATGACTGTGTCTAAAAGTATCTTTTTAAAAAAAAATAATACATTATTTATTCAAAAACTACATAACATATGATCATGAAACTTGGTACACACATTAAGGTGATTACAGGATTGTGTTCACATTTCATTTTCCAACAGATGTCAAAGATCAGGTAAGCGTAACTAAAAATAGAAAAAACTCTTTATATCGCGATATCATATGATTTCAGCTATTCATGGAAATTTTAGCTTTCACTTCTGCGATCATCACTTGCTAAACTACTTTCTGTTTTTGAATGGATTACAATACATGATGTGATGAATTCTGTCTGCTTTCCACTTGCAGATCTATCATAATCTTTTGAAAGAGGTTGAATTCGAGTCATTTTGTCTAATACTATTTGCACTATCCCTAGTAAACTGCGCAGCTACATTTCAACATTGTCATTAGGTCCAATGGCATTCATGTATCCGATAAAGGATCTTCACAACTCTCTTGTTTTTAACTTTAGATCGGTTATTTTCATGAAACCATGAAGTGTTTGGCACCAACATTTAAGCCAGTTGTCTTTTTTTTTTCTTTTTACTTTTTGAGTCGGGGTCGTTTTAGGTGGTTGCTTTCAATCGAAAGAGATCAGGGGTTTAAACTGAAAGTTCCAACATTACTGGCAAAATCAGACGGGGTTAAGTTTTGAAACTTTATTTGTTTAAATTGCGATCTTGCAGTTAAAATTTATTTGATATCGTGTTTGACCACATCTGCTGTTGATGCATGCGGCTATGCATTGTCGTGCATCAAAAAAACAGGTCCATGTTTTGGTAAGAAAGGAACTGCTTCATGCAGCAAAATCTGGTCAACATAGCCTTGAACATTAAGATTTCCACGTACAACAACAGGTGTTATGTACGAAATATTACACAGATACATCGCTAAAAGCTTGAACTGTTAAAAAATAAACAATGCACTGTTTCTTTTGCAAAGAAGTGTATATTGTAACACGTTTTTTTAAGAAATTTAAATGAACATAAATGAAGTAATGTTTAATGTAATTGAAAATCCACAGACTATGAGTCTGACACAGACAAGGAGTCTGACACATGTTTCCAAGAGACCTACATAAATATATCGATTGCAGTTTAATAGAAACAATATACTTATTGTAGTAATAATAATATGCATTTGTTTTGTATTAACTGTACATTGTTTACAGCACATTTTTTTTGCTTTCTTTTGTATCAAAATTATGTTTAATGTAACAGGAAATGATTAGGTATAAAGATAGACTTTATACTAAATTCGAACTATCATTTGCTGTTTTAAATGCGATTTCCGCACATTTATTGCAGAAAAGAATTGGGTATATACCGAGGAAGAAGCTGTTTGAGTGTCTGGTATCTACTCTCCTTTGAGATATGAATCTATATCGGACTGTCACTGACATTTTGTGTAAATTAGTGTCAATAAAGTATACTTAAGTATATGTGTCTGTATATCTTTTTAAAAGAGATATTCATTTGGGTCCATTTCCATAAAAGTCGTATGCATGTATAAATCAGAACAACTCTCCATATCCATTGCTTCCTCCAAGGCTGCAGGGTTCTAACTTCACATTCCAGCAACTTGAAATAAGGTGAATGTTTAAATTTCATCCATATCCAACAAGTTTGTATTGTCCTTAGAATGTGATAATAATGCATTTCCGATCATTTATCGGTTTCTAATATCCATCGCTAACTTAAGGCTGCTAGGCTGCTAACTTCACATTCCCGCAGTCTAGAAATAAGGAAAAAACAGTTTCATTTCATATCCGATTAACATGGAACGTGATTATAATGCATTTCAGACCATTTCTCAGTTTTTTTTTAATATTCGTCGCTAAGTTAAGGCTGCTAGGCTGCTACTTTTACAGCCTAGAAATGAGGTGAATTTTTAAGTTTTATTTCATAATCAATTAAGCTTTTAGTGTCCTTAGAACGTAATTATAGTGCATTTCAGACCATTTCTCGGTTTCTAATATACATCGCTATCGTAAAGCTGCTAGGCTGCTAACTTCACATTCCAGCAGCCTAGAAATAAGGTGAATTTTCAAGTTTCATGTCAATCCGAATAACTTGTTTTGTCATTAGGACGTGATAATAATGCATTACAGATTATTTCGCGGTTTCTAATATCCTAACTTCACATTCCAGCAGCCTAGAAATAAGGTGAATTTTTAAGTTGCATGTCAATCCGAATAACTTGTTTTGTCATTAGGACGTGATAATAATGCATTACAGATTATTTCGCGGTTTCTAATATCCGTCGCTTACTTTAGGCTGCAAGGCTGCAAACTTCACATTCCAGCAGCCTAGAAATAAGGTGAAGTTTTAAGTTTTATTTCATATCTGCATAACTTCTATTGTCCTTAGAACATGATTATAATGCAGTTCAGACCATTTCTCGGTCTCTAATATATATCGCTATCGTAAAGCTGCTAGGCTGCAAACTTCACATTCCAGCAGCCTAGAAATAAGGTAAATTTTTAAGTTTCATGTCAATCCGAATAACTTGTTTTGTCATTAGAACGTGATAATAATGCATTACAGATTATTTCGCGGTTTCTAATATCCGTCGCTTACTTTAGGCTGCAAGGCTGCAAACTTCACATTCCAGCAGCCTAGAAATAAGGTGAATTTTTAAGTTTCATTTCATAGCCAATAAGCTTGTATTGTCCTAAGAACGTGATAATAATGCATTTTAGACCATTTCTCTGTTTCTAATATATGTCGCTTACGTAAGGCTGCTCGGCTGCCAGGCTTCCAACATCAGCCTGCTAGGCTGCTAGCCTGCCAACTTCACGGACATAACTGAATATATTTGTAAAATATCTATTTCTGCAACAGGTTCCGGTAAACTTTAGTTACATGCATTTTGAAAGGAAAAAAATGTTCAAAAGTGTTTCATCTTTTAAGTGATTGATTGAATATGTAAAGTTTAGAAGTGTGGAATGTAGAGTCTGATGAGGTACAATATGAACTGTGAATTATGGAGGTGAAGCATGACTTATGAAATATTAGATTAACTATAAATTTTGAAATATAAAGATAAATTATGAAATGTGAATTATGAAGGTGAAGTATAGATTGTGAAGTGTGAAACGTAAATTATGATCATATTGTAAACAAATGATATATCAGACGATGTTTTAATTGTAAAGAATGAACTACGAAAGACAAACTTTCACCGTTATTTCATGTCACATTACATTGTGTTTTTAACACGGTAATCTATGTAACTAACTTTCTTACTAGATATTGAATTAAACAGATGTAATAAAAATGTAAACGTGTAATTTTTAATTTTAGTCAGCAAATATATATATAAATGTGTGTGTGTGTGCGTGCGTGCGTGCGTGCGTGCGTGCGTGCGCGTGCGTGCGTGCGCGCGCGCGCGCGCGTGTGTGTGTGTGTGTGTTGCAAATATTTAGCATATTCAGCAAAAATATCATTATGATGCGTTTATTTGTTGTTATCGAAATACCATATCAATACATTCTAAGTGGATGCTGTAAAACTCCATCCATTAATCAAGTCCTAGACTGAGTCGTAATACCCTTTTGTAATTTAAACAATTATCATAGTCTTGGAACATTAATAGCCAGTTATCAGTAGATCATAATTCTTTTATGCACAACATTTTTGATAGTACAAAAGATGACAAATTTGAATGATATTATTCTTACCGTTCCTTTAGCTATACAGGCATTTGACACAGACGATGCTGAGTTTTTGAAATATTTCAATTAAAGCTGGCTACCCGGTTTCAAAATTTATTGACACTTGATACATATGCAACCAAAAAAGAGAAAAACAACCAAGAGTTTACCCATTTTCTGCACACTTTATAATTGACTATTTCACATTTGCGCACATACTCTGTATGTATTTGTAGCCGGGTACAGGTTTATATGTAATAAATCGAAAAAGGCAGAACCGTGTGGCTTGGTAGCACAGTAGGTAGAGTGTCCGCTCTGTATGCGGGAGGCCCTGAAGAATAATGGAATGAAAATCATGCTCAAAAGTCATATTTCAGACATTATATTTCACTCCTCAAACTTCCCACTTAAAACTCAAGATCTTATATGCCAATGAAATTGTGTGTTTATCTCGAATCAAAACTAACTGAATATTCAATTGTATGTACTTCAAAAAAAAATCTTACTTATTCCACAGATGTATAGAAAAAGAAGTGGAAATCAAGTTTATCTGTCTCAAGTGTAACATATATCCTTTTTTATTAGTGCATTGCATTAAATTAAGAAAGATTCATAATATATTTTTATAAAATCAGAAGATAAAATGGTTAACACCTTTGTCTGTATCATTTTGACTGTTTTTTTTACTTCTCTTCAAAACTCATTGTTTCATTGATGGATCCCTGGCCCGTCACATTTGCATGATTTAACAAAAAAGTTTCATCACAAACAAGAATGTAACAAAAGAGCACGTGGTAATTTTTGTTTGTAAAGTCTATTGTTATATGATTTAAGAGACATGCTGTGGATCCATGAATTGAGTAATTACTCGAATTTAGTAACCCTAGGGGAACTGATTCTCTCTATAACATATCTACGCCTGTTTTGCAACACGTTCGGATGAACCAATGCTACATGTATTTTGAAAGAAAAAAAAGTTCCATTTAAAATGTTTTTACATTTAATTGATACTCATGTCATATTTAGTAATGTAAAATATAGGGTCAGAAGTACAAACTGCGATGTTAACTGACAGAAGTTAGTCTGAAACTTGCAGTCTAAAGTTGGAAATTTAAAAATTGAAGTACAAAAAATTAATTGTGAAATTTGAAATATGAAAGTTAAATATGAAGGTGAAGTATGAAATATGAAGTGTGAATCTCGAAGTGAAAATCATGATTCTTCAATAAACAAATAACTATTTTCGACGATGTTTTTACTGTGAAGTACGAACTATGAAGTGAAAAAAGGAAACGATTAAATGTTACTTACATTATCATTCTTGCCCGGTTTGATAAACAAGGCCATCTTAAATTACCTACTGGTTATTTAATGGAATAGTTGCAGTGTATCAAACACGAATTTTTCTACCAGTATTATTGACAGAAACCTCATAATACATTTACGAATATTCAGCATACACATGTACACTGCAAAATACCTTTAAATATAATAAGGTTATGTTTATTTTGTTATAGATATATCATATCGAAACATGCCAAGAAGAAAACTGTACAACTGTATCCATTCATCCATTCATTACCTGTTTTTAGTTTAAAGAATAGCCTCAGTACAACAATAGGCAAATATTGTAAATCATTTTCTTTAATGCTCACCATTATTTTACAATTCAATGAATGAATGGAGTTTTATGGCCCGTAGACAACTACGGTCATTTTGGGTGCACACAATATTGTATAAAAAAGAACTAAGAAGTAACTATTTATCAAAAAGTTGCAATGATGTAAAGTTCAAAAGTTGGCAATATTATGTAAAATATGATGTAGAGAAAAGTGTTGTATGTACAAAATAAAATGATTATATCTTGTTAAAAATGTTGATATCTTTTAAAAATTTAAAGATAAAGTCTGGCCAAACAGAATTTAACTGCTCATGCATGGTTTGTACATGGAAATATTTATTGCGTATTGAAGCAAAGTCCACACACTCAATAAAATGTGTTTAACTGTAATATCTGTTAAACAAGGAACGCACTGTAGGACTGGTTCCCCTTTCTGATGAGAGTGAGTAAGGTAAGAATGTCCAATTCGTAGACGAAAAAGGACAATTTCTTCTCTGCGTGATGGTCTAGAAGATAACAACCATTCTCCTAGGATAGGTTTAATAGCAAACAATTTATTTGTTTGATTCATAGGATCTTCCCAAGTTGTCTGCCAGACTTTTTGTATAAAACTATTGACAGTGGGTTTAAAACCACTTTAAGGAACACGGAAAGGTAAAACCTCAGTACTAAGAGCCGATTTGGCAGCTTTATCGGCTGCCTCATTGCCCTGAATTCCAATATGGCTAGGGAGCCAACAAAATATGATCCAAGAATCCTGAAGAAGATGAGAAAGTTGTTGTAACTAATCAACAACAAGAGATCAATATGATCCAAAGCTAGTCCAATTGCTTTAAGATCAGCTGAAAAGATAGAAGAATTATCAGGAAGACGAAAAGAAAAAGTATCATCTGCTATTACAGCTGGAGCAGCTACACTGCTGTTTTGTTTGGAGCCATCTGTGTAAATATATTCATATTTATTAAATTGTTGTTTGATTTCATTGTATTTAATTTGGAATATTTCAGGACTGTATGTATCTTTTGTATCTTTAGCAAGATCATACATAAATTGTGGAGATTTCCATGTCCTTGGTGAAATGCTTGGTATCTTAGTTAGTGCTATGTCATCTTAGTCTATGTCTAGACATTCGAGGAATGGACCGTTTCGTAAGCTAAATGGAGGAATGGTTTTGTCTCTTTTTTGAAAAAGATCTGTGTACATAGGATAGAAAAACAGTTTCGTAAGTGGAATTATTTGGATTTGATTTGTGTTTAAGAAAATAAACAGACCAAGTTTGTGTCTTCTCAAAGATAAAGATGGTTCATTTGCTTCAGCATATAAGCTAGCAACTGGAGAAGTTCTGAAATCACCAAGTGCCAGTCGAAGCCCCTGATGGTGAATAGTGTCTAATTTTTTGATGTAAGAGTTTCTTGCTGAACCATAAACTATACATCGATAGTCAAGTTAAGATCTTATAAGAGATATGTAAAGTCTCAGAAGAACTTTACGATCAGCGCCGTAATACATACTGGAAACCACTCTTATTAGATTAAGAGCTTTTTGGCATTTATCTAAAAGATATCTGAAGTGGGGAATAAAAGATAGTTTGGAATCAAATATAAGACCAAGGTATTAAAATTCTTTCACTTCTTCAATTGGTGTGCCATCACAAGTTAAACCAGGATCTAGATGTAGTTTGCGAAGTTTACAAAAATGCATACACATTTTTTGGTTTTTGAAAATTTAAAACCATTCTCATTTGACCATTTGTGTAAATTATTTAAAACTTGTTGTAATTGTCTTTCAATGGTAAACATGTGTTTGGATCTGTTACAGATACAAAAGTCGTCAACATAAAGAAAACACTCAATACCAGGGTTGACGGCTTTTACAATGTTGTTGATTTTAACACTTAAAAGTGTTACAGAAAGGATACAACTTGATGAAGACCCATTTCCTGTTCTAGTGGATCAGATAGTGAATTACCAACACGAACTTTGAACTGACGGTATTTTAAAAACGAAGAAATGAAAAAACAAACAAACAAGGTGACCTCTGATTCCAAAGTTATGGAGGTGCTGCATAATGTCATGTTTCCAAGTAGTATCATATGCACTTTCAAGATAAATAAAGATAGAAACAAAGTGTTCTTTTTTGATAAAAGCTTCTCGTATGAGAGTTTCAAATTTAACTAGATGATCTAATGTGTTTCTTTGCTTTCGAATTTGGATTGAAAGGACGTGATTATTTTTTTTTCTTTTCAAGAATCCAAACAAGCCTAGTATTGACCATTCTTTCCATGGTTTTGCAAAGACAACTTGTCAGGGCTATAGGACGGTAATTGGAAGGATTTGATAGATCTTTATTAGGTTTTGGAATAGGGATAATAATGGCTTCTTTCCAAGATTTTGGAAGAATTCCAGTTTGCTAGACTTCATTGTAGATGTCAAGTAAACAGTGTAAGGTGGAATTAAAGATGTTTGAAAAAAAGGTAATGCATTTTATCTGATCCAGGTGTGTTGTCGTGTGCTCTTTTAAGAGCTAGTTTAAGCTCTTTAATTGAAAATAGTTTATTGTACGCTTCATTGTTGGTAGAGTGAGTTTTGTTTTTTCTTCTGTTTTTTTTTTATATTTTTGAAATTGTGCACTGCAGTTATTAGTTGACGGATTGTGTGCAAAAGCTAAAGAATCTACTATTTCTTTTTTAGATGTTGCTATAGCAGATGGGGTTTTAAGATGTTGAACAAAGTTATGGTTATTTTTCCAGAGCTTTTCCTCACCATATCCCAAGTTTTCTTTATAGATGATCTGGAGTTAAGGTTAGAAACATACTGTCGCCATGATGAGCGTTTGCTTTGTTTTATAGTTCTACGAGCATTTGCTCGTGCAATTTTGAATTTTATATGGTTCTCTCGGGTAGGTTTCAGATTATATTGTCTAAGGGCAATTGTCCGTTCAGATATAGCCTTCTTACATTCCTCAGTAAACCAAGGCTTGTATGGATGTTGTGAAGAAGTTCTGGTCTGAGGTATTGCCTTCTCAGCAGCCCTGATGAGTAAGATGTAAAAAGTTCTGAAGTATCTTCATGATCAAGAAATTTGTCTGGTGAAATGGTTTGTTCACAATGGGCCTTAAACAACTTCAATTTGCTAGGCGTTCCTGGACTGAGGGTCCTTCATCTGATAGAATGACTGGAAAATGGTCACTTCCATGAAGGTCAGTGTCAACCTTCCATGTAAAATCTAAAAACATACCAGGATTACAAAGAGACAAGTCTAAAGAGGAATAGGAGCCAGTAGCAGGATGTAAATATGTGTGTGATTTGTTGTTAAAAAGACATAAATTATGCTTTGAAATGAAATCTTCAATAAGATGGCCACGTTGATTTGTATCAGAACAACCCCTTAAAGTATTATGGAAGTTAAAGTCACCCATTAGTATAAATGGGAAAGGAAGTTGTAAAATGAGTTTGTCTAGCTCAGCAATGTTAATTATTTGACTTGGTGGAAGATAAAGAGAGCATATAGTAATCGTATTGCGTAAGGAGATGCTGACAGATTGTGCCTGGAGAGTTGTATCAATAGGTAAAACTTTATGTGGAACGGCATTACTGATGAGTATCGAAACTCCTCCGCAAGCTCTGTCACCATAATTTGGTGTTTTGTGATAAGAAGATTTTTTTTCAAAGAAAAAGTATCAATACTCTGAAGAAAAGTTTCTTGGAGAAAAACTGCCACTGGTTTGAACTAAGATAAAAGTAATGATAATTCCTCAGAGTTAGGTTTAATACCACGACAGTGCCACTGTATTATGTTATTACTCATAAGAAATAATATAGTACATAGATAAATGCAGTTGTGCATAAAATACCTCATTTAT